>VXAL01001521.1:121646-171279 GCA_013399475.1 Chauna torquata | reverse complement strand
GGTGGTGGGGACGATGGTGGTGGTGGTGGTTGTAAATAAAATTAGAAAAATTCTTCACAAAATATTTAGTTTTGATGGGCTGTTATTTACTGATAGAAAAAATGTTCTGTTAGAAAAGTCCATATGTAAGAATTGGTAGTTATGCCATAAACAATCCCTCACTATGAAAATTTAAGCGGATCATGTAGATAAAATTGGGTTGAAGTTTCATCTTCTTAATGAAGCAATGCATGGACTGCCAAAGATACCAGTGTGAAAGACGGTAACAGTACTACCCCCTTGAAAGGCAGGTTCTTGTGCACAAAAAGGGTTATACTAATTTAAATAATTTGCAGTGCTATTCCAATTGTTTTAGCTTTCAAGTGTCTTATTTTATTTTACTACTTCTCTTTTTTTCATTAGCTGTGGATGAGATCAGATCCTCTGTTTGAGCTGTAGCTTACTGGCTTTCGTCTTTAGTGGAATATAATTTTCAGGACTCATAAGAGCGTGCTACTGGAAGTTATTCACTGGTGACTTCACTTCTAAAACTTCTATATATGAAAGAGTCACTGCGGGGTTCATCTAGAAAGCTCATCATCTTCCTCTCGTAGAGATGTCTGCAGCAGAGGAGTTGCTTTCTAGAACTGTTATTTTTCCCCATTGACTAGGTCAAGTAGAGAGAATCCATTTGGTCTGACATATATCTGCATTTTAGATGACTACCACCGAATGAGATGAACCTCGCCCCAGCAATTTCCAGAAGAGATTCCTGAACTGAAGAATCAGGTGTGGCATTCAATATGCAGTTTGATATATGTAGTTTGGCTCTACTGATCATGTGGCATATTTATGTTCATAACTAAGTACAACTCATAGACTTGGATTTCCAGTGTGACTATCCTTAATTAAAATATGATAATCATTTTCATCCATATTTTGTTATTTATTTCCAATCTGCTTTTTTTGGCCAGCCTTTCTACCATCCTGGGTTTTGGAATATTCATACACAAAACACAAAAGAACAGTGAGACTGCCAAAGAGAATTCATTTGAGAATTAAAGCAGACATTTCTGGTTCTCTCTTAAAATAATATTGCTTCATTTCGAGTCAGACGTTCACTTAGATAATATTGCCTAGAGACAGTCGACTGCAGAGATATTTTGAGGAAACTGAACTGCATGAGATACTTCTATAAGTGCAGATTCTACTGGAAGTCAAGTATTTATGTCACAGGGCTGTAGGAGATACTATGAATGTGTCCCAGAAGACATCCTCAGCCAAAGAAAATCAGAGAAAAATAATTAGAAAGTGAAGCTTCTTATGAGCTCAATTAAAAGACTACTTTAATTTTGCAAACCTCACCTCCCTGACCAGCCTAGCAGATGGAAAGAACGAGCTTCCTCCAGAGGGCAATTCAGAGCATGTAAATCTAGATTTTCACTCAGTGGAGTTTTCTCAGGCTAAAGGATAGCCAGTAATTTTTAGGAACAAAAACCATGTGGAACAACAGTCCTCATGAGAAAAGAGAAATTATTTTGGTACTTGGTTCTGTAGTCCATACTAAAGTGAGTAGGACTTACTCCAAAGAACTCTCCCCTGGAACTGAGGGGGAAATCTCAGGAGTAAGCTGAGTCATGGTATTTAAAAGTTGCAGAATTGAATACTAACATTCAAGTCCCTCATCCCTCTAATCACTTATCATTTCCAACTCTACTGAGTAACACAGTGCACATTTTCCAGCTCCATGTTTCTGCTGCAGTTTTCCATTCTCCAGCAGATAAGCTAATGTAGTTCAGATTACAGTATTCATAAAACTCATTGTAGGTAGATATTTGCATTTTGATGTCTTTGTTAATGTTGGTTTATACTGAGATTTTGAAACGTTCAACTGCTGTTAGAGATAACATTTTACACCTGTGTGTCACGAGAGAAAAGTCACCTAAAACTCAGTCTTCAAATATGTTAGAATCTATTAGGCATTTTCATCTGTTTATGTAATACCTTTATAGACAACAATAACATTTTTTTAAATATAATTGTAGCAACATTTATGGGTCCCTTCTGGCAGGCTTCTTAGAATCCTTTATTAAGGGAATGACTGCCTTCAAAGACCATGTTTTCTAATTTACTAAAGCGTTGTTAGATAAAGAGTTTACTATGGGGAGATTACGAAACAGTTGTTTTGCAGGGTAAGCCAAGTGAAAGGACCATGACGCATCTTAGCATCTACATGCTTCATTGAACATTCCAAATCCTGTTTCTTCTCTTACTTGTGATCTGAAAATCTGTGTTGGCTCAGTCCAGGCAAGTGCACCATTTTCTATTGTTCTAGTAATTAAATTCCTATTAAACTCGTTGCTTATAAGTAATCTGTACAGAGGAAAAAAAAAAGCAGTGTCAGTATGTGTTTATGATCCTGTCTGAAGTGGACTACACAGCCAACCTGTATTCTAGAAAGAAAATTTTGTTTTTGAAGCAAACCACTTATTTCTATTGGCAGATTTAAAATAACCTGTGAATTACTGTAAGCTGGAGGTATAAGTAAGCGTGACATAATACAGCATCTCGTAGCACTCTTAAATCAATTTGATCAATATTGCAAAATGTATTAGAATGAAATAAATCAATGATGCAAGACCAGTGCATTACAATTCATTGAACATGGGAATTCAAACATATTAAAGTACACAACAGCTTTATGATCTATATTTCTGTAAGTAAATTTTTTTGAGATAATGTGCGCCATTAACAGGCATTTCTCATGGGCAGGTTTTAAAGGCATGAACTTGGCTGTACATACTGCATTTGAAAATGTACACTGAATTTGGAGGGGAAAGGATGCAAAATGTGCACTCTAGTTAAAATCCAGCGTTATTATTACTTCATTGCCACAAAATCCTTGGTTTTTAGTGTCACTTTTTTGACAAATGCAGGGAGACATCTCCCTGCCCAAAGCACTTACAGAAAGCCTATGGCCATGATCATGCCACTGATAGCACACAGGAGGAATGCTGTCTCTAAATGAAGTGTCCTTGAAGCCAAAGGGTAGTTTGAGGTTGAATCAATCAGTTCATGTTCTGTCATTTCAAGTACTGTGAGCCTTAGACCTTAGCTTTGCTCCTGCTGATCTCTTACTGTTGCCTTCAAAGGCTGCTGGATGAGCACAAAGTCACATAAAGTACAGATAATGGAAGTGGGAGGTAGGGAAAATGCAAAGAGGCAGAATTCAGCACACTCCGTAAGTTATCACCAGAGCCAACCATAATGAAGTATTATTTTTCATATTTTATTTTGAAGAAATTGATGAATAGAGAATTATAGGCTAGAGATGGGCTGATGAGAGATTTTTTCTTTTCTCATGAGAAATCTGTTTCAAACTCTGTCCTTTCTAAATTAAAGCAGAAGTTGAAATTCTAAACTTTGCACAGAGCCAAAAGAAATTCTAGAACATCTCTGTTCAGAAAAAAACAAGATTTCTGTATCTCAGCAAGATAAAAACCATAATATATAGAGTACTAAAGCATATGTAAATGACTTTTAATGTACATTAAATGCGGCAATTAAATAAAATGAACTAAGCTTAATTAATGCATTTCTTAAGTCCAATTTTATCAGGAAAACATCATGAAAGAGGATACTGATTCCAACAGATTTGTGTTTCAATGGACAGCTGTCTCAGCAGTAGAGCTTCAATAGTACTAGGTCCTGGATGAGTCACTGGGGATCTTCTTCTGGGTTCATACGGAAAAAGCATAAGACATCTTCATCATCTTTGTCTCTGCCGAATTTGAATACAAGAGCTCTCTAATTCCTTACAGACCATCCAAAAGTGAGAACCAGAACAGCCTGGACATCTTTGGAAGGTGGTACAATGCACACAGCATCTATCTACTCCTTCATGGAGTAAGTGGCTTTGCAAAATCCAATCTTAAAGACTGTGCTGATGTAACCAAGATCAAGCCAGCAAAACAGGTAAATAACAGCTTGTTTTTAACTGCCCATTATACCTGTATGCCTCAGTGATATTCTGTATGTACTATGCCTTAAGTGTCCACTGCTCATCCACTGCTCCCTACAGAGGAGACACTATGACTGGTAAAGTCTGGAATAGACCTCAAGACCACTTTTAATTTCTATCTTACTCCATTTATTGTAGAAGGAGTTGCTGGGAGGGGGTGGGGTGGGGGGAAGGATCACCTAAATTAGCCTGCATAATGCTTGGTGGGTACACCTGTATTAGTGTTTCAGTTCAAACTGGAATTGAGGTTTGGAAGTGAATCTTTAAATTTCCCCACCTACTGAATACTGGTTCTTGTCAAGAAACTATTCTCAGCACTTAGACATATTCTCAGGTGAAACTAAAATCAAAGATGAGCCTAAGGCACTCTACAGTGGATTTTCAGATTCCATGACCAAACTAGCGTTAATGCAAAGAAAAAAAAAAACAAACCTCTTGAACTACATGCAGATTGGATATTAATTAGGTCTAGAGCAGCAACTTCTACTGTAGAAATTGGTTTCTGTTGTGCCACTGTACTTGCTACTGTGTGCAAGGCTTTCCCAGCAGAGTTAGCCTGGCAGGGAATTAAACCTACTCCCATTACAAATCTGTTTCAAGATCTGTGATGGATTTGCACACCAAATAATTTGTGTAATAGAAGTTACTATGCCAGTTTTCTAAAAAGAAATGGTTCTCCTCAGCAGTATTTACTACATGTTAATGCTAGAACCAAAACACTAGGGACACACGGCACAAAAGCAGACTCCATGACAACTAAGTGGCTCTTTGGAATGAGGATTATAAATTTGCTATTACTAATGATTTATACAAGTATTAAACCATTTCTTTGTACCTAATGTCTGTCATTTTATCCCAGTGGATAAAAGCTTTTCCAAATGGTATTTTTTTGTGCTAAAATTAGGTATTAGATTAACAGCTTCAGTGCTGAGTTTTTCTTCTAATTGCAAGATTCATGTCATTCCCTAGTACCAATAGAGTGTCAACACATATCTGGGAGGTTCAGTAAAAGGCAAGTGATTACTAAATGTCATGTCTGTATTTATTTGGTAATAAATCTGAAAAATCATTTCTATCTCCCATATATTTATACAGAAAAAAGTAATCCCTCTCATTATTTAATTTTGAAAATATGTGGAAATAAATTCTAGATATTTATGGTTAAAAACAGTCATAGGAAAAATAGTGAGTCTTTTATATGATACACACTCTCTCTTTAAATTTGCCTTGCTTTTCTTAATTGATTAGCCTTATCCTGAGTAATGTTCTTGTCATCTCGCGCATCCTCTGTAAATGAAATAATATCTTATTGTAGCCGTGTAACCGTTATCCTCTCATTGTTTGTAAGGATTCCCCTTGTAAATCCATTTGCCATCTAAGAACTTGCAGAGGTGCTGGTGCATGAAATGGGAAAAGCACAGCAGAGCTACTGAAATCCAAGATGAGTTTGGGGGTCTAGATGATAAAATCCTTTTCTATTTGTGCACACAGAAAATAGGATATGGAAATCGGTAGTACCTTGAAAGTGGAAAACCAGCATCTCATTTAACAGAGCCCAGTTTTATGGCAGAAATGTAATTCCATTGCTGCAATTGTGGAAACAAATGTGTCCTTGATAATGATTACAGTGTAATTACCAGGATATATCATCCCAGATAATTTTAACTGTGCAACCTTGAAATTGCAAGACACTGTCAAAAAAGACTGAGGTGAGGTTCCTAAGACACTTGACCAGAGGCACTATATTCAAGGGAGGCAGAGAGGCACCTATAGAAGACAATATGCAAACAGGTATCTGCAACAGATCAGGTAAATCACACCCTAGAAATCATACTTAGGGTTATCAAATAGCTTATATGCAGTTGTGCATGCAGCAGATGACTGCAGCCGGTTGGATGAATCTAGTCTCTATTGTCATGATTCCAACTTGGGTTATGTTGCCTAAGCAATCCCACTTGTGTGAGAGGAGGCTGTAGAACTGACTGTTTAACTTTTGACTTAATATACATCTTGAGAACAACATTTTGATACTTTTCTATGTTAATTTTATTTGAATAGGAAGTTTTGTCTTTTGGGGCCATTATCGATTTGTGGTTATAAGTTTCATATGTAACTCAAATCTTCAATTTGAAATATATCAACACTGGGCCTTGGAAAATCACCTATTGCTTGCTCTCTGAAAGGAGCTCCAGAGTAAGCAAAACATACTGTTTGCACTGAACAACTTTTGCTCGGTTCAAAGATAGATGTGTGTCCTGGCAGAATCCAGCTTTGCCACGTAATCTGGTACAGGCATGAAATGATTAAAAAGGAAACAGGTACCTCTCCTTCTCAAGAAATAAAATGTATTTAGGTTGAAAGAAAAGCAGCCTTTTCCTGGGTGCGGTGGAACCAATGAATGAATTGCTCTCTCAGACAAAGCAAGCTGCCTATATGTGGGACAAAGGGCAAAAAGTACCCCTAAGTCCTAGGTAAATACCCAAGCAACCTCGGAGCAAGAGGATCAGGAATCATGAAAGAAGACTGATCGAACCCCAGAGAATACTTTACTTATGCATAAAAAGAAACCAACATCAATTTCCAGATTATAATTACCATTTTGCCTGCACCATGTGCTCCTTATTTGTACCACACATTTTATGTTGAAAACTTCTGTCCAGTGCTTGCATCAATTTGCCTCCATTGTCGTGTCTCCTGGAACAGGTAATCTCCAAACCAGCCTGACCTAAAGACAGAGCTGCAGACATGAGTATTGCTAAGCCACTAGCATACTTGAGAGGTGTGGACAGAGGTGTCTTCTGCTCTGGGAGAAGCCCGAGACAAACCCAATATTGCCAGAAGTCTACGCGAGCACAGCAAGACAAGGTAAAAGCTTTGGTGCATGCACCATCCGTAGGGAGCTTACAGAGCCATACAGAGCTTAAAAGGCCCATAGAGCAAGAAAGCTTAGTCAGCTTTGTGAAACTTTTGGAAAGAAATACTGAATAAAAAAAGCAGATTATAAGGAATCTTTGAGAATGGATATCCCAGTGTTCACATGGCGTAGACCCCAGGCTTTCTAGCCTGCAAGATCCCTGGGAGCCACTGCCTAAGCCCAACAGGCTTGAAACCTAACCTGCTATATAGATGGTTTGCACTTTGCAGTGGATAACGCATCCCCGCCTCCCTGCTTCCAACAAGCTGAGCACCCATCTCTCAGCTGGTCACTCCCCATTTCTAATCAGTCCTGTTCATGTGCTATAAAAGCTGTATTCTTATGCCAAAGTAGTGCTAGTGATGCCAGAGAGATTTTTAACAACAGAGAAAGAAGTATGGGTGCACAAGAGAGAGAAAACAACCTTGACAAATACCAGGTTATATAATGATTACCTGCAGGTTTTCACATGCCTAGGAGCAGGTGAACATACACAGAGTGGAATAAAGCGCATATGGACATTCAAGAGTTCACTTTAATAGAGGCCCCAATAGACTTATCTTAAGTAAGTCTTTCTAATGTCAAATCCTACTCTGAAGTACACACTAGGCTTAATATTACTTTGGGAAGTGCCTGTAATCTCATGCAAGACTTTTTGCTTCTGCAGTGCTCTGTGCTGATGTTTTCTCTAAGCGAGTGCTCCCGGAAAGTGTGTGCCTCATAGGAGTGAGGTTTGTGATGGTGTCTGTCGCTGCTGCAGCAGAGCTGCTACCTGATAGCTCCCCTTCCAGTCTCAGGTTGACAAGTGCCCAGCAAAGGAAGAAAGGAAGGAACAGTAAACAAAGAAACAAAGCCCCAACAGCCTTCCTTCTTTCAGACAGCCCCCTGCTAAGTACTTTCTCAAAACACGTATACACTGTTTTAATTAGTACTATATTACTCATGGAAGGGCTCCATTTCTTTGGCAGGTCAATACACAACCGCTTTGCGCCTGGTGAGACAAGCCATTTATTAATTAAAGCTGCCCTGCAGTCTGTCCCTCCTGTTCCAGTGCACTTTTTGTGCCATTCTCCAGCTGGTATAGCTATGATGTCACTTTCAAAGACGACTTTAAAATGAGAAGACAAAATGAAAAAAACAATTCAGTTACTGCAGCGCTGAAGAGCATATTTTAGGCAAACTTTTGAAGCATTGCCTAATCCTTCTTCTGCAAGCAAGGGACAGCTCTGTACCTGTCTTTTGGGAGGTCTTTTTGCCTTTAAAAGTTGCAATCACTCTAAATTTCCTTGTTCAAAAAGTTCCAATGCATTAGTGTGCCAAGTAGTATTACTAATATATTACTACACTTAGATTCACATGGTGCTTTTGTCTGTTGATCTGGAAGTGCCTTGCAAAGGAAGTCAGCATCATTATCTTCATTTATACTGTCCTGTTTCCTCCTGATCATTTCTTTTTAGCAAGATCATCTATAGAGATTTAGCAGATAGGAGTGGTTCTGTCGTACAATTATCTGCTTCAGTCTCTGCTTCAGCTCTTGTATTTGATCACGCAAGGGAAGCAACCTAGTGCCTGCAGCACATCATGTAGCCCCATCTGCCTTCACTGGTTGGGAATCAGATGTGTTAGGTAGTCCTGTGGCACCAGTAGCTTTCAGCAGAACTGCTCTGTGCAGTCTGTTTTCTGAAGAGATTTCATTTCACTATCTCCCCAGCTACTGATACTAGCTTGTCACTGCAATCTGGCATTTTTATGTGGCTGTTATATCTCACTGAAGCTGCATCTTACTAGCCCTCTGATATAGTCTGTAATACCTGAGCATCTTCAAGTGACCCCAAAAGCAAGATCACAAGGAGAAGGCTAATGGCCATTGATGGGTCAGTGCTACATTTTTTTAAGCAAAAGGAAGTTAAAAGGATATATTTTTGGGCCCCCAACATAAGAAGGACATGGACCTGTTGGAGCAAGTCCAGAGGAGGGCCACAAAGATGATCAGAGGGCTGGAGCACCTCTCCCATGAAGACAGGCTGAGAGAGTTGGGGTTGTTCAGCCTGGAGAAGAGAAGGCTCTGGGGAGACCTTATAGCAGCCTTCCAGTACCTAAAGGGGGCCTACAGGAAAGCTGGGGAGGGACTCTTCAGCAGGCAGTATAGTGATAGGACAAGGGGTAATGGTTTTAAACTGAATGAGGGCAGATTCAGATTAGATATAAGGAAGAAATTCTTTACTCAGAGGGTGATGAGGCACTGGAACAGGTTGCCCAGAGAAGCTGTGGATGCCCCATCCCTGGAAGTGTTCAAGGCCAAGTTGGATAGGGCTTTGAGCAACCTGTTCTAGCAGAAGGTGTCCCTGCCCATGGCAGGGGTGTTGGAACTGGATGGTCTTTAAGGTCCCCTCCAACCCAAACCATTCTATAATTCTATGGTTCCATGGTTCTGTGATTCTATGATTCTATGATTTTTGCTATTTATCCTTTTCTGATGTTGTTGTTATCTAGTTGTTTTTAGTAGTCTCCAGTAGAAGAAAATCTAAAAAGCATGAAGATGCTGATGAGAGTAGAGGCCCCTTTCTCTATGTCCCTGTGAGCTCTTACTAAACCCCACATTTAGATCTACAGAAGAAACAGAAAGAGTCAGCTCTTGTATCATAGGCAGAGGCGTGGATCTTCTCGTAAAACTTGCCTGCATCCTTCTTAGCTTTCCTCTTGTACATGTGTGTATGTGCGTGTGTAGGGAGTGAAGGTCTGGGGTTACTACTGTGGGTTAGAAGTAAAGGATTCAAGCCTTAGGCTGATTTATCAAAGATATGGCTTTCTGAAATTTAGACCTCTACTGAGGGCTGCAGATTTGGTTATATTTGGAGCCACTGTGCTTAGGAAGTGCGTAAACTTTTAACTGAGCTTGTAGTATTCAGCACTACTGATGCCTGATCCATCCACGCTGTGTGACTGACTGCTTGGGCTTACTGTACGTGAATTTTCTCATTCCAGGATTTGGCCCAGTTTGATCTGGCCTCAGCTCAGGCTTGTGTGTAAGCAGAACAGGCGGTATGAACGTCTGGACTCAAACCAAGACTTTCTATAACATGGAACAGGCCTGTGGCCAGTCAGCAGGAGAGAGAGGAAAGGTGCTCTTAGTGGGAAGACTGAAAGGCTGTTTCTCTGCCTGTCACATCAGGACCTGGAAGAAATCCTTCCCAAATCCTTAAAATTATCAGGCAAATCTGTAGGCAACCAAAGAGAAACTTCCAGAGTATGTCTATAGCAGTGGATTAAATGTGGGGCCCTGAAAACAACTGGCAAAGGGTGGCCCATTGAATTCTCGCACTGTCTGAAAGAGATACACCTGGAGACAGTCTGAAAGAATGATTTTCAGCAGTTTCAGTGTCTGGGAATATCCCCTAGCACTATTTAATCTACTAATACAGACATAAACTCAGTGACCAAACTATGCTTTCTGCAAGTCTCCCATATCACTTGCAAAAACCACCTGATTTTCAGAAGCTTTCATTAAAGTATGCCCCAAAAGATGTGTTAGTTTGAAAACATGGTTCATTGGATATGTTATGGTAGTATTTGTTCAGTTAAGTTCTTTGTAGAAAGATAGACTTGTCAATATGGCAAAACAACCTACATCAAATTGCACATCAAAGAGAAAGCAAAATATCTCTTTCATCAGCAGCATCTTCCAACATGAAGATCTTTACTGTCCCATCTTTTGGGGGAGATCTTCTCACTTCCACCTTGCAGCCACCTCACAGAAGATGAAGGTTTGAGGAAGGGGCTTGGTGGAAATGATTCGGGAGCACAGAAAGAGAATTTTAGCACACTAGAGAGCATGAGATAACATTGAAACTAGTTTTACTTAATACAAGCATAGGTTTAGATGTGTTTGGGTAGAAGAGCCATAGGCACTGTGCAATAAAATATGAAATAAGGGGAAAGGGTCAGATGGAGAGCTCTGCTGGGACTTTCTTTTAGCAAGGCAAAACCAGTTTCAACTGTAAACAGTAAAATAGCAATATACTCTTACCGTATGTCATAGATTATCACATTATTAGTGATAATAAAAGAAGAGTCCTGAGGCAGTTTTCAATTGCAGTTGCCTGAAACCTTTGAAAATTGACCATTGAACCCTAGATAACCTAGAAAAGATTTTTACCTTAATGGACTGGCAACATGTTAGTGATCTTTAAAAGTAAGAGTTAGACCTCCGAAGAGAAAAGCATCCTGCTTTGCATAATTGTTACCAGTGGATGTAGGCTGCAGCACATTTGTACTGTGTTTATTCATGGTTTCTTTGCATACTCTATTGTATTGTTTTTCACCTACTTATTGTATTGCAAGATAATGCAAAATATTTGTGTGAAAAAGCTCTTTCTCTGAGGAGGAACACTCCGTCCCAGCTTTGTGTGGGAACTGGCATTGCTCTGAACTTGCAAAAATACTGTTTTCTAAAAATGACCCTAAATGAGATTAAAGTCATAGTACTGAATCAGCAGACTATGTACCGACATATTTAAAAGTGATGAAGTAAAAACACAAGCCAAGGTGGAAATTTGAGGTGAATAGCAGCTATATACAGCTATAGACTAGCTGCATATAGTCCCAGTCTGATTTTTGTAAAAGGTACTGAAAGTAGAGCATGTGTGAGAAAGACGAGGACAAGCAGCATCCTCCTGTTAGTTATGTCTAGATTTTGAGAGACTAATGGGAACTGAGGTAGCAGGAAGCAGCTCTATTCTTGCTCAGTGTTCCAGTGTTCCTGTCAAGATGATCACAGCACCATATAAATGGTGACTTTTGGGAACAAAGTAGGATGGGATCAGAATTGTTTGCAAGGATTTCCTTCTCAGTGGGGAACATGGGAAGAAAAGGTGGCACAGTTCCTGAAGAAATGAAGAGGGAAGAAGACGACCATCTTTCCTGAATGTAATTCCTGAGGAAGCAGGAACAACAACAACAAAACACAAAATAAGCCAAATCAAAACCTTCCCTAGCATTTTCAGCATTTTTCAGGAGAGGAAACATTGCTGACTCTAGGCACCCAGCACACAGAAACTCCTGAGATGAACGTTTCCAATCCTACACTGTGACAGGTGCATGTATTTGTAGAGGCAGCAAAACAGAAAATGTGGTTAGAAGTATTAGAAGTGCTTTCCCTTTAAGTTTACTGAACAAAGATGTAATTGCAGAGAGCTGGGCCGTTAGTTATTACAGTGTAAAATCAGATGTGAGAGGTCATTCCCTGGCACTAACAGCTCTGGGCACACTTGCTCAGTGAACTCTGTTCTCCTGCTGGGTAAATTAATTATGTGATTGTCTCTGCTTGAAATTAATAGTGTCCTACCCTTCTTCACATGAAGAGATCAAACTCTCCCATCTGACTTGCAAACTATTCCTCTAAACGAGGGTCCCTGTAGAAATAATTAGTTTGCTTTAGTGTGAGATATTAATATTACCCATTTTCAGGGCAAATGCTGGGAAAGTTCTCTTCTGTTCCTCTTTTTTCTAACTGAGGTTTCATTAAAGTTAATGCTACAATGTTTTTCTGACAACGGAGGTGTATAAAACCAGCTTAATGCAGAAGTACAGGATGCATTTTAAGTGTAAACAATAAATGTTAAAAACGCAGTGGTTTGAATGCTGCGTGTGAATCTCACCTATGCATGAAGACCACAGGCACACACAGAGCGTGCACGTGTCCTGACGGAGGCTAGACCCTTTGCCTCGAGGGGACGAGCGCTGATGGAGCACCCCACGCTGCATGGACGCAGACCCTGCCCGGCCCACGGAGTGAGCACCCTGTGCTGGCAGGGGCAAATTCAACGGCAGCCAGCTGCTCCAGCTTGGCCCTCCAAAAGCCAGGACTGAATTGACCAACAGACAAGGTTGATGGGAGGCACGAAGGTCAAACAGAAAGGACAATCCAAGACAGTGGTGGAATCTGAAGCCTGATTACATGAAACCCAATTATGTAGATAGAAAATCATAAAAGCATTAAAATTAAATTGCAACCACTAGTGCTATTACCTCTTTTTTCAGGTTGTTTGTTCCTTTATTTAGCCCCCACTCTGTGAGCTGAATTATTAGAGTGCAGTAGCATCCTGTGTGAGAGGCTATGTTTTATATTAGATGTATGCATCCACTGGCTCTCCAAGCCCGGCTGGCCTCTGCTGTAAACAACCCGACCTGGATACACAATCATTCCTTAACTTCTATGGGTTGATTTTGGTGAAGAATTTTGTTTAAACACTTGTTGACTAGATAGTAAATGATAGTAAAATAACATTTGTTTGCGTTGACCGGGTTGTTCCCTTCCAGAAGAGCATATGAGAAAGGGAAAAAAAAAAAGGTTTGGATTGGCTGCAGATACATGCTTTCTTTCACTTATTTTTCTCAGGAAGCTCTTTAACCCGTATACACAAATGAATTCCAGGATGCCTTGGAAGGCCACGGTACTGTCTGCGGCCTCATGCATCTCTGGCTACCTGACACAATCAGCCCTGGACTTTTTCTTCCATTTGCTTCTCTAAGAGAGATATTAAAATACAACTTCCCTCTCCTCTCCCCTCCCCCCACCCCAAAAAACAAACAAGCGAACAAAAAAATGAACAACAACAACAACAACAACAACAAAAATGGAAAATGAGAAGTAGGACAAATAGGCAAATGAGCTTTGCTTCTTCAGATTTTACCACAGAAGGTACAGAGTATTAAAAGAAAGCTCAGATGAACATGCTGCTGTTAGAATAATGAAGCAGAATTTCTTCAGGTCAAATTTATCATAAATACATTGAAACCTTTGGAATTGTGTCAGCAAACAAAACTGAACTTCTGCCTCAGTTCATGGAAGTGGTTTAGCAACTGTTTCCCCACGCTTCCTCAAAATCCAGTCCATTCACATTTATTCAATTTCCTGTGAAGAATGACAGGTACAATGCTTACTCTTACAATGCATTTTTTTGTTCTAAATGGGACAGTCCAGTGCACATAGTAAAGAAGAAAGTCTTCTAAAGAAGAAAGTGAATATTAACACTCCTAATGATATGCTGCAAATTAATACATTTTTCTGTTTAATTGCTACATTACAGGGAATCACAGTTTTAGCTATGTTCTTGTACCCTATAATTATCTTCTGATTTTGCCTTTCAGACTTAGAAATGTCTAACAGTAACTGAATATTTAGCCACTTCATGTTAATTTACTTGCAGGAATGCACAGTAAAACTGCATGCATAGCTCTGAAATACAGGAGAGACAGTATTAGGCAGACAAAAAAAATACAAACACGACGCCTTGGCAATAATAACACTTTCTGCTCACTGGAATGGTGCAAGTACCCTTCTATCAATAAATAGGAGTGAGATAACATTTCAATATTTCTGGAAATTGGCCAGTGTTGGAACCTGTTATGCAATGTAAAAGCAATATAAAGGATTTACCACCTATTCTCTTGCATGCAGTAAGAAGGAGATGGAAATGTGTGATTAAAGAATAAGAGCAGACATACATTACTTAACCCTCGAGTACAGCGGGCAGATTTCTACTTAAAAACTATTTAGATCCATGGAGTAGGCCTCTCTCAAAAATCATCCTTCCTGCATATCTGAAAATGGAAAATGACCAATAATTTCACACAGAGAAGAAAATCTTGCACAAACTCCAAAGATCGAAGTCCAGACATAACTGCTTGCTAAGCTGACGAGGCACGTGGACCACATGAGCACACCTGCAGAACCACTGGCAGCAGGACTGGCGGCACGGTGACAGACATCCAGACAAAGAGTCAGTGATGGCCCGTGCTTTGTCGTAGGCTCACTGCTGGCACTGCTGCCAAGAGAAGAAGAATGAGGAGGCAAGGGAAAGTGAGCTGTTGTTGCTTTCTTGGTACAACCTGAGACTTCTGTGTGCACACAAAATCCCTGCTGAAGCCAGTGACAGCTAATTTGAATCGAGGCAGGAGGAAGTCTGAAGGTTGCGCTGTATTTCTTTTGGGGACTGTCTTAACAGAGTAAGACACAACTGAGCCATACTGACATGCTGCAAGACGGAAACTTCTGTTTGTTTGCAAGCACACATCTAAGAAAGTCTTCCAGACACATCTTGCTTACTCTGAACCAGCTCAAAGTTGTGGAGATGTCCACAGGGAATCGCAGCAGTCCCTGTTGCTCTAACCTAGGAAGCTGGAACCATGATGTTCTTTAAATATTGACATATTCTTTGGACACTTCTTTCTTCAGTCAAACGCAGCTGTGACAAAGTCTTAAAAAGTAATCAAGGACACTGAAGCCAACACACCTACTCTGGAAAGACAGTAGGAGAACACGTTTTGTCTCATGCCTGTGCAGTCACAAGCGTGTGGCATCCATTCATGGGTGGTGATAGAGACCTGGCTAATTTTTAAGCAAGAGGATTGTTTTTGTACACCTGTCCCTGACAAACTATTTCTTTCTGTACTGTGGTGGCTGCTGGTATGTTTGTTTAGCTGTCACCAACAAGAGTAAGTAGATGGAGTAAACATTGGCACAAAAGAAATGGAGAGGTCTGTTGCAAATCCAGGGTAACTGCCAAAACAAAATTGTGAATATGTAAATACTTTGGTATGTTAGCTGTTAGAAAGACTCACAGCTGCAAACATAAGGGACATGGTTTTAGTCATGGGACTAAGTACATCAGGTGGATGGTTGGACTTGATGAACTTGAAGGTCTCTTCCAACCTAGATGATTCTGTGATTCTATGATTCTGTGATTACTAATTGCCATTTACCTTCTAAGCTTGATACTGAATCTGATTTGAAGCCTATACTGAGACGCTGAACATCTGGAGTTGGGCTGAGCCATGTGCTGTACTGGGGGACATTTGGAGAAGGCTTCTGTTGAACAAGGAGAAGCTCGTGCACAGACAGAGGCATGGATCTAGGTGGCAGGGCAGCATGTTGGTAAGCCAATGAGAGGATAAGCACAGCACCCTGCTCCTGGGCAGCTGTGGGACTGGAAGCGCCTCAATTTCATCAGCTCAGACCACTGCATGGGAAAACACAGTCTAGCCATCCATGTAGATACAGTAATGGCTGCTTCTGAATTTTATTGGCATTGAACTGTGATAGCCCTTACGCTGAGAGCTGCAAGCATGCATGCACTCTGCATGTGGTAGGAGGGTATCTGCAGGCAGCTCCCCATGTGCCTTTTCTCTCTTTCCAGTCATTTCAGCACTAAGCAAAGGTATGAACTGATCTTTAGTTTGTTGTCAGCTGAGGCAGATGATAACAGTGGTTTTGGTTGTCATACGCTGGTACTTGGCAATATCCGAGGGTGAACAGGAGGCTGGAAATTGTCTTGCAGCTTTTTAACCACCATAACCACATAAGGGCCAGTGAGAATAGCTGTAATTCCTATAATCTGTTTGCTGTAAAGAGGTCCTTATGTTAATGACAACTATGTCCATATGCATTGCAGAATTCACCAGGCTGAGGAAGGCAAGATATACATAAATGGCCTTCTCTCCTTTTTCAGTGCTGGCATACTCTGTACTTCTGTAGATAATTTATGCTTGAAGGTGTCAGGAAGAATAAGCTTGTCAGGTTGCCTCATAACAAGAAAAGCTGCAGGAACAGCAGAAGCAGTAGATCTAAACAGCGCTTTTGTTGGCCGATGTATAGCCATCATGATGAATGCTGAGAAGGCAGATTTAGTAAGATGTGTACATCTAATCTCCTGTCTGCCAGATAACCTCCTAGCATTTTCTAAATTACTAAAGAGCAGTTAATATATTTTACTACTGTGACAAGTCTTTTCAAGCCAATACAATGCAGCATCATTTTCTACTTTGAGTCATACTGACCTACAATAAACTAAATCCAATAACTAGATACTTATAGATAAAAGTATTCATTCCACTGTCACCAATGAAATAAAGCAACATTTTTCTTACATTTAGTGTGAATATTAACTTGAGTCTATACATTGAACATCTATACAGGCCATATATGTCATTCTATTGTATACAGAACGAAATTCCTTGCAACTAAAATTCTCAGTTACTTGTGTTGTAGAGATAATATTTATATTAAAGCAACAAACTTTCATTTCTGAGTACCAAAATTCTAGCTTAGTATTTTGCAAAATTCAACATAAACAACATTAGAAAGCCTATAATCAGTAGCATCAAAATATAGAAATTCTCTTTTCTCCAGCTGGAAACACTTGAAAAATAAATAAATAAATAAATGCAGTCAGTCTTGACACAGTTGTTCAGGGATGTCATAAGACATTACGGTTGAGTTGGGATGTACACTGTCAGCTACCATGGCATATCTTGACACAATAGAATGCACTTTTCAAATATTATTACAGATTGAAAATGATCTCCTTCTTTTCTTATGGATGAGACAGAGACAGTCATGTGGGGAATAGGAAAGCTTATCATTTTTAATTTGAGTCTGGAAAATATTTCTTTAACATATACTTCTACGCTTTTTATAAACAAAAACATTCTATATATACAGTGAAAACAACAAAAACTTGTGCAGAGCAAGATAAAGTTACAAACTCAGCAGCTCCACAGAGGCAGGAGGAATTTTAACACTGTTTTGAGAAATCTTTTTTTTTTTCTTACAAATAGTAACCTACAGAATAAGATAGAATAAGATAAAATAAAATAAAATAAAATAAAATAAAATAAAATAAAAATAACAAAAATAACCCCCCTTCTAAAAGAACAGTAGGCTTGCTCACCAAGAATTCAGAATATAGGAAATGCCACCATTAAGACTGATGTTTTCTGTGTGCATGATAGTAACTGTGCTTGGCATCAGAGAGAAAATCTGATGTTAAGAAAGGGAGAAACCAATTATTTTTACATCCTAGTCCAGACTCCTGAAACAAGACTTCATCTCTCTTCTGCCACCTCGTGTCCCATTTGCTGTCCTTACTTCACAATGAATTGGGCATGCTTCTGGGTGACCAAAAAGTTTCTTCTAATTTTATTAAAACCTACATCTTAAAATGAAATTACAAAAAAAGATGAGCTGAAACATAAGTTTTATAAGTCCTGTATTTGTGAATGAGCACCCTAATTTTTATTTAAAATATTGGAAAACACTTTCCTTCATAAGGAAAGTCAGAAAGTAAAATGACCACCAGGGCTTGGTCTCATGGCTGTATGATCAGTATTCACCGTATGGGCTAAGAAAATGGCTATTAGCAGAAATAGGCTATTTTTACTCACAAACCAGCCTTAGAAGATGTCGTCATTCATTTTTGTCAATGGCTTGACCATCTATTTGCTAGTGGAAGAGCAATAACCATCAATCTCTGGAGAGGAAGACTGGCTAGGACTGACACAGAGCACAGACAAAGATGGAGGACTGGCCAAGGTTCTTTCTCAAAGACTGAGATTTTATCTGAAATTAGAAGAGTTTTTTTTAAAGCCCACCAGTGGCAATGCAGCAGACAATTTCTTCTATTGCCACAATTTAAACAAAACAGAATGAAGTTTAGGTGTGAAGCCAGTATGGTTTGCTTCAGCAGCAGCAGTTTTAATGTGTACAGCCTAAGTCAATAAAACCTGCCAAGGCTGCTAGAAGTGCTCGTGTGTGTGCTGTCAGGTACCAGGCACCAGAAATAATTGTATAGAAACTCATAGATCCTAATAGTTCCTACCAGTGGACCAAAACCAGTAAGACAAATTATCATACAGACTACTTCTAAAGAGCTAAAAGAAAACTTGGAGAGGAGTAATATCCAGAGCCAATTCCATAAAACCAAATAATGTGAAATCAAGCCAGTTTCTTTCTACCACAAGGTAACAGAGAGGAGAAGCAATACATGCCATATACTTTGACTTACACAAGACTTTTGACACTACGCCACATAGAGTTCCCAGAAACAAACTAAGGAATATATAGGTGAAAATATGACAGTTGCCAAACTCACTGGAAAACTCTACTTGGGAATTTATTAATAGTGGTTCAGGTACATCCTGAAAAAGATGGAGTAATGCTCAATGGGATCAGTCCTAAGGGAGTGATAATATCAGATATGTTCTTTAATGATCTGGAAGATTTAATAGAAAATGTGCTTATTACATTTAAAGACAGCAATAAGCTGACGGTGTTCATTGGGAAACAAGATCAGAGTTCAATGGGATCCTGATGCACAGGGAGATGTTATAAAAAAAGAAAAGGTACTGTTTAATAAGGGCAAATGTCAGACTATGAACTCAGGTAAGAATAATTAACTGCACAAATACAGAATAGGGAACAAAGGACTAAGAGCTCTACAGAAGTATACTTAGAATTGTTGTGATTCATAGCTTGAACAGGAATCAAAGGATTGTGTAAAGGCAAACCCCATATGATTAATCACCCGCAGTGATTAATAAACTGTCACAGCTAACAAGACATTTGAAGTAATCCTGTTCCTTTCAGCACTGACTGAAATGCAACAACGTTGAGCATTGAGCAATGAAATTCAAAGAAGATAGGAGCCACTTGCAAAGCTTCCCAAGGAAATAGTCATGGGAAGACAAGTGAGAATGAAGAGAGGTCTACAAAACAGGCTAAGAGGAAAATTTGAGTGAGCTGGATATTATTACTTGTTGCATCATTAATTCCAGGATGAGAATTAAAGCTTCAGATTCTGAACTTGGAAAGTTGAATCCTCTTGAAGGAAAATGAAACTATGCCTCACAGAACCTTGTTGTGGATAAAATGGCTTTTCTCTTAGAACCACTGCAAATGACAGTGAAACAGTTAATAATGTGTCCAGGTTGCCAGTCCCAGTTTTTTGAAATTCTCAGCTGATCCTCTTCCTCATACTCTGCCAAAAAATCAACAACTTTCTTTTACTTGCCTTTCTAGTTTTACAGTCTTTAGGAAACTCTTATTTCACATCTTTAAGCCTCTCACAACCACTGCAATAGCTGGAAATGTCTTTTTAATCCACTTTCTTGAATCCAGAACTTTGGGTCTTGAGTAAGAAAATCTGCTAGATACTGATAATAGTGGCAGCAGTGACGGTTGTTGGCTTCTGACCCAGCACCCATTTAACTGCCCAAAGTGATTGTTTCAAACTGTCCCTGAGCTCAAGCAGTTTTTTCTGCACTGAATTCATTTCACATAATAGCCAGAGATGACTTCTTTTTCTTAAAAGAAACACGAGAGGTAGACAACAATTGAAAACTTCACCCTCAGCTCCTTCTGCATGCTAGTTGCCTTCCTTTTGTAACCTATATTCAATGTCACAGGAAGCCTCCAGAAATGTGAGATAGTCATTGAATTCATAGAGCATATGGAGCACAATCCCACCTGCCTGGTGGGAGAAAGAGAGGACACATCCTGATCCCTTGTCTGTAGTCCAAAAGCTACCCCTCAGAAGAGTCTGTTGTAGCAGGGGTGGTTTCTATGACATGGACACACACCTGGGAAGCACAGTATTTATTTCCTTGCATACAAAAGACTGGTAGTAGGCTACACAGTTTTCAGTGGCTAGTGCTACACAAACTACGTTGTTCTGTTGTTCCGGTACCTCGGCTGTCCGGAGCAGGGATCTGGTAGGAGGTGCTCATTGCCCGGGTTTCCTCCTCCAGATAGGCAAGGTGTAGGCCAAGTAGGGATGGAGTTACCTTGATCTTGTCCTGACATAACCTTGGCATCTGGCCAGTGCTCACACCTGGGCCCAGGCGCTGGGAGTGTTCCCACCTTCTACAGTATAGACACAACCACTAAGACCTGGCTTTTCCTAGAAATAAGTCACTAGACAGGCAGGAAAATCTGGGTATGTAAATGTGACTCTGGGCCTCCAACATTCATACTCCACCAAAACTCATGAAATTGCTGTCCAGTTGCAATATAGTCTGGAAAAAGCCGTAAGTCCCTCAACAACAAAATGCTAATGAATACTATCCTTTACTGCTATCCTTTTATTCCCTGGGATGGATAGGACTAATATACCAGGGACAGGGAAAGGTAAGAGAGAAGGAAATGTATGTAGTCCTCTACTGACATTCACAGTGTGATGCACTTTGCTAGCTGCTTTCTAGGAGAAAGAGCATATGCTTGTTTCATTCATGTAATGGCTATATCTGTCCCAGACTCATTTAAGCACCTGTATCCCCTGATATTTTGCTCCCATGCCATTTCTAACTGCTCAAGGATGGTAAAATATGTATCAACCCTCCCTATCTCACGTAGCTTCTTCCTCAGTGTTTCAGTTTTCTTTCTTTCTTCCCTACTGGACTATTTACCATTGTGACTCTTAACGGACTCAGCATCCTCCTTTCAACAGGTTATCAAAGTAACCATTATTCATCCATACATAAGTAAGAAGTCACATCAAATCCCATCACCTATGACTAGCCACCATTTCGTAAATCATGTTTTCCCATGACAACACTCTTTCTACAGCATTTACCTTTCCATGGTCTTCAGAGGGACTCAAGCTGTCTTCTAAAACCCAGGGTTTTCACATTTTCCTGATAATTTCTTGACCCAGGGTTTTCAAGAAACTCAGAATCTGACACAGGTTTGTGTTCTGTCTTTGCTTTTTGCAGCATATTATTCTACTCTGTAAAGAAAGTGGAATAGATCCAGTACTTGGCATCTATGAAGCATCTGTATTCCAACTAACAATTTATTAGGATTAAGGGTTCTTGAAAGTATATCTTATAGCCGAAGAAAATAATTACCAATGATTAATCATATGCTTCTTTCAGATACTTAAAAACTAATTGTATGTATTTTCCAAATGATCTGAGCAGACTTTTGAAATATTTAAATTACATTATACCCTAGGATCAATTGAGAAATGTCCAAGTTTCTCATAGGCAAACTAATGCTTTGTTGCAACTCTCCTGTTGCACTACTTATGCTAGTCTTTAAAACAACCTTTCCCTTGCAACACCCCAAAACATAGTTTACTGCTGCAAAGCAAAGCAAAGCAAGCAAGCTGTATCAGCAGGACATTTTTGTAACTTGTAGAACTACACCTCCATGTCACTAAACAGAAAAGCGCACCAGTGTGGGATGGCATTGCTGGGGGAGGAGAGTTCTGACCAGGATCTCCTGCACCCAGTGTCATCTAAGACACTCATCAGAGGAGCGGGTTGTCAGGTGGGACTACAGACCTTTTAGTTTCTGCTTAATGCCTCATAGATATGTGCCTGGTGTTGTCATGTTGGTGAGAAAGGATATATCAAAAGAGCACTCCATCTGTATCATATACATTCACAAGAACTCTTCTGCACACTGGCCATTTATATTTTTCAAGTAACCTAGATAGGAATTTCCCTCTAGTTTCACATCAAAAGATCAATCATAAAGTTTCTGGGAAGTCAGTGATGAAGCTGAGTCTCTCTGGTTAGGCCTCTGGGCCTAGGAAAATGCTGTATTTCAAAATTCAATGTAATGAACCTAAGCATTAACATTTTATAACTCATAATAATCCATTCTAAATCCAAAGGCTAATTAAACTAAACATACCAAACTCGCCTGCAACTAGAACTGGTTGTATGCAATTTGAATAGAAAAATTACAAAAGGGTATTTGCATATTCAGAAAAATTAACACCCACAAAAATATTCAATAATAAATGAAGTAAGCCTTAGTTTTTGAGTACTGGAGATCACATACCAGAAGAAAAAAATCCAAATAATAATTATGCAAAACTTATTTTAACTCCAGAAGAAAACGTATTATACACCAAATCTGAAATATCAGAAAAAGAGTAACATGCTTCTGTGTCTAGTGTGTGTGCTTTGTTGGTCACCAATATCAGACGCATATATAATGGTACAATTTCTGATTCTTTAGGTACAATGTGTTGTACATAGAGCATTGATGCAACATCTTTTTATTATTATTATTTCATCATGTGTAAAACATTTTTTGTCTTTCCCCCTAAACAAGTAGTTTCTATGTACAGAATTATTTTACTAGACACTTACATTACCAACTCATTTATAGATGAAAATTAGTCCTCTAAGGGATCTAGCACATGATTCAGCCTTTTATTCTCCATACGGAATTTAGAATAAAGAGATTTTAACAACAGACTTTTTACAGCCAAATGATTTCAACTTCTGTAAACAAAGTAATTTAAGTCTTGACTCTGAGCTACGTTTGACAACAATGTGTTATAATTCAGTGATTTTATCACTATGTATAGTATTAAATTATTAGGAATAAGCATGCTACAGACAAGGTCTGAAGGGAAATACAGAATAAAATAGGTAAATACTAAATGGGACCACTGTGACCACCATTCATGTGAATGCAGGGCTGTCATTACAGACAATTTACATGCAGAAACTCTAGAAGGAGATGGGACACCATTTGAGAATATTCTCTGGTGCATTATTTGCCACAGTTGTCACTATTCTTGAATAGTGGTCATTTACTAGCACAGATATTTGTGCTTTAGAAGTGTTTCTAAAACTTACTAACTGCCCATTGTCTGCCATTGTTGGTGGACCAATAGGAGCCATTGAGAAAAGTTAGACATTGAGAGTTGTCCAAGGGTCCTACGTCTCCTTTCTAAACAGAGACCTCTAGGGCAATAAGCTTCCAAGGACGTCATGAGCTCAGACAAATTTTATCCCAGTGTTTTACAAGCCTTGTTTCTCACAGGACTGCCATACCAGAAAAACAAACAAACAATCAAAAAGAGTCTTGTGTTTTGCAAGCCCTATAATGTATATAAGGGCACCTGAACACATGAAACAAGAATTTTAAAAGCTAGTCCCACCCCAAATCAACACAAATCAAATACACTCTAATAAAGGTTTTGAACGTCATCCTCTGCTGTGGGTTAAACCCAGTAGGCAACTAACTCCCACACAGCTGCTTGCTCACTCACCCCACAGAATCACAGAATGGCTGGGTTTGGAAGGGAGCTCTGGAGCTCATATTGTCCAGCCACCCCGCTCATGCAGGGCCACCTACAGCAGGCTGCCCACGACCACGTCCAGGTGGCTTTTGAAGATCTCCAAGGAGGGAGACTCCACAACCTCTTCGGGCAACCTGTGCCAGTGCTCGGTCACCCACACAGTACAGAAGTGCTTCCTGGGGTTCAGAGGGAACCTCCTGTGTTCCAGTTTGTGCCCACCGCCTCTTGTCCTGGCACTGGGCACCACTGAAAAGAGCCTGGCTCTATCTTCTTTTTACCCTCCTTTCAGGTGTTCATAGACATTGATGAGATCCCCTCTGAGCCTCCTCTTTTCCAGGATGAACAGTCCCAACTTTCTCAGCCTCTCCTCATAGGAGAGGTGCTCCAGTTCCTTGATCATCTTGGTGACCCTCTGTTGGACTCTTTCCAGTATGTCCTTGTCTGTCTTGTACTGGGGGGCACAGGGCTGGACATAGCACTCCAGGTGCGGTCTCACCAATGTTGAGTAATACAGTGGGATGAGGGAGAGAGTCAGAGGTGTAAAAAATGACAAAATTCATGAGTTGAGATAAAGAAAGCTTAATAGGTAAAGTCAAGCTGTGCACACAAACAAAACAAAGCAAGGAATTCATTCACTGCTTCCCATTGGCAGGCAGATACATATTCAGCCATTTCCAAGAAAGCAGGGCTCCATCATGCATAACAGTTACTTGTGAAGATGAATGCCATCACTTCAAGCAATCAATCCTCCCCCTTCTTTTCCTTTCCCCTAGTTTTACTACAGAGCACAATGTCATATGTTATGGGATATTCCTTTGGTCAGTTTGGGTCAGCTGTCCTTGCTGTGTCCCCTTCCAGTTTCTTGTACCTCCTTGGTGACAGGGCAGCATGAGAAGCAGAAAAGGTCTTGTAAGCACAGTTCAGCAGTAACCAAAACACCGGTGTGTTATCAACATTGTTTTGGTCACAGACCTAAAACATAGCACCATGTGAGTTACTCTGAAGATAATTAGCTCTATCCTCACCAAAACTACTACAGTGATATCTAAACACAAACATGGAGATTTAACTGAGACAGATTACTCACTGTTCTTTCAAACATGTTCATGTGTTATGCACAAATACATTCTGGGTATGACAAGTATGGATGGTAAACATAACTAAAACAGATATCTAGGGCATTAATTGATAACAAAACAATTGATAAAAAAAGAAATAGTCAAAGTCAAATTATTCATTATGAATTATAAACAGTCTGATTTAACTTTTCTGCATTTTCTTTGATGAGGATGAGATGAGACTTCTGTCAGATTTCTAAAAATTCTTATTACTGAGAAAGGAAGATTTGATCTAAATACCAAAGAGAAATCTCCTTGAGTATAAATAACAAATTGGGTTAAATCTAATCTGTATGAAGGTGCCTTTAATCTGACTCTTAGGTAGCTAGGTTTTCTTTATAATCCATATTTTAGAAAGAAATGTTCCAGGCTAATCTATTTAAGGCTGTTGAGTCCTGTATATTTTGGGCAGAACAAATGTTGTGTTGACCAGTGAGCACTTCTGATGTCTGACATGCCTCCGACAGTCATGAATTTAGGCAGACTAAAACAGTTTGAACTCTGTGATGTTGACTGGGAGCTGATTTGCCAGGTAACAAGAAATTATCTGAAGCTCTTTGGTAGATGACAGAAATGCAAAGCAGATGGAGGACAAGCTTGCTCTTGGCAATTCAAGTGCAGAACTTATTAACATCTGAAATGGAAAAGGGCTGTGAAGACCTATGCTGGATTTCTGGCTGTGGCCCAGGAGGGGCTGGACCAGCACTGTGCAGCCAGACTGGGGAGGTGCTGGGACACACAGATAGGGGCAGCTCAACCTGCAGCTCTCCTTAGGACTGACTGGAAAGTGAGAGAAATTACTAGGGCCAAGGGCCACTGTGGGTGAGTGGCACTTGGTAAGGACAGTTCTAAAGGGTTCCATACTGTCCCCACCATGGTGGTGTCAAAATGGTTTCGTTTGAAACACTGAGGTAGATTTCTGAGGCTGATAAAATTGTTGCTGTCTGTGTCAGTGACAGGGACACTGGCATTCTTTTTGCTCCAGCAAAAAGAAAAAGTCAGAGTGAATGGTAACTGGGTTAAAAACTCAGACACTTTGTTCTCCTTTCAAATTATGAACAAGGATGTACTACATGCCCCTGTGAATGTTGAGGGAATAGCTGATGTCAAAGCACCATCTTACTTTGTCTGCCCTTTTCCCCTTTTTTGTTTATTAGAGATGATAAAGCTACAGGCCTAATACTCTCCCTAACGAGACTGACAAGGAAAATCTGTTTATTAGAAAAAAAAAAAAAAAAGAATTGCTTTGGTAATTAATCCATTGTTGCTCAGAGATTCCAGTGGCATTCCTTACAGTAACTCCTGCAAGGATACTGTATTTGGTTGTTAAAACTAACAGCAATTTCATTAAGCTAACAGCTCCTAATGCTAATAATAATTCTGTTAAATCTTTATGGATATATTTGCCCTTGCCTTACTTTTTCACTTTCCTTTTATTGCAGATACACTTCACAGTCTCTTATGTCTCAGGTTAGTGTTCTGCATTGCCACAAGTCCATTGTCGAGTCTCACTGAACCTCCTTAGATTTTGAAATATCTGCCTTACACCGTCCTCAGAGACTTCACTAAGAGCAGGAGTAGTCTTTATCTCAGTTTAAAATCTATGAAATATGTTTATCTGTTAAATATTTTATTATGAAGTCGTTTAGCCCTAGAAGTGATTAATGAACATTAAAAAAAAGATAGAGTGAAACAGAAGTGAAATTGCCAGTGAGTGACAGAAACGAATTGCCAAGGTCTTTCAAAATAAAAACACTACCTTCCACTTTCTGATCAGCTTTTTCCGAGGCAGACTGTAAATAGAGAGCTCTTGGCCAAAATTCACTCCCTTTCTGACTTTAATTGCCTGCTCCACTCTGCAAAACACTGTGCACTGCAATGCAGCTAGTAATGCTGTACTGACTGCTATAGCAGCCTTTTCTGTATGTGATACGTGAGGTCTGACAATTCAGGTCCTAGAGGAACACTTATCAGGAACAACTTGCACAGTCCGCTTGTGTAAAGCAAGGGGGAGGCAGCCAAAGGCAGCAGTGGCCAGCTGATTCTGTGGTGCTAACAGTGCAGCTTTGGGAAGGGTGGTGAGGCAAATAGAAAGAAACTAAGGGAATAGTCAGACAAAAAAAAAAAATTAGTTTTCATCTTAAGAGGTAAATGATTAGCACTAACGTAATTTCTGCCAATTCTCATGACTAGAATTAACCACTTGCATAGAATCATCGTTTTCCAGCCAGTACAACCTTCTTAACCACCTTTTTCCAAAAAAAAAAAAAAAAAGAATATTGGGTACTTTTTTATAATGACTATAATGACTATGCAGCCATTATAAAAATTGCAAATATCAAAAGAGTACCTCTTGGATAGATGCTTTTCAATGTGAACTGGCAAAGAAACTGACTTTTTTTTCAATTTATGTTTTTAACTTTTAGGCCTGTTAAGCTGTGGGGAAAAGAGGTGGGTCTCTAGTGAACTCTACCTGACTGCATTGCAAGTAATAGTTTCCCTAGATTTGTACTGTTTGTTCCCTCATTGCATCCACACACACCCAAGCATCTGTTTGACAAAGTAGGCCTGAACTCAACAGTTTTGCTGCTGGATACTCAGTAGCTTGTGTATAAATGGTTGGTGGGCTCTGTCCAAGTCCTTGTTCATAGGCAGACAATACACATGTTAGTGAGCACTGCAAGAGCAGCCATCTTCAAGGTTTGCTTCACTAAAGAAACTTGAATGTCAGGGTCCACAGTCATTCCTCGATGTGATTTTCCATCTGCAAGAGAGGCTGACTAATATTGGAATAGGTTGAGCTGCCGCAGAGACACTTCACTTAATCTCTGATTATGGAGTCATTATTCTCTATAGCTGAATATTTCACAAACACTGCATTTACTTTTCTTTCCCTGAAGAGTTACTTTATGTCTAAAAAAACATCTGTACAAAGTGAATTTTTCCTTAGTATATCAATATCACTTGTGCACTTCTTTCTGAATTTACTTTTGTGGGGGAAAGATAAAATAGCTTGGAGCAATTATTTGTTCCCTCAGGAACTGCTACTGAACCACATTTGTAGATATTTCCTTTCCCTTTGAAAACAGAACTTTCTGATTTTTGGTGGGGACATCTGAGTGAGTCATATGTTAGGTGTGGTGAGCATTTGTGAAGACTGATACAGTGACTTTTTTTTCCCAGCAGTAGCTTTGAGAACAAAAAGGCTAAACTTAATGTCAATGCTTATAATGCAAAAAGTATTGTCTTCCTGCCTAGATGGAATTGATTAGATTCTCATCAGAGATGCTGCAGTGGTTCAGCACTACACAGATTCTAATTATGAGTTTTTGGGAAAAAAAAAAAAAAAAGTATTTTGTGTTATTTAAGAGTGTACTTGTCAAGGTGTTAGGAATAGGTTTCAAATAACAAATTGCCAATGCATTGGAATGCTTCTTTGTCTGAACAATTTTGCTGCAGATTAGATTTCACAGACATATACACAGCATTTCTATTTGCTAGCTTTGTATTAGATTTGGTAAGAACTACTGCTCTGAAAAAAAAAAAATCTTCAGGCAAAACTGTGATGTAAAGATATAACAGATCCATATCTAAACAGGATGATGATAGGACTGCATATAAGGGTTGTAGTGGCTCAGAGAGCCATCCTGTGTAAGTATGTTTGAATTTTAAATATGACTATATATGTAATTTCATTTAAATATTTTTATATTTTGAAGCTACCCTGTGCAAAATAAACCTATCAAAGGCAGGACAGGTATGTTTTAAATCTAGTTCTGAATATAGAGATAGACAGTCAAATCAAACTCACAGATTTATAATTCCATCAAAACATGATTTTTCCACAAGAAAGCCTTTGAATTGATAGCATTAGCATTCAGGCAAAATAATAGTCCTATATGAAGTTTAGAGCAGAAAGCCAAGGCAGGAATGGAGCAGAGACTTGAGGCAAAGCTCAGAAAAGAGGTGAAGCAGAAACTAGGAGCTCATGGCAAGATATGGATGTAAATGTAGGGAAGAAGCCCTCGATCAGGAGAAGGGTTGGACCAAGAAGCACAGATAATGCAGATCTGAAAGAAAGATTGGCTGGAGCAAAAGTGGAGACAGCCACAAGTCATCTCGCTGCAGAAAGCTTACATGTCTTTCAGATGGTCACCATCCCTTCACCTGCAGGTAGACCATTCAAGTCCTCCTTTCGGAGTCACCATGGTTCATGGAGAATTATTAATCCAAAGGGATTATGAGCACCTGTGGCCACAAAAACCATATTTACAATACTTATCACAAGAAGAGCTTGATTGTTGAAAAAGATCATTGTCTAAGGACTAATCCTAGGCTCTAAGGAGGGAATGTAGAGGGGATGGGCCTAAATGGTCTAGTGGAGGGAAAAAATCTTTCTGACATTCTCCACTCCGGCTTATATTGCTAGTAAGTTGGTAAAGACGCTAAATTTGGAGGATGGACTTACCTATTTTGCTTCACATGGAAGGATCTGGTGAACTTGATTAACTGGTTCTTTATGTGAATGCAGAGAAGTTTGGAAGAGGAAAACATAACCTGGAATCCAAGAATAACTGAAGGTTATATTTTCTTCCAAAAAATAGGAAACATGACAAAGAATCAAAAATATTTCACAAATGTCTACCTGAGCATTTATGCTCTTTCCTGGCTATGAAGATCTGGGAGCTCATTTTATTATCCATATTCTTTTGGCGAAGGGATAGCTTAGAAATGATGCTAAGAACAAAACAAAACAAAGCAAAACAAACACACACCCCCCCCCAACAATTTTTAATGAAGGGTGAATTATGACATTGTTTTAAGGAGCAAAAGGCAGACTACAATATGTATATACAATGTTTTAAAATTAAACAAATGACAGAATAGAAAGAAAACAAAAAGATACATGATCAGGCATATTAGTATTTTATTGAGAAAAGAGATTATTTCAGATTAAACCAAAACCAGTAGACCACTCCTTGTATTTAGTGGATTAATGGAATTTTCACTGTCAAAGAAAGATATGTAAATACTAGAACATCAGTTAAAACCTTTTTTCTCAAATACAATAAAACTAATTTCCACAGTGTTTCACCGTGTGCTTCTGCCAAAGAACTTTCCTTAGAAAGAAATGGAAAGGAATGGTAAGCATTTCACTTGCTAGAAAGTCTAGAGTCTAGAAAAGTGGCAGTCTAGAAAGTGCTTTTTTTCCAGTCAATTCAGTTCAGATTGTTTTCTTTTGGATTGCATAGCTGGCATTTTATGGATAACCTTTATAGATACATCAGATGTATTTCTTTGCTGATGTGAATCAAGAATTAAAAGATCTTTTTTCCATTTGGATATTATTTTAAGCCCATTAAATGAACTAAATATCAAGTGAATGTAAAAGTTCCATGAAAATAAAATAGTGTTCCAAGTATTTAATCAGAACTCCCCAGCATGGCTGTATTTTGCACAGTGCCAAGTCTTTTCTGTGAGCAGGAGAAGTATTTTCTCTCTATCTTGGCCTCTAATTATCATTGTTCTTTGGGCAATATTGTTCTAATACTGTGCCTAAATCCCTGAAAGGATGAATTCCTAGAGCGGTGGTTAATGGTCTGCATTCCATGACTAATGTTTATATCCAAATGAAATTAACAACATTTATGATATCTCCAGTTCTAGCACCCCTAATTCTCTATGGGAAATACGACTGCAGGAACTAATGTCTCATACACCTCAACAGGCAACGTCGATACATGAATGAAAGAATCATATTACAGAATCAAATAAAACAAACAAACAAAAAAAAAACAGTATGTATTTGTAGCTACCATTTTGAAGACAGTGATTTTTTTTCCATCTGACAAAAGGTAAGATGGAAAGAATTTGACTGCTGTACCTTGATTCAAGCCCTTAGGATATGTCTGATGTGGTCGTGTGATAATGTGTCTGTCAAACACCACTGCCACCAATCTGTTATTATTGTAACTGAAATTGTCAAGAGCTTTTACTGCCTTCTGAGGTGAAAATGATCAAGAAGGTCCTGTGAACAGGCCATTCTGGTAAAAGCACACCATTCACAAAATATAAAGTTGGTGTTTGGGTTGGCTAAACTTTGATCAGGACACCTGTTGCCATTTCCTTATTAGTTAAAAATCTTGAAGTATCCTGGCCTAGAAATGATGATGAACTTGCTGAGAAAATACCTATCTATCTTGTTACAAAGAATGAATATAGTAAAGCTATGAATTCTAGATTTAAAAGACTCTTCTAGAGTTTATAAAGGTTTGGAAGGCAACATAGACTGAATAGTTTATGCTGTGAGTGCAAAATGAATGCGTGACATGAAAATACATGTAAACTTGGTATTCAGAACTTTGGATTTGATGCCACTTTGCTCAGTGCCTAAATCCCCATAATGTCTGGACTTCATTTTTAACATGCTGTAAATACATAGAATTCATGTGAGTATGTCAGTTAGGATCTTTCGAGAGATTTGCTGTTGACAGTTTAAGAGTCCCAAATTTTGCCAGTACAAATTTTAACAAACCCATATGGCAACAGGTGAAACCTGCTGGTTAAAAAGAGCACCTCGGTGAAATAGCCAATCCTTTTTATTTGTAGGCCCCTTCCACTGAGTGCTTCAGTAGAGCTTGCCTGGTCTACTTTCTCTCCATGTCAAGATCTGATTTCAAGGTTGGTGAATATTTAGTGGCCATATTTATTTACACCATAACCCTACAGTACTCATCAGCATTTCATTTCAGACCTACTGGGGTCAGTTCAGATCACTGTGGTATGTCTTTCTATTAAGATTAAGGCTAGCAATAAAGCCTGTGATGATCTGTTTTGTCAACAACTGGAAGTTAACATTAATAATACCTGGAAAGACCAGTCATCGTTATGTTGCATTATACTAATAGGTGTGTAGAAAGTGAATAGGGCATCCATCCAGTTACACTGGAGAAACCTGATGTGAAGAAGAGCAGATATAGACAGCAATTTGGGGGATTTGTATTTCCCAGTGATGTAATGATTATTGCCTTGTTCTTCCATTACCCCAACTTTGATCAACAGAACCAGTACCAATCTGAACAGTTGCATTTGGATTACTATTGGTCATTAAAAGTCACTGGTGACTAACAGACATTAGTCTATGAATAAACAGAAAAAATGATGCTGACAATAGTTTTCTGTTGGTAAAAATGTTCGCCCAGTTTTGATATCCTGGTGGATAAAGTAATAGAATTTAATGAAGAGTTCATGTTAGAGTCAAGTTATCAGGTAGCTGCCTGTTTTCTGACATTCCCAGAGTCTCAATTTTCAGTTTATTTTATTTTTTTAACAATATTATTTCAGACCACCTGTGCTGACAACTGTCTAGTAGATCCATCAGACATCACGTGAGGTGATTTTTGCAGCAGCTGTTGTGAATAAGAATCTACCATACAATAAGTGTCATCAGGCAAGTTTATTAAGAAAAAAGAAAAGGTCGTCTGGTTTCAACTTTAGAGTACTGTCAACTGATTGCACAGAAAAGACTGTGTTCAACTTGGAAAGCAATCTGAGAGCTAGACACGATTTCTGCATCATTTATTAAACTAATTGACTTCTGCGATAGACAGAGTGGCAGGCTGAAAGATCTACAGGATCAATGGAAAGATCACTTAGAAGCAGCTTCTTCATACTGCCATGCCTCCTACGTGAGCACAAGGCTTCCCTCAGTGAGAAAGAAACTAAAATCACAGCCTGCTCCCAGAAATCTGGTAAGGTATCAGAGCTGTTAAGATCACTGCTGGTGACAGGTGAGGGTAGTTTTGTGGTTCCTCTGCATATGCTCTTAATTTTTGATGAGGGGGGTTTATCACAGCATCCACAGAAGCCTTTGTCTTTTATCAGCTACATTGAGTGTCTTTTCTTCCGTATTCATGTCTCAGTCAGCAGTGCACCTTGAGGCAAAGCTGGAGAATTTGGTGTGGATTTAGATCAGATGTTTTGCCTTTGATTAGGTTCCTGTGTTACAGATGTTTTCTGAGGAAATGACTGAGTTTAGTGAGCCATGTCCAGTTCTCTTTATGTCTCTGTTAGTCACTTGATTCAGCACATCAAGCAAGTCTAGAAGACCTGAGGAAGTGACTCAAAATCCCAGGGAAGAAGTAATACTGATGAAAAGAACTCCCAAAAGGAATGGAAAACTTTCTTTGGATAAATGATAGACAAATGGCATTTTTCCTCAATTTTCATGGACGTGTAGCATAGCTGAGTCCTGCCCATTCTGGCTGTTTACTATTAACACTGCTCAGCTGATGGACAGGTTGGAAAAAAGAGCTGCCTGTGGTATTGTGTTGTACACATTTCTTAAAGAAGACCCTAGATACACTGATGACATTTGCCTTGTTCTCTCAGCTTGGTGAATGTCTGCAGCTGACAGTCGACCCAGTCAAGCAAAAAGCAATGTGTAGTGGAGGAGAAATTATGAATCAGAGTGTGTACAGATTCTATTTATAACTTTACTGCTAGAGATAAATGTTCCAGGAACAGAGATGAGCAAATGCTACTTATAAACCCTTTCTTAGTATCTCTGGTGGTCCTATGTCAATGTTCAAGTCCCTGGCTGAAGAATTAAGTGTTATCAGAAAATGAACTGCTGCTTGTGCAGCTTCATTTTAACAACTACTGTTGGGTATTTTCCATAATATAAGTCATAAAAGCAAAAATGGATAGTGACTTCCTGCCTGGCTACCCAAGATCCAAGATTTGTTCTCAAAAAGAAATGAGAACTTGGACACCAATACGTAACAGTGCCATCTGGTGTTATCGACAACAACAGTAATATTAAAGTTTGGATGTTTAACTATTCAAGGATGTTTAACTACTAATTTCTCACCAATTAAAAGACAGTACATTAGTCCTCAGAAACATGCTTGAAGTGCTCTGATGTTTTAGATATTACCAGTTTTAAGCTGATAATACAGTTGGTTTGACAAAATTTAGTTCTTTGGGCAGAAATGAAATTTCTTGTTTATTTCCACTTTAATGTGCTCATTATTTAACATTTTATAAGAGGTTGTTACCTCTCTTTGAAAGCAGTAGACAAATATATAGATAACACTTTTCCTTAATTATATTGAATATTCTAATGTGACATTTAAAAATATAGGCAGTGTCTTGATGTGTAGAAAATAGTGGCACAAATTTACAAGCTAATTAAATAGTGGGAGAAAGGTAGTATGCATATGAAAGAAACAGAGAAGGCAAAACAGATGATGAGGTATTAAACACGATTCCTTTCTGAATTAGCAATAAAAATCATCAGCAGTGTTACACTTTCAATCCAGCATGGAAGAGGGAATGAACTAGTAAAAAGTTTTGCTCTGTTTTTACCAAAACAATGGATGTACAAAACAAGAAATTTTCACCGTGTGGAAGTAAATTTTTTATACCAGCGAATAATGCTTTCCATTTATGGTATTTGAAACAAGGAGTTCAAAATCTTTTTCCTGGTGAATTTATAGCTGTGACAACATGAATTATTTGAATTATTATAGTGAGATTGTCCTTTATATATCTTTCCTGAAGGAAAAAGATTAAACATGGACAAAAAGCAACCAAGGAGGATGAATACTTTCTTCACAGAAAGTATGATTTTGAATAGTAAATATAAAATTGCAGTAAGCTTATATGTATGTATTATTTCTTTAGCTGTGATCCAGTGCAAAGGTTGTGTAAATCTACAGTTACATTGCAGATCCCACAGATAAAATGGATTTCCATACAAAAAACTTTTTGTTGAGCCAATGGATTATTCTCCTTACTTGCTTAGCACTGGGTCTATGCCCTTTCCTTTGACTGATGGCAGAGGCAGCTGATGGATGTTGGCAATGCTAACAAGAGCCCATTCCCTAAGGGATGTGAAGAAGCTCCCATGAAACCTAAGAGTCTTAACTAAACCTTTAAATTACGCTATGAACAACTGCTTATCTTCGAAAAGAATTTTCATGGACAAATGAATTGACCAAACCAAACCTTTGACTGTTATCTGGTCATCAGTATTCCTGAGGGAAAAAAAAAAAAAAAAGTTCATGGAAAGCTACGTCTGGATTCGGCAGTATCTTTCAAAGCCTCTCAGCTACCAGGATTTGGGCAAGTGAAGCCTGTTCTAAAACGTGCCAGTGACTCTGACCACACAGGGACTCCATATCCTTGCAAAGAATCCATGCTGTTGGCTTCTCTTGGGCTAACTCAAGATAGCAGCAAGCAATTAGCAGCCCTGGGTTCTCTCTTGTTAGCGTCTGTTGATCCTATCCACGGGCCCCGGCTTTGTATTTAGGGCAACAGCACTTGTTGGCAATGGCAGCGGAGTGAGTATTAAGTTGTGCTTGGGCTTTTGCGGCTAGGAGTTTGGGGAAAGAGGACACCCACCTACTCAAACAGTTCTGGGCTTCCTGCCCTGAACATGGAAGTGACAGACTCTCAGTTAACACCCTTCTCCTTGCAGGACACCCCCTGACAGTGCATTCAGAGCCAATCTGCAGTCATGCAGCACCAAGTCCAGTGTCTGCAACTCTGCAGCCAAACACACCCTGCATGAGGTGCAGCAAAAGGCATCGGTATCGATCTCAGGAACCACCGGTACTTTCTGCACATTGTTCCCTCATTTGTTCATCTAACTGACTAAATTTTGATTGAATCCCTAATGAGATTTTGAAGTGTAATAGTTATTCTCAACTACAGTTATAAAACCAACTGAATGAAAGTAGCTGGAGTAATTTACAAAAGGGAAATAGTCTAGACCAATAATTCTGGGTTCACTTGTACTATATTAATTGTCCTCTGTTCAAAACAATAAATATAACTTTCTGCTGCAGACAGAAAGAATTCCAGCAGAACTGCAGTGTATTCTGTAAAATCAATATTAATCATTTTCAAATTGTTTGCTTGTTGATTTCCTGAGGACAGCAAGAGATCCTTAGGGAAACTTAGGCACAGAACAAACAAAATGTTCTACAAGAAAATATGTTTGGTGCTTTTTGCCTCCTACATTTCACATTTGACCTTTAGAATACTGTTGTCATTTATTCACATAAAGGGCCATGAAATGTGGTGAATAACCAATATCTAATCCATAGTCATGCTTGTGTTGTAGAATTCTCAAATTACTTACAGATTGCAGTAAATGACCAACATGCTGGTTTAACATTTTACAACCTTATTTTGTGATCTCTTGTCTATGGCTAATGAGCTGCAAACCACACAAACGTGTAGAAAAAAAACACTATTTGTGTCCCCAAGCACAAGCCAGTAACAGAGAATAAAGTCCAGACATGTAAGTCAGGCTGAATTATTACATTCTTTCCCACAGATAAGTTGCTTTTATTTTACCAAGCATCTTCTAAGTGTTTTTATTTTATCAGGTCTCACTCATGCTGCTTTTACAGTGATGGGATATTCATAGCAGTGATTGGATCCTAGGGAGAGGATTATTTTGCTCCTGTTTTATGAAGACAGTCCTTCAGATGACTGTTTTAAAATGAGAATGCTATTAGTTAAAGAAATCATAAGCAGTCTGAAATTTAATCAAATTATATGAGCATGAATCAAATCATTGTTAAGAAATATAAAGGGTATTAACTGTATCACTAATAACTCTACCCTTCTCTCTGGTCCTGTGGTAAATCTTGGTTGTTGGCTACCCCAGTTTTCTGGCAATATGCTCCTGCAGCAGTAACAGCTATTGCATCGCTTAGCCATCAGAAACTAGAACTTCACTTGCCTTCTGTGCAACCCTCTGAGGGCTGATTTGTTCCTCAAGGGCAGTTTATACGAACAGCAATTTCACTGAGATAAGGTTTACTGGGAGTAAGAAAATAAACAGAGTAAACCCAAAAATGCTTTGTTTAATATGCCTATATTTATATTTTTGCACAAATGAAATGAGACAGGAAGACCTTGAATAATGTTACAGAAACAGTACACATACATACATTTTCCCAAGAGCAGCCTGTGGCTCTGATGCCAGAAGCAGAATTCTAACCTCCACATTGTACTCAAATATACATAAAAACTGCCTCTGCTGTCTTTACTGTCCCCCATTTGATTTTCCAGCTTGTGAGACATTAAGGCATCTAATACCTTTTATTCAGACATGCTCTCCTCTGTACTGTGGTATGTGAACACACTCATGAGCACACACGCCTGCATGCTCACGCCCAGGGCTTTGAGGGAATGTTTTTTTGTTTTTTTTGTTTTTTTGTTTTTTGCAAGTCTATTTATCATAGGATATTAGAATTTTTAATTGTCTTTTGATGGTTTATCAAATTGCTTAGGAAGCCCCAACAGGCAGTATTTTCAGATCATCCTTGTATTAACTACAGTAAACCATACCTATTACGCATTGACAAAGTTGTGTTTTCTTTTTTTTTTTTTTCCCCCCATTGGACAGGTTGTTTTTAGAGCTGTGTCTCACCAATTCACCTCACAGATTTCTTAGTTATTATTTCACTGGCAAACCAGTGTTGTCTGGCATATCCGTGCAGAGGTGCTTTCATGGGTAGAGATGAAAAGGTTTCAAGAAGGTAATTGAAGAATGACATGGGTAGCTACTGGGCTCTTGTTTTTAACATTTTGGCCATATCCTGTCTTTCTGCCCTTTCATTATTTCAGAGAGCACCTTTAACATACACTGAGATAGAGAGAGATATTCTTTTCAAAGAGTGGAATTACAGGCTGCAGTTTTATAGCTCTCGGCAAGCAACCTAGAGGACTCATTAATACTTGATGAATCCCTCTCAAAGTCTCAGCAGTGAGGAGAAGACAAACAACCTGCTGGATGATTGATGCTGCACCTGTCAAGGAGGAACTTTAAAGCATGATTCTCTCCTACAAAATCTGTAAAATAAAAAAAAATCAGGCCTGGGTGTGATCCTGCAGTAGCAATAGCACAGGCTGAGCAGAGATGCAGTCTCTACCCTGTTGTACAATGGCAAGTGCATTAGCACATGGCATAATACTGACAGCAAGCTTTCAGACTTTCTTCTCTGCCTCCCCCCCAACCCACAATGCCCCTTAGATCTCCCAGACTGTTCTCTGTCAAAGTGTGTTTGTACATATACCTGTGTCACTCTGCAAGCTGTGGTGCAAGGTGGTGGAGGTGGCCTCCCTTGGGCTCCCCTGACCAAAGGCAGGCATTGCTTAGTAGAGGAACAGAGCTGGCAATGGGAACAGCAGCCACCAGGTCCTGTGTGTAGCCTGCCTGGGGCATTCAGGAGTGTTGTGGACTGCCCTGATGACTAAGAATACCTTTTCTGAGGTCTTGAAGAAATTCTGGGAGATCTGGGTCTGAAACTCCCTTTTTCAGACACATGCCATAACTTAACTAACAAATACCAAGGATATATATAGGTGCCAAACCCAAATCACTATTGAGCTGAGGAATATACAGGAGAAAACTAACATTATCATCATTCTTAAGTATCATTTGCTCTCTGAGCCTTGTAATTCCATAAAGTCTGCTATCCCCACCTTCCATTGCTTTTCTCCTCTAACTCACGGACTCTGTCCCCTGTGCAACTGGCTTCCTTCTGCTCGACTTCTTCTTGCCCTCCTCAGATGCCCTGACAGATATATCCTTTATCAGATGAGACGCATGTTTAGACCTACTGAGCAATCTGCTCTGTGCCTACCTGACCCCTAGAAAACAGACTGGTGAGATTCTTATCTGAGCATGATGCCATATGGGCAGAAGGTCACTCACTTTTTTCTGGAATGTGGTTGTTCAACCAAGTTGCTGTGGTCTGCAATCCATTACCAGAATAAGGCTATCAATGGGTGAAACAAATAGAGTTATATTTTCTTGCAAATTAATTTTCAGTTGCATGGATGTAACACGTGGTCTTTCATACCAAATGGACTTCCTAAACTGCCTATTTGGTCCACAAACTACAGGAGCCAAATTGCAACGCTGCTTTGTAGCCCATGTGACAAGTCTACTCAAAAAGGGATGTTAGTAATATATATTTAAAATATATGGCCATTTAAACTGCCATGGGAATATTCAATTTCAACTAGGAACAGTTTCAATAAAATTCAATTTCATTTCAATTAAGGCAGCTTGGCCTATAAATTTGCTTTTTGCTTATTTTATTTTGTTTTCATAATCACAACATACTGGAGCCAAAAAATAATAATAAAAATTCTACGCCAGGGCATAATGAATTATTGATTAAGGCAGCTAGATCAATATGAATCCATATAGGAAGCCAAAAATAAATCAGTAAATGAAAGGTTTTTAAACGTATACTTAGAAAAAGGGATTTTGGCAAATGCTGAAATGAATATTGGATAGAAAAATATCTAATGGCCTGAATCAGGATCTCTAACTGTCAGGTCAGCCCCTAATCTAAATAAGTTGCAATTTAGAGTCTGAATTATGTAGGCAAATGAATCCAATAAAGAAAGAAGCTTGTAGAGAAGCAGACGCTGAAAATCTGATAGCATTTAAATCCTGATCATGTGGAAACATTTGTTATACAGACCAGACAAAGGATTTGTGAAGAACAGAAAGACTGAAATGCTTTTCCTCAATAACAGCACAAAATGAACACCCACTGAAATCAATGCTTGTACAAGGACAGATCACAAGCAGAAAAATATGAAGTTCTCCAGATAGATACTCTTCTCAGGTCTGAAAGGTGATATATTGGGATAAAGGGAATATTTTTTGCATGTACTGTATTGGCCTGTATATTGTAGTGAGCGGACCAAACCCATCCTTAATTTAAGTGCAATTTCTGTTACATGAAATGCTGATACCAATTCACATGTTACTTAACTAAAGCCTTCGATTTAAAAGAAGTCTGGAGAAAAGAGCGTTGTTTCATTTCAGAATATATCTGATGCATTAAATGTTGTCCCATATTCCCCTGATTACAGTGACCTCTGCTGCTCTTCTGTACCTCTTGTAGTTTTAAAAGATGAAGAAAATTTGTAGGCTCATAATGATTCCAGAGACAATAAATCAGCAAAATAAAGAAAAAAGCTCAAAAAACAAAACAAACAAACAAAAAACCACCACAACAAAACACCTAGGCCACCCATCTTACAGCCATACTCTAAGGCTAAATTTTCTCAACAAACTGTGAGGGACATTTTTAAAATATGTACATATAGTTTTCCCTTTGTATTGGGTTTACCTGGTAAAGGTTTGGTAGCAAGGGGGCCACAGGGGTGGCTTCTGTGAGAAGATTCCAGAAGCTGCCCCATGTCAGATCAGAGCCAGCTCCAGCCGGCTCCAGAAGGGACCCGCTGCTGGCCAGAGCTGAGCCATGAGCGACGCTGGTTGTGCCTCTNAGCAGATCTCCACACTGCAGCCCGTGGAGGAGCCCACGGAGGAGCAGGTGGATGTGGCCTGAAGGAGGCTGCAGCCCATGGAGAGCCCCCGCAGGAGCAGGCTCCGGGCCGGAGCTGCAGCCCGTGGAGAGGAGCCCACGCAGGAGCAGGTGATCCGGTGGGAGCTGCCACCCGTGGGGGACCCGTGCTGGAGCAGTTTGCTCCTGAAGGACGGACCCCGTGGTACGGACCCATGTTGGAGCAGCTCTTGAAGAGCTGCAGCCTGTGGGAAGCCCACGCAGGATCCGATCAGGAAGGACGGCATCCCGTGGGGGGACCCCACGCTGGGGCAGGGGCAGAGAGTGACCACGAAGGAGCGGCGGAGACGCAGTGATGTGGACTGACCGCAGCCCCCATTCCCCGTTTCCCTGTGCTGCTCGGGGGGAGGAGGTAGAAGAGGGTGGATGCAGGGGGGGGAAGGTGTTTTTAGTTTGCTTTTAGCTCTCACTGCTCTAGTCTGATAGCAATAGGCAATAAATTACATTAATCTCCCTATGTTGAGCCTGTTTTGACCGTGACGGTAATTGGTGAGTGATCTCCCTGTCCTTATCTCAACCCTTGAGCCCTTGTCCATCATATTTTCTCCCCCTGTTCCTTTGAGGAGGGGGAGCGAGCGAGCGGTTGTGGTGGAGTTCGGCTGCTCAGCAGGGTAAAGCCACAACACCTTTACAACTGAAACCATACACCAAAATCCTTCTGCTTAGAAAATATCAAATAAGTAATTCTATGCATGGAGAAATCAGGCAATACCAATGTTCCAGCCAGTTGCCTGAAATTTTGAAAGTCAGGTGTAGATGGAACAAAGAATGCTTATAAAATCTCCCACATTTGTTATATTTTTTATAAATAGTCATACTGCATTATAGTGTTATGCTTAAAATAACTGAAGTAGCACTGAAGCATTGCCAAGAGATCCACAAGGGTATTTCTACATGGCAGGGCAGGGGTGTTCAACAAAGAGCCCACACGCCTTGCTGCCCATCGTCCAGGGCAGGTGGCGTGCTGGAGCACACCAGACTTCCCTCCCTAGTTGAGCTCCCCAGTTTGCTGCCACGATTTAAAAGAGTCAGTTTTATCCTAAATGATATCCAGAAAAGAAGTAATCTTGGCTGTGGTACTCCTGAGGACATCAAGTCAAATTCATCTGGGCTGTTTTTCCTTCCTATTTAAATGACATAATTTGTGTGTGGAGCACTTCAGAATTAGTTTTTGCGTGAGCAGTATCCATGGATGAAATTGTTTCTCAATCACAGGAGTTAAGAAACTGTCGAAGTCATACAGAGACTAATGAAAATTAATGTCTACTTGAGAGTTTACATGCAGACTAGTAAGGCTATCAGGAACAATCTTTAAGTAAACAATAAATGTGTCAGGATATCTTTAGCGATTAAGATGTGCTTCTATTCTCAAAATGGATTCTGTCAAATTCCGTCAAAGTACTACAGGATTATGTGCATTCCGTAACTCAACACTTTTCTAGTTGTGTTTATAGACACTTTAAAAGGAGTATGTTTCTTCTAACTGCAAGTGGAAATCCTTCATTGGGATATGAAATACAACTGGATTTCTTTCACCTTTTCAAAACTACAGGAGATACAGGAGAACAGCAGAGGACACTGTAATCAGGGAAAATGGGATGATAAACAGTCAAAATAAGATGATGTGAAATGCCAAACAAAAGAAAATCACTTTGAGGGGCTTATATTTAAAGAGAGACAATGGAAGTTTTTCAGGACAGAATATTTTATCTTCAAACCTGGGAAAAATTTTGATTTTGCTCAAGATTTTGTACCTGAATCTAAGACCAAAAATGTAGAGAGCTGTTGTCTTCAGAATTGTTGGTCCCAGAGCCCAGCTTCCCAGCTTCTCATACCCTTAGGCTTAGAGAAATACACGTCCAGCTGTGAGCTTTCTTGTAAGCTCCAATCAGCCTTTCCCTAATATCACAAAATTAACATCCTGTGTCCTCTTTGTTCTACTTGAAGTTTCTGTTGTTGAGCAAAGAGTTCTTTGAGCATCATATTTTTCCAGCAATGAGAAACAGACTTACGCATATAGTTGGTAAGTTTTGGTTTTATCTTCTAAGCTTTAATTAAATTATTATGGCAAACGCAACATAGTTAGAATTCACTTTGCATAGATGAGAGTGAAAAAAGCATCCCTAGGGGTCATGAACCAATTAATACAAGCAAAACAACAAATAAGCATTGCTCTTTTTGGAATGAAGTGAATTTCATTTAGCATAGATAACTAATGAGCAAAAGGAAATTTAATGATATAAAAGAAATCGTATCTACAAGTTATGCAATTATGCAAATAATGAAACAATATTTTAAAAAGTAACTCAAAACATGCAAAGAAGCTTTTGCCTTACACTTTTATATATCAAGTGATAATGATGATTCACAGTAATAAAATCAATGCTAATGATGATGGATAAGATACAGTGCAGGTAAAGAGAATCACGCTATAAATCCTCTCAGGCAAATTAAATTTTGAGAATTAAATCAATAAAAGACAAGAAGATATTAATATAAGCCAGAAAATTTAAGAGAAATAAAACCACTCACCAGACATGTAAGAGGAATAAAATAAAGAGTATCCCTTCTAATCTGTCTTATGGAGAGTCAAATGCGTGAAATACACCCTAGTTATTTTTGAGAGTTTCCAGAAGGGGTTATCTGAAATCTTTTACCATTGAAATAGTGCTGATAGATATTCTTAATTTGAATATAAATTTTTTTTTCCAGCAGCTTTTCTTTTTAACGGTATCTAATTAAATTGACTAATCTAATTGACTAATTAAATCACTAAAGCAGGATAGCTGTAAGACTTTACTACCAATTGCCTTCTACTTGATACTACTGGCAACCATCTCTGTCAAGCTCTGCTTGTCTGAAACAGCCTCTGTGCCCAGCACGTGCATAGTGTTATACAGGTGCCGAGTACAAAAGACACGTTCAGTATTTTTCCTTCCAAATGGTATCATAGTATCCGGGTGCAAGATCAAGAAGCACATGTCAGGAAGAAATTCAGATTTGTTTAGGAGATGTCAGTAAAACCAACACTGTACTTGCAATCTGCTTTGTCTTTTCTGAACAGGTTGACTTTGAGCTGAAGAAACAACAAGTCCTGGAACACATTTTTTCTCAGAATTTCATTACAGTAGATGGCCACAAGTGCCTTTGTAGCTCTGCTTTCCTGTTTATCAGATGTGTTACTTCACAGCAGGCTTACGGGGAACATTCAACACAATTTAATTTTTTGTTAACACTCTTTTTTAAAACCAATATTTATACCATGAGTGTTGTCTGTCCTTATAAATTGTAATCCTGAAGTTATTATATTCCCAGAACTGGAAAGTGCTACTCTGTCCTCTGCTATCGGTGGAAAAAATTCTCCGACAAGTTTTCCAACTACCGTTGCCTGCTGTTACAGAAATGCCTCTCACTCGGCTGTAGCTAATTGCTACCAGTTAGACAAGCAAGAATAGAGTGATGTTTCCCCTTGTAAAAAACTTCTGAACCACAAACCACAAATACGAACAGAAAGAGCAGCTTCTAGCTCTTGATATCATATTTCCTGGAAAAATAAATAAATAATGTGGCCTCTGTGTCGATTTTTGTTGTTGCTGCCTGGAAGAGTAGCTGCCTGTCTCAAAGCCCGCCGCACTGAGTGCTCTGCTATGTCACTTCCATCTCTTCATGTGACCCTTGATTCCTCCCATTCCAGTCTTGGGTCTGTCGCTGCTAATTATCCATCATTTGAGCACTGATGTGTAACTACAAGCAAAGGACACCTGATCTGTCACTGCGCTTGCTGATGAAACATAAATATGGTGTATATATCATAAAAATGCCACATAAAGCCCAGACAATTTTTTCTGTGATAGAGATGTTAGCAACATAAATGCAAACTAAAGAAGAAGAGAACACATTTTAAAAAGGCAAAGTCAATTATTCAATATTTTTTTTTAATGACAAAAACATTGTAAAAAGTGAATTTGGTTTCATATTTTGAAAGTACTCACAGAAAACACATTTTCTGTTACCAAATTCAAGTGCATTCTTCAGAAGTTTTGGGAAGCTACTTAGCCTGTCAATGAGTAGGAATCATAACACATATCTTCTCTGATCTGTTACTTCTAAGCAATACATAAATCAAGCTCAGAACAAACCATGCAAGCACTATGAATTGAATAATTAATATTTCTGATGCCATATCTGTCTTTTTTGTGATTATTCTACAAAAGATGTTTAAATTGTTAAATATATTGCTCCATTAGTCATTTGGTTCTAATTATAATTATAAGCTCCATAATACTTCGTAAAGGGTGAAAATATGTATATATATTCATATTACTGTTTTTCCATTTGTGTTTAAGTTCTCAAATGCAGCTAATATTTCTTCCTTTTTGCTGATAACATCATGGAATGCCTTATTGATTGTGACTTGCCATCGTTTTCATGAAAGCATAATCCTATTGATGTCATAACTTATTTCTGAGGTTGTTAGACATCATATCAAAGATTAAAAGGGTCTTTAATTTAAGTACCAAGAACATGGAAAACCATAAAAATCTCAAAACAGCAAATCTAACTTAATTTGTTGTGACAGTAAGCAAAGATGAAGGAATTAAAACTGCAGTGACTCTAATTTGAACTGTTGTAAATGTTCATGCTTATGTGGGTTGAAATGGAATTACAGAAAATCAAATTAATTTTGCTGTTAGTCTTTTTTTGAGAATTGTAATTTCACTCAATATATTCAAGGAGTGTGGTGAAAAGACTGTGATAATAGCAGTCACGTAGCAGCATATTTGAGAAATCAAACCAGAAAGAACATATGGTTTAAGGCACATGCAAAGTCTTCATAGATGAAGTTATCAGTAAATACAGCTGACAGTGTGCTTCAACCACCCACCCTTGTGCTCACCCCAGGAACATTAAATATCTCCTTCTGGGGCTTGAAGGCTGGAGTCTCCTGGATAAGAGATGCGGCATTGCATTGGTGATGCATATGTGCAGCACTGGCAGGTATTTCATACTGCATGTCTGCCATAACAAACACAACCTCAGTGCTCTGTAAAGCTTCTCTGTGAAGTAATTTCAAATTAAGTCTTGAAGCACACCAGACAACTTTATTGTTAAGCATGAATTGTTGAAATCTTTATATCCAACAGTGAGGCACTCTGAGCAATAGGAACAAGGAAAATAGTGTACTTCTTTTAAGTAAAAACTTTATGGCTCATTTCTGCATTCTGAAAAGATGTGCAGCATGAGCTGATAAATCCTCTGGAGTGTTTATGAATACGTGTATCATTTGCTGCGGGGGAAGAAGGGATTGGCAAAGAGTGCTGTGGATCCCATTTTTTTCTACATAGTGACAGCTGACTGCCTTAGTGAGAGCTCTTTCTCTTTGACTTTAGTTAGCTGCTCACATGAACCAAGTGAATATAGGGTTCTGATGTTTTATGTTATGTTGAGTTGGTGTTTGATGATTCACATGAGTGGATAACCACAGACAAAAATAAAGCTATTTTTAAAAATGTGTGAGAGAGTGCTGTTCGCTAAAGATCAGATTTTTTTATTTCCTCTCATCCTATCATCTTTGCTTTCTACAGTGGTGAAGGTGTAATGATGATATAATAGAAATATAATAATAATAGAAATAATTGTTACACAATGTAAAATAGGGGAATAGTAAAGAAGAGGCAGACCAGAGAGGATTCAGCTGATGAACCCTGCAAATCTGCTGAATCCAGGTAGATGTCTGCAACCCAGGTATCTCCTTCCAGTCTAGTCACCTCTACTGCTCTTACAATCAAAAGTTTAGTCAAAATCTATTTCTCTCCATTGATTATAATGGGAAAGTAACTTTAATTATGAAAAATGAATTATTGCAGATGACAGTTTCTACCTTTTATCTCCTTATTACTATCTACATTTAAGTAAAGAAATCCTGCTCACAGTGATGGCTAGTAATTTGACTACCTCTTTACTTAACAACACACAGTAAGCGTACTTATAAAATCATCATTCTCTGGTATCACAGAATTAAGTCTCTTTTAACAGCCCAGCCACTGTGAATTCACTTAGCTTTCAGCATAATCGTAATCGTCATAACAAACTCTTTTGGAGTTAACCTCCATTCCCAAAGGTACTCTGTCATTCAGCAGAATATGAATGTTACCTAACAGGCACTTAGAATAAGATGGGCCGATCTAAATCTGTACTGAATTATAAACCGTAATATACAACAAGGTCACAAGGCAATTTTCACACTTTTGATGAAAAGGGAACAGCCTAATTTCTTTATCCATGACACAGTGCTGGTCTCAAACTGACTGATCTACTTACTTCTAAAATTACTACATATTTATCTTTACTGGTCAAACACTTCATAAACTGAGATCGTGACAGAAACCAACCGCCTCACTGTGGTACTCTATCTTTCCCCAGCTTTTTACTTTTCCCTTTTGCAGCTCTGTAACCTTCAAAGCTTTTCCCACTCTTTGTTGTTCATCAGAAGGGATAAGTAATATCAGTGGAAGCCTACCTAGCATTTACTAACTGGCAGACAAGGCAGCTGGTTCAGCCTGGGTCTCTGCACAATACTGCCTTGTGTAGCGGGGATAGCCCTTCCCAGTCTGCTAACTCGTCAAGTGTGCATTAGCACCAAGAAAGAAAGCAGCAGATCCTGTGCCAAAATGCAGTTTGCTACCAATTTTATCAGAATCGTTCAGTGAGTGTACAAGGCAGAAACCTACCCCGTGTCACAGCATTCGAGAGATGACCCTGCAGCATCCTGGTGAAAGTCTGAGTCAATGGAGAGTTACTCTCAAGATGCAGTTCAAAGCACTACTGGTGACTATAAGCATCTTGACTCCTCTGCGAGTTTATTCTGAACTGTTTCAAGGTAAGCAAAGCCTACAAGTGCTAATCTTCAGTATTTCAGATGCAACTCTGCCTCTAGAAGCAGTATTACTTTAATTGAGAGCACCTGCATGTTGTTTTTTGCTGCCACGGTGACAAGGCTGTTACAGAAATTAGTAAAAAGTGATCATTTCCTTCTTTCCTACAGCTTCATTTGCCTTGTTCCACTTACTCCCTGAAATGACTGTACCATGTGTTCTCCCACAGCAGTTTTCTTTTTTGCTGTCCTTGAGTGTCACGGGGAGTGTACTCAGCGGTTCCCATTGATCTTCAGCAGATTATTGTTTCATGTTCTCCATTACCTGAACTACATGAAAAAATACTGCTGAATCTTTATTCTCTTTTCCAGTTACTTGACTAGACAGTGGTGTAGCCAAATCACTTGACTGTAGTGGTTCTCACAAATAGCTATAGAAATTTCACAGGAATAAAGCATTCACAAGCAAACCTCTCTTCAGAGGAACCTTTTCAAGCAGGCTGAAACATTGACCTCTTCCTTGTACCCGCCCACAATGTGAGCTAGTATGAAAAGTCTAGATTTAGTTTGCTTTTTAAAATGGGTTTAAGATGTTTATTAACAAATTTTAAAGAGGGTGTGGCATGAAACCTAGAGCAGCCACTCAACTGCTCTTTACCCTGTTTCACTCCATTTTCAGGTACCAGCTTACAAACAACTTATAATTCAGTTGTAGTCTCATTAAAATATTATTTTTGAGAAAGTTTTAAATCTCTTTTATGTTTGATGAAAATTGCATTCCGATGTTTCTACAGCTTCCACAATATATGTTGATTTACTTTTTTTCTTTGCAAAGCTGTAGCAACTAAAGAGAAAAAAAATAAATGAGTAGGAATAACTAATCCACATATATGATACTGAGAAGGTTAAAGGTAGCACCTCAGACTCTCTTTTCCATCTTTTGCTCTCTCTAGCCAAATTTTAGTAATCTGGTTTTTGGACAGATTACAAATTCTTCTCAGAATAGTCCTAAGGCTTCTGGTTTTCATTTAACACTGTTCCTTGCAATTCTGGATCTGCACAGCCTCAGCAGAGAGAGCCCTACAATGTGACATTCCATGTAACTTAAACAAGTATCACTTACACAGGTTCTCAGCTGTATAAGAAGGGAATGTAGTAGGCTGAAGGGACGTTGGCTGAAGATGGGACAGACTGGGAAAAATCAAGTAGCAATACTGATATCAAAGAGATGACAAAATGTGAATGAAAAGATAAGCTTGACTTTGAACAATCTTGACTACAACACAATACGAGAGTTATATGAACTGGAAAGATTCTGGGTGCTAAACAAGAAGTTGGCTCCAGAAATTACGAACTTAATTGAGGAAAAATTAGATCTATGTTGAAATCTCAGTTCTGTCACAATTTTCTGAAGCCAGTTGTTCAGAGTCAAAAAGGAAATAGACAACAAATTCAGGATTTAGTCAGATTTTAGTGCCTAACAGTTAAAAGACATAAAAAGCCTGGTGCTCTGGGGCTATCCTCACCTGGTGGTACTCTAATCTGTTTCATGTTCAATGTCAGAATTCTCTTGGCAAGTAAAGATCACTTCTGCATCCACAAAAAATAAAAATTAAAAAAATCGTTAAAAGCTCTGCATTACTCTTTTGTGCCAGTGTGGGTAGGAGTAGAAGATTCTTGGTATTGGAAGAATGGAGTGCAAGAGCATGTGTGACTCCAAATTAGTGGTTGTGGGGTTAAGACCCTCACAGGGAGAGTCTTTCATATCTTGCCTGTCTGTACTGCCCAGTGAACACTTAAACATAGCAAGAAATTATATCAGAAGCAGGAAGCAGAGATAGTCTCTACCTTTTCACTTCACCAGCTGAAAGCCTTAGATATCATATTTTAGAATGTTTCTCCCTCTTTAAACAGCTCCATTACTTTTACAGTCTTTTCTGCCCAGGAGCAGAGTTTCTGCAGAAGTAATGGCAATTCTCTTTCAACTTCTCATCAGCCTCCAAAGCTTACCCAACTATAAAATGATCACCTACTGCCTGATAGCAATGTGTAATATTATGTTTCCACTGTGGATTTATCTATATAGCCCCAAACTTTTATTTTGTTGTCTTAGTATTGAAAGCCTGGATCACGTCTGCCAGATAATTACAGGACTCTGGTCACCTGAAAATTTTGTGCTTCGACTGATCCATTGGATGCAACATGATGGACTGCGTCTAAGGTAATAGTTGCAATTTCACAACTTGGCAGCGTCTGGTACTGCGGCTCTGAAAGAGACGTGAGGGTCCTCACCGTTGACTCGCCTGTAAAGACAGCAATGCTGTGATGAAGAGACTGACTCTGAGAAAATTATTGGATGTAAAGCTACAGGATTTTAAAAAAAAAATACAGAAAAATAAAAGCAGAGGTCATGATATGGAACAAAGAGAGTAATGGA
>VXAL01001521.1:30641-118692 GCA_013399475.1 Chauna torquata | reverse complement strand
ATCCAAGGGAATGTGAATTATTAATTAAGACACACTTGTACTAAAATCTAACGGAAAATCACAAGATTAATATCAGCTATGCAGTGAATATACATTTTGAGTTTTACTCAGAAAAGACAGATTGCTGCTTATAGATGATTGCACAATATACTAATAACGATTACACAATATACTCATAATATTCTCTTTTTTAATACATTGAATGTTATATACACAGCAAACATCTCTTCAAGCAATTTTGTTTTTTTTTTAAACTAATAAAGATAAATAGAAATTATAAAACAACAGTACTTTAATATATGTATCGAAGGCCCTGGCTTTAGACTGTGATGGTTGTTTTTCAGACAGATGAAATTATATCAATAAATTTGAACCAAACAAGACTTTAAGACTATTAGGACTGAGACTGTTCAACGTACTGCACTGGTCTCTTGCACTGAGACTAAAATTTATAGTTTATGAAGATGTCTTTCTGTTAACAATTAGTCTTGGAGGAAAAGCAGATGACCTTGTTAGGATGCTGATCCATTTAGAGGATTAAAAAATTCCACTTCTACATAGCTGTGTCTTATACGCATTTTTAAGACAAGCTGAGTGCTAGAAGTATTAGCTAGTTTAAACCAAATGTGTATTTGTTTCATAAACTTTTTAATTCCTGTAAACATTTATAATCACAATCACAACAAACCAGCTGGCTTTGTAAACTAATGCAACAATTTCTACTCTTTGGAGTCTATTCCTCACAATCTAGATTAAAGTTAAATCCAGTTTTCACTGATTTTAAGTCAAAGGCATCACATCACCAGTGAAGATGTGTGTGGACTATCACTGGATAGCCTTTATGTACTAAGTCACTAGTCACTCTTAGTAAGATAAAGGAGAGAAAGGCAAAATAAAAATAGACCTATTTCTAATTCATTGTTTTATTGTTATGTCATTCTTATCCATTCTTATCCATTCTTACTTAGGACTACATGGCACTGCTACATCATGGCTAGCATTTCAGCTGCTGTGTATATATATGTATGCATGCTTGCATACCTATTTAGGTAAACATGCATACGCATCTACTTATAGTAAGAAAAAAACATTTCCATGAAGAATTCGTAATTTGAAGAGATAGAAAAATATTAGTATTGTTTTATAGATGAGATCAGGAAGTCTGAAAATATAAAAGACTATATTCACTCAAGAAATACCTTGAAATGCCTACAAATCAGGTACCTCTAGAGATGGCATTTGAGCACTGGGTCCTGGAATGTGATTCACTACTCACAACTTATGAAGTGTGTGGCGAAATTGGAATGGCTAAGAGCTGGAAACAGAACAGCTTGTGCACAGAACAAGGAACCACCTAAAAATATCTGAAGACAGAGAATAATAAATTGTTACACTGACCTGCTCCTCTCTGGATGCCTCAGTGCATGCTGCCCTTCCCGACAGTGGACATAAGATTATTCTTACAAAGAATTGTACTAGACTTTCTTTGCTGTCACTGGGTGTGAAGTGTTGACTGTCCTGCCTAGGTAATTTTCACTGAGATAGATGTAAGAATATATTGGGACTTCAGTATGTGTGTGATGGGTAGGGGGAGGTAGGTGGTGATATGGTATGTGAGGACTTGGGAAGACAGAATAGCATGTGGAATATAATGATAGATGGAGTATCAGCTTCAGGTAGTTTTACTCTGTAATGTCGAGTATCATTTTCTTAGTAGCTCAAGGAGCTTCAAAGTGACTGCTGCACTTTATCTCAGTCTTTCTGCTCTTCTTGGATCTTTTCACTCCAATGTCTGTTTTCTTGTTTTCTGCATAGATGGTCTATTATCTAGGAAAGTTAAGAATAAACAAAAAGTCATAGAAAAAATGTTATTTGATGGAGGAATTGTTTATTAAAAGGAAGAGACTAAACTCATAAACTTCAGATAGATAGAACCAACATTCCATAAAATCACTGAAGCAGAGTTAATCCTGGACCCAGGATTAGCCTATTTAAATCAGCATCACTGCTATACCTTGGAAAATTGGTAGAGGAGCTGATCACCTGTCTTTCTTTTGTAATTCAGTATCTAAGCAGGACTGCAGAAATCTGAATATCAGTGCTTAGGATGTGTGTACATCCAAAGAATACAATATATTTGCAAAGGTTCCAAGTTTTCTTTGTAGTACAAAATTAAATTCAGTAGAATTGATTTTGTTTAGCTGTCTCCTCTTTTAATTTTTAAGATAATGATTAATTAATTTCACCAAGTCCAAAATATGCTCAAAATAATTTGCAGACATATATTTCTAGGCACAATTTCAACAACTTCTTTCAATAATGTTTTCAAGAAAGGTTTGTCATAGCACTTGTTCAATTGATTGGAATATTTCCAAAAAATGCATATTACAAAAGAATTGAAAACAACTGGCAGACACTGAGAGTTTACAGTTTCACATTTGGACAAAACCAACCCTACACAATCTCATTTTTTCTCTCTTCTTTTAAAAATAATTTTTAGGGAAATGTGTTTTCCAGGGAGTTTGACGTCATTCACTTACTAAGCCTTCTCAACTAGCAGTACTGGAAAATATAATCACTCCCAAACCTAAAATGTCTTATTATCACTTCTTCAACATTGCGTGCTATTCACTGAAACTGTACCCTGTTAGCTCGAGCAGAGTTTTTACTGTCTATATGTTAAATGATGGACACCTCCAGAAGGCTTCTTGAGAAGGACCATACCACGGGTAGAACTTGCAATGCTGCATTTTAATAAAGCCTGCCAGACACTTAATACTAGAAAACCCTATTTACAGTAACTTGGTTCAGATCTGAAGGGCCCATATCCAGACTCAGCACTGACCTGGAAAAGCGCTCTGGAAAATGAGCTTTCCATGGCTGTATCACATAAGCTGAAGCACAGGTAACACCCCAAGGAATAACAATAGGGATGGTGGAGAAGAAGGGCCACTATTTGTTCCTTCTCTGTAAATTTTTATCTGTGTGACTGGAGGTGTAGCCTCCAGAGCAGCTGGAAAGAAGGTAAGGATGGATTAATCTCTAGGAGTTTTGTCGGGCAAACACTCATGCTAAGACACTCACATTCTCTGACTTTAGTCTCCTGAGTTACCATTTCTACTCCCTTGACCTCAATATGGTCCCTACACTTCGTTCAAAGTATACTGATTTCCAGGCATTTGCAGGTTGAGAGTTTATGAGTGAAAATTAGAGACCAAGCCAACACAGGAATGTCCCTGGAGTCTGCTACAGGCCACCTGATCAAGGAGAGAATGTTGATGAAGAGCTTTCTTCAACTGCAGGAAGCATCACGCTCACAGGCCCTGATCCCGCTAGGTGAATTCAACCACCTGGACATCTGCTGGAAAAGCAGCACAGCAAACTGCAAGCAGTCCAGGAGGCTCCTGAAATGCATTGAGGATAATTTCCTAGTACAGGTGATACAGAGCTCAAGTAGAGGAGAGGCATTGCTGGACCAATAAGGAAGAACTTATCGGAGAGGTCAAGGTTGGAGGAAGCCAGGAGTGCAGTGATGATGCCCTGGTAAAATTCTCAATCTTAAGGGGTACAGGACAGGTAAAAAGTAGAGTCAAGACCCTAAACCTCAGAAAGGCAAACTTTTGGCTGTTTAGGACACTAGTGCATGGGATCCCTTGGGAAACTGCCCTCAGAGATAAAGGAGCAAAAGAAAGCTGGGAGATATTTAAAGACATTTTCTGGGGGCATAAGAATTTCAAACCTAACATGCAAGAAGTTGGGCAGAGGAGGCAGGAGACCAGCTTGGCTAAGTCAAGACCTCTTAGCCAAAATAAAACACAAAAACAAAATGCATGGGCAGTGGAGGCAGGGATACGTATCCTGGGAAGATTATGGGATATGGTCTGGGAATGCAGGGAGGGGATCAGGAAAGCCAAGGCACAGCTGGAGCTGTGCTTGGCTAAATATGTAAAAAATAACAAGGATTTCTTAAAATATACAGGACATTAAAGGAAGATAGAAGACATTGACAAATTTAGTGGCCTTCTACAATGGGGTTACAGCTTTGGTGGATAAGGGAAGAGCAACGAACATCATCTACATGAACTTGTGCAAAGCATTTGACACTGTCCTGAACAGCATTCTTGTCTCTAAATTGGAGAGACATGGATTTGATAGATGGACCACTCAGTGGATAAGGAATTGACTGGATGGTCACATTCAAAGAGTTGTGGTTAATGGGTTGATATCTAGGTGGAGATCAGTAATGAGTGGTGTCCCTCAGGGGTCTGCATTGGGATTGGTATTATTTAACATCATTGTCAGTGACATGAACAATAGGATTGAGTGCACCCTCAGCAAGTTTGCTGATGACACCAAGCTGAGTGATATGGGCAACATACTGGAGGGAATGGATGCCATCCGGAGGGACCTTGACAGGCTTGAGAGGTGGGCCCGTGTGAACCTCATGCAGATCAACAAGGCCAAGCGCAAGGTCCTGCACCTGAGCTGGGGCAATCCCAAGAACAAATACAGGCTGGGCAGAGAATGGGTTGAGAGCAACCCTGAAGAGAATGACTTGGCGATGTTGGTTGCTGAAAAACTCAACATGAGCCGTGAATGTGCACTTGCAGCCCAGAAAACCAATCATATCCTAGGCTACATCTAAAGAAGCATGGCCAGCAGGCTGAGGGAGGAGATTTTCCCCCTGTACTCTGCTCTTGAGAGACCCCACCTGGAGTGCTGTGTTCAGCTCTGGGGCTCCCAACTTAAGAAGGACATGGACCTGTTGGAGCGACTCCAGAGGAGGGCCACGAGGATGATCAGAGGGCTGGAGCACCTCTCCTATGAAGACAGGCTGGGAGAGTTGGGATTGTTCAGCCTGGAGAAGAGAGGCTCTGGGGAGACCTCATTGCTGTCTTCCAGTACTTAAAGGGGTCCTATGAGAAAGCTGGAGGGGGACCTCATCACGGAGTATAGTGATAGGACAAGGGGTAATGGTTTTAAAATAAAAAGGTAGATTTAGATTAGAGATTAGGAAGAAATTCTTTACAACGAGGGTGGCAAGGCACTGGAACAGGTTGCCCAGAGAAGCTGTGGATGCCCCATCCCTGGAAGTGTTCAAGGCCAGGCTGGAAGGGGCTTTGAGCAACCTGGTCTAGTGGGAGGTGTCCCTGCCTATGGCAAGGCGGTTGGAACTAGGTGATCCTTAAGGTCCCTTCCAACCCAAACCATTCTATGATTCTATGAATGGATTTGACGGCAGGGTAGATTAACCAATGTGTGTGAAATACACCAATGCGTGCTAGCTTTAAGCTAAGGTAGATGACTGTACAAAGTATCGAACGAAGGATTATGCAACAGGGTATGTGTGTGATATTGTGGGGAAGGGTTATTACCTAGGCTCCATTCAGACCCAGTACGACAGAAGTTCTTATGAGCTGGCTGTAAGGACAAAACCTGTTCTTTGAGTAATTTTCAGCTGTTACGGAAAATATAAAGTGTATGTATATATTCTTATATGCATATGTGTAAAGTTGGATTTTTCTTTAGCTGAAGGAAATGGCATAAACTACATAAAGTGCTAAAAATAAAATTAAATTAAGTAAAAGCAAAAGGCACTATAATGAGATGGATACATTTAAGTTCATTCTGAGTCTTTCAAATTACACATTGTCTTGCTATAGTAAAGACGCTTTAGCTGAACCACAGCTTTTAAACCCAAAAGTGATTTATTGCTTTGCAAGGAGCAAAAGCTTCCACTTCAGGGACTGTAGCGTATGATACTTTTGTTTATATAATAGAGGATACTTTCTGACTCTGAAAAGCACAGATATAAGGTCTTAGCCCTGTTGCAGGCAATGGTAAATCATCCACCGAAGTTGCTGGACTTAGGATTTCAAGGCAAAGAAATAGGAAAATACAAATTTGCTGAGCTAATATCAGTTTTTTTGTTGTTTTTTTTTTGTTTGTTTGTTTGTTTGTTTCCCTAAATATAAAACAAAACTTCAGTAATAATTAATGGCTGCACTAGTTAGTGAACGTCAGGTTATTGGCTGCATCAAATATTTTCAAAGCATGGTGCAAACAAGGAGTGCCTAACACTGATTTCTCTTGGTTTGTGCAGAATAGTTCCAGTGAGTAACTAGCTTTATGGTAAGTGGATCCCTTCCATTATACATTTTCCTTACCTCATATATATGTTGTATCATTGTCCTATCACTATGTTCTAGGTCTTCCTCTATGCCATTTCAAATCAACCTTGTTCTTCCAACAACTAGCTATTTTTCTGTCTGGGAAAAAAAAAAAAAAAAAAAGCTAAAAAGACTTAAGCAGGGTCCAAAGCAAAGCTTGTCAAAATAACAACAAACAACACTTTTACTGATGACCTGTTATGATTTTTATTGCAAGAAGTCAAGTTTCCAATCCAACCAACAACAGCAGAAGTGAGTAGGACCTTGTGATCTTTTTGCGTATCACTGCTGCATGTCATATGCCACAGCATGCTGCTTTCCCCATTTTCATTTTTTATGACACTCAATTCCTCTGTAAGCCCTTGCATATGCTGCACTGAAACACCACAGCAGTTCAATGAAAATGTTTAACTCTCATTCTGTTCTGATTACTCTCCAAATTTCAGAGATATAAATGTAGAAATGATGTAAAAGAGAAGACCAAGTGGGATGATTTTACCGTTTGCCATATCCCATATTTCTGTGAGGCACATAAACACCAAACCCCTACCAAATAACAACTCGCCTAATTAGTAAAAATTCATCTCCCTCCCCATTTTTTCAATCAAAGAAGCTAGTTTTCATTTCCTCTTCTGAAACCATCTTGCATAAAATGATTGGAGTAGAATGCCAGCTGCATTGCCCTCCTGAGAAGATCCATGGAGATTTTACCAGCATGAGATGCAATCATTCTTCTGCAGGTGCTATGCCTACTGAAAATCATCATTAATATTTCTTAAGTGTTCCAATTATATAGTGTCACTTCCAGTCATTAAAACTTCTCCTAGTTTCAACTTTTCAATAAGGTGTTTTTATTTTTTATTATTATTTTTCTGTGTGTGTGTATTCCCAGGCAGGGATTGCAAGAAATGAAGAAAATTAGTTGATTTGTTAAATGGGTGGAGACAGTTGTTATTTTTAATGAGGTCATAAGTAAAATCTAGGTAAGCTGTTTATTCTCCTACTAGAGTGCCTTCTCTGTTATTTAGGCTCTTCCTCATGCCTCACCTCCTCTTCTTGCAGACTTAGGAGTCTTCTTCTAACATGACTAGACTCCAGTGGGAGAGCTGGAAGATGTTTCCCTGCCCTAAACCTTGGGATAAGAAACATCCCTACTAGTTGGGGATGTGGCCACAGTTAAGAAGACAAGTCTCCCAAATACTGGGGCAGGGCTTTGCACAGTAGGCTATGACTTGGGAAGCGTGCCTCCTCTTCTTAAGAGGTGACTTGAGATAGCAGAGTGTGTTATGAATGAAGAGTATACCTAAAAAAGTGGAGACTCAGTCACAGAGCCAAACATCCATCTGGGAGTGCTACAGTGTACTTGCATAGGTCATACAAAAAAATGGTGGTTTTTTTTTGTTGTTGTTGTTGTTGTTTGTTTTGTTTTGTTTTGTTTTGAGAGTGTGCAAAAGCAATGCTTTAATCACAAGGTTTGGTATCTCTGGGGTACTGTGGTGATATAAGTGGGATATTTGGGATCACTCTGAATTTCACTCACATGACTCTGGAAACTGCTAAGTGCTCTTTGGACCTTGACACAGCTGCTTCATGTAGCCCAGAAGCAAAATTCAGTGAAATTGCTTTCTGTGAATTATTTACCAACTTTGGCTTTGAAGGGAGATTTTCAGTAAAATGGCAATTTTACAAATTATACTCTTAAGAAGCTACAGGCTTTTATATGCACAGTCATGTTTAATGCTTACTTTGGTCCCTGCTCTTCAAGCAGTATTCCACCATTTTTCTGGGCAGTCATTTCTGCACTTTTCTCATCTGTTTAGCCATCTGGGTCCCTCAGTGGCATATACATAGTGTATCATAAAAAAGCAGTGCCTGACCAATTCTCTGGGCTGCAACACGCAGGGGAGGCAGCAGGAGAAGGAGTGCTGTGCTAGAAAGGTTTGTAAGATCATCGGGCAGCATCGCTCTGTGCTGCTAAAGGGATCTGCTGCAGCTGGAGGGGAGAATTAGCTTCCTTTGGGAGAGAATAGAGAAAGGAGCTGACATTTAATCAACAGGGGAGAGAGAGGGAAATGAAGTAACTGTGGAAGGGCAAGGTTGATATTTCCACTAACAATTCTGGCAGCAGGCAATATCACCCCAAACATGTTTTCTCCATTAAAAGACTACTCCAGGAAAGTAAAGGAACAAAGCTACTGTGAAAGACATTAGCAGGGACCCGACTGTGACCAGCTCCAGAGTGGACAGGTACAAGTCTTGCTCCTTGCATGCCAAGGAGGCAATGGCTGGACCTGCAAGTATGTAGTGATCCTTGTACATGTCCCTCTTTGGCCATAACCCAAGAGCGCAGCTGGCATGAACTGTTACGGGCAAAAATGACCCATGGGAACATTAAAAGGCTCAATGATAAGACTAACCTTGTGAATGCCCCAGAGGCCTACTAGACATACGTGTGGAGCATATGTGACTAACCCCCAGCCAGGGCACCAGATGACATCCTGCCTCCATAGTCTCTTGGGAGCCTCACAGAGGCAACGGATGGGGTACAGACAGCCTTGGCTCCTGGGTGGTGACTGATTTTCCTTCTCTTAGCAAACAGCCTGTGGGAGATAACTAGCGTGTCAGGCAGTAACCTGCTCCTGAGCTGTGACTGACACAGGCTCCCATGTTCCCTGCAGGGAGCAGATCCCCTATCACAGCACTGACTGCAAATACAGACAACTGCACATCATGCTTAACATACACACAGTCTTCAACACTTTTCCGTTTACAGATCCTAGATCTGGCAAGCTAGTGTATCTGAGTTTTTACTTGGTAAATTCAAACCTACTGACACTAGGCTGGGTCTTTTTAATCTGCTGTTTGATGAATAATTTAAGTCAGCACGTCCTGTTTTATAACTGTTTAGTGAACAGGTCCAGAGCACCAATCTGGCTGAAAAGCAACCTGCCTAAAGCAAATCAGTCAGGGCTGCTTCTCATTCTGGCTTTCTAAGTAACCACATAAACATTTGTTCCAGAACAGTGCAAAAGGTAATTTGGGGACAGAAATGAGTGTCTGTTTTTTTTTTTTTTTTTTGCCAGAAGTACTGGCTCATGATGATCTAAAGCATGTGCTGAACTATAGCCTTTGTTGCCTATCGTGCAGTGCCTTCGGCACAGATCCCAGACTGTTGGGATTTTTTTAACCACATCATGAAAACTACTGCCCTAAGCATAAAACAAAGCAATTGCATGCCCTTGTGCTGACTCCCTGAGAGCAAAATAGGTTGGGAAAAACTGCTCCTCTGGAGATGTTTCTGGTGGATAGGTCATTTTGTGAGCACTACCTGGAGTGTACTTAGTGGGCACAGTCTATATAGAAACTGGTAAACACAGTGACCCATGCAGCCAGAGAATTCTCCCAAGACCATGATCTAATGCTGTCTGTTCCTCAAGGTGTTGTTCTGAGCTCTTCTGTGAAGGACCAGCTGGGGACATATGATGTTCATAAAGTGCTCTTTTGTTATCCATTTCGTTCCAGAAGAGGCGGAAGGCTCCGTGCCAAAAATGAGAAGATACCTCCTCGGTATTGTGCAGCTAGGCCAAGAGACGTTGGGGTTGTAACACAGCCCTAGAGCAGACCCAGCCTTTCAGAATTAGTTATGCCCATCATCTCCAGAAATTCTTCCTTCTTCAATTTCTGAAAAGCAAAAATTGTGAAAAATACTTAGCAAGAAGTAAAAGACTCTGTAGAAATAACCTGATAGGGTTCTTAGCATTGCTAGATTCAATCTGGAAAAAAATATAATTTACTGTCAGCTCCAAACCATCACCCTTATTATGTTACTAAATGACCATATGCCTCCTAAACAGTCACTTGTACAAATAGTTTATGACCTAATTCTGCCACCCTTGCTCATGCTGTCTGCTGCTTTGCTCCACCTCTAAACCCACCCTACCGATTCAGGGACTGCTCACAGAATTAGAAGTTCTTGCTTTCTTTATGGGTCAAGTTCATAGAATCAGGTTTTTAACAGAGAACAAGGTGGAATAATGTTTCCTCATTTCTGAAGCATTCCTAAGTTTGAGTATGTAAAGAGATGGAGTGGGGATTAGTAGTTAGAAAATAATGTGGCCTCTTAGCTTGTGCAAAAAGCAGTCTAGTCATGCTGGGGATTTTCTGATGGCTCATTAAATGTACTCATGCAAACTAAAGGATGCTTACAGTATAAGTAAAATGCTCTTCAGTGAGTATTTGCCTTCGATAGATAATGCCAGGGTGACGTATACATGTTTAGAGAAACATGCAGTGAAATGGCAGAAATTGGCAGAGAAATTCAAATCTGTTATTTGCTTTTTATAAGCTAGCTATTCTAGCTGTGGATGTGCAGCAGGAGTTACTACTGCTCACTACATGTTTCACATCCCGCTGAGGCTGTCTACATGGTCTTTTGCAGACTGACATATGTTCCCTTTGCCTTTGCTCTGAAGTGGCAGCTGCTTGGCCGCAGCTGGTGTGCCACGCAGTGCAGTGCTCTGCTCCAGCTGCACGGTGGGGTCCAAGGCTCAGGGTGCAGGTTGCTGCAGGGCTGATTTGGCTCTGTGGCTTGGAGTCACAGGGTGCTGCTGTCCAGGCTCTGTTAGAATAGGGACCAAGCTTGCCCAATGGGCCAACAGCCTCATCCTCTGAGGATACAGGTCAAATGCCAGACTGAAATTATTTCTATTACTGGTATAGTAATATAATGGTGAGGACTCAAATTCTTGGGCAATATTTAGCATTAGGCATTCATACCATGCTAACTATGTTGTTTCTCTCCCTTCTTCTCCAGCCCTCAAGGGAGGGGGCTGCCTTCTGTTTTGCCAGCAGGGATCCTTGGGACTCCTTAATAACCAAAGCCAAGCACTGATATAGCTGAAAAACATCTAGGGAAAGGCAGGATTTTTCTGTATTTCAGCAAGATTGCTGCCTTGATTCAGTTCGCAGAGACAAACACTTTTTTTATCTCATTCTGCAAGGAAGTCCTTATTCTTAAGCTGCAGAAACTCTCAATGCTTCTTGCTCTTAACCAAGACAGCAGCATCCTATACAAATGCGGACTGCTCTGCTCAATGCCATCATTTCCTAGCTAGTCTTCCACTGGAAAACTGACTGCTGCACAGAAACACTACTGCTGGCCTGCTAAGCAGACACTACCAGGGTGTTACCCGATGATGGTACCAGGGTGCGTTTCCTTGGTCAGAGTTGTTCTTCTGTGCTTCAGGAGGTATTGTAAAGTTGAGAGTCTTATTTAGCTACACAGCAGAGAATTTCATACGTGAAGCATTTCCTACAGGGCTAAAAGCCAGATGAGTTGAGTCCTGTTAGCTAGAAGTACAGCACAATACGGCTGCTGATCAGTTTGAGTTTGTGACAGTGTCTGGGAAACTTTTTCCCAATAGGTATCTTCTGAGGTTTAATATAGCACCAATACTTGGACTTGACATCTATCTTACATTTGCTGGCTGTCACCCACAATTGGGAGTGGTAGAAAAGCTTCAGTACTTAGGAAGAATGGAGGAATATCAATAGAGTCTTCAAATTCATAAAACCCATTGTTAAGTCTTTTTCTCCCTCGCATATACATACTGATTAAACTCAGTAAGTTCCCTAATTATTATTTTAAATAGCAGCACTTGACATTTTCCCTGAGGACTATGTAACAAGTGTGGCTTTACAATAAGAATGGTATCATTAATAGATTAATAGCTGCAATGATGCATATAGAAGCACTAATGGGATGGGCGAACTCATTTAGGTAAAATAGATAGGCTCTTTGCTTTTGTTCACCCACCTCTTGTAACTCAGATATTTAAATGGTTAGATATGACACTGGAAAAGACGATTCCTGACCCCATTCTCCCCATATTTTCCCCGACTTTTTCATTTTCAGCTCTACTTTGTTTTTTCCTCTTTCCTTCTTTCTTGCTCTTAAGACTTACTCCTTCCCTGAGAAAAGGATCAACAGCCACCTACATCTCCTGGTAGTTGCAGTGCAAAAAGTATAGCTCTACTAATGCTAGTATTTACTTATGATAAAGGGCTAATAGCATGATACTGCTATAAAACAAGAAAGTGTATAATCTGATTGTTTGCACTTATATTATCCACATTTTATAGACGTAATGGAAGGGGAGAGGAGGAAGGTCTGTTTCAAAGTAATGCATTGAATGGCTCGCTATGCCTGACATTAACTTCTGAAGGACTGCAGGCACAGGTGTGAAGCAAGCCTCCTTCTTGCAAGTAAAATTATGTTTCTTATGTGTCAGAGACAAGTGGTGAGGATTAAAAGCTGAAGTGACAGAGTTCAGCCTCCTACATCGTGCAGAGAAGGAGGAGGAGACTTGATTGGCATCTGTGATGGTAAGTCCCAAATGTGGTGTTTACTCACAGAATTTTAGTATTGTGCCCCAGATTAATTTTACAGATGACTGATTTACTAGATGACTGCTTTGTTTTATCATCTGTGAATCAGCCAACACACTTACGAGTACAATCAAATAATTGTACTGACTTTGACAACTTTGTTAGATCCTGTCTCTAACTTTCCAGAGATCCTGTGCAACAAAGCGGCTAAACCTCAGGGTTGTTTTGCACATTAGAACTCCCTGAATCAAATCTCATGAATTCCTTGGTCTACGTGTAATCTACAGGTGGATAGTTTGTAACTTTGCAAGGGACCCAGAAGAAGAGATAAAAAAGTTTCTATATCTTACTAGTCCAGATAACACTTGCTTAGTAGAATCCAAGAATCTTTGAATTCTAGTAAGTTTTATGAAAGATTACTTACATTAAAGGGGAAATATTTGATGGAATCCAGCTTGTATGAGCAAGAAAAACTAGCAGAAAAGCAGAGAGAACATCTTTTTCTGGAGCTTTACTAAATGCTGACACAGATGACCATCTTTACAGAACCACAGCTGGGGAGTAACATCAGATAAAGAACAAGCCTGTGAGAAAGTGGGGTGAAATGGAAACTAAAGGACGAAGAACAGTAATTTGATGTGGGAGAAACAATGTTTTGGATAGACAGTAGCAGGTAGGAACAGAACTAAAATTTGATAAGGGGAAAAGAAATCTCTGAGATTGTAGAAGGATGGTCCAAAATTTTGTTCATTTGTTTTGTTTGGTTTTGTTTTTGTTTTGTAAAGGATGTTTCAAAGTAAATTTTTAAAAGTAAATTTAGGGGGAAAAAAAAAAAGCTCCTCTGTTCTGAACCAGACACCTAAACCTTTAGAAGACTTATTTATGAATTACCTCACAGCTGCTGGCTACCTTTAATTTTAAAGTTGATTCTTATTTCCTGATTAGTATTCCAGGCAGAACTTTTCCTTGCATGATCTTTTCATTTAAAAGAAAATAAGCCACTTTTGTCAGTTAGTTTTTCAACTGTATAAGTGTTTAAGCCATAACTTTAAAAAACTATGTCTGATATTCCGTTTGTGGCTGGCTTGGTAGATCTAATGTTTTCACTCTGGTTCTCTGTGAATTCTGTGTGAATGCTATGTCACAGTCTGTCCTTGTATGTTGTTTTTACTTGTTCCTCCTTTTTATTAGATGTATCTTGTAGAGCGTATAGCTACTAAGCAAAAAGTACAGGCAGACTTCTCATAAACTGTAAGCATTCTTCGCACATCATATTATTACTCAAGTACATAAAATGTTCCTGGGTATTAGAAAATCTTTGCACATGTGTCAAGATTTAGTGATGAGTTATGCCTGTATCTCAAAACAAATAGGATACAGTCATCTCTAAACAGACAACTGGAATTTTAGGTCATTGCAGAGACACAATTTGGGGCTGGGATCTTTATTAGGATTTAATAATACATGTGCTGTCAAACGCTTCTCTTTACAGCCAGGAGCACAGTGGCATACGTGCATGCTACCGAGCTGAGCATGTTAATTGGGTGCTTCAACAGCGTAATGTAACAGCCCCAGTTTACAGCTCTGAATAAGTGGTCTCCTGGATGCCTTGTCGAGCCTCTGTCTGCCTGTTTGCTCGTTTCTGCACACTGCTATTAGCCCTATCTTGTACTCAGAGCAAATTACCTTACTCACTGGAAGGACACTGATAACTCTGCACAGGACTGGGTGCTGTAGGAGTGAAGTCAGAGGAGAGTGTGCTCAGAAACATATTACATCGCAGTGTACTCTTTAGATAACAAGGGTGTTTGTTTGTTTGTTTTTTTGTGTCCCGTTATGTGTATTGCTGAAAGGTGTATTTTAAGATTAAATTTCTTCATGAGTCCAGTCATGAAGACTGAAACAAAAAGTGTATAAACACATTTCAGTGATGCACACAATTTCCCAAACAGTTGCCATTAATCTATGCTTACTGCATATTCCTCAGAAGGTATTTATGGTGTCACCAGGGCAATAGGGGCACTATCAGACCTTCCTAGCCCTGCCCAGCCCCACTGGGGCCACCCCTACCCTGTCCAGGAGCCCAGTTTCAGCTCAGCCTGGGGCTGTCAGTCCCTGCCTGAGGTTCGTAATTGTCCTGTGACTGCTGGACTGTCAATGGGACCCATGCCAGCACCCACCTGCCCTGCCCGCCCTGCTGGGGTGCTGCGGGAGGCAAGGGCCTCACACACCCCTGGTCTCTCTAGCCCTGGCACCAGTCCTGGCCATGCTTGGCCCTGCCAGGCACAAGCACAGGGGACATGGAGCCCTGGACCAGGAAAACCACCAGAAACAGAGTTTAGAGAGGAGACACGAGAGACCGTGCAGGCATGGCTGGGCATGCCGACTGGCCGACCTCTGGTCACACCACAGGCCCCTTTTGCCCCTTTCGCCCCACATGCCAGGGGAGAGCCTGTCCCGTTGGTGGGTCTCAGCTGGCCCCGGGGCCGGGGGCTCCTGTGGCACCAGGAGGGGCTGGGGCAGGGTCTCCCCTGCCCTTGGGCCTCCCTGCTCCTGTCACCGTGCACAGCCACGTGTGGCCCTGCACCCTTCCCACACAACTGCTCATCGACATTTTGGTTTTGTGGAATTGTTCATATTCTGACAGAAATCTCTGTAGAAGTTAATAGCTAATGTTAGTTAATGTATTAATTAATTAACTAACTAATGTGTTAATTAATGCAATGACTGTTCCTGAATGTCTCTGGAAGAAAAATATTCTCAGCATTAGAAATAAAGATGTTTTTCCATGGTTTGCGGTAGAGTGTGAACTCCTCCATAGCTTTTTCTGTGGTTATGTGTGTGTATGCGCATAGAGAGAGAGAGAGAGAGAGAGGGAGAGGTGCATTTACGCCACAGGGATCTGCTGTGTATACCAGTTTGCATGAGAACGCCAGCCTGTCCGTCTTGTAAACTTGTAAACACCTTCTTTCTTCAGCAGCCTGTTTTCCTGAAACCTATGCAAGCCTTTTTTTCCCCCTTTTCTCCCCCCACCCTCCCTCCAGCCTGCCAAGAATGACTCCTTTGCCAAATTTGGCTGAAATTCTCCAAACAGTTGAAAATCTACAGCACACACACACATTTTCACAAGCAGTTGAGTAGGCCTGGTTTCCTCAGGAGCCAACCCACATGCCAAGACCACTTCAGCAGTACCTACCGGATTAAAACTCAGTTCCCTCCAGAATTAGATAAAACTGACCTCAAATACTCAGCAGCAGAGAAAGACTGTAAAGCACTGTGTGCTTTCAGCAAAGAAGGAGGGACTGCCCTCACTTCCCAGTCCTGTTGCAGGTGTTAAACAATAATCCTAATGTCTGTAATGGGACCACTGCCATTGCCAAACCTGAGTGCATAAGTACTGTTTGTAAGGTGATGGTCTGTAACAGTGTCTTAGGTCCTTAGTTTGTCAAATACTGACATATCCTTCCTTTCTCCCAGGGTTTGTTTGACTTTTGTTTAATTAGAGTGTAAAATTTTTGAGATGTAGATCAACTCTAAGCATTTCTTCAAAATGGGAGTCTCTTCCTGACTTTCTACTTTCATATATTGGCCAATTATAACTGAGCATACTCTTTGTAATGTAATATTAAATTTCCTAAAGTTCTAATAAAATTAATTCAAATTCACTTTAATTAAATTTACCAACTTTACTTGCCTTTTCTTATTATCTTTAAACTATCTTCAAGTGTTTAAATTTCACACTGCTATTGATCTTCCAAATCTAGGGACCAGGAGATATTTTCTGATGCTTTTTATAATGATTAGGTCTACATAATATATGAAAGAGGCATGAGAAGTTAAATATGGAGAATAAGTATAAATAGCTGTAGTTAAAACCTTACTGTGATTTTTCCCTAGATAAAGAGGATAAAATTGTAATAGTGTCTGGATCCTTCATTCTTACAGAGATCTTTAATCCCAGGATGACCAACGGGTAGGCTGTGCAGCATGAGATTTCTGTATTGTGAAGAGACTGAAAGGCTCAGATTAAATGTGAAGCTGAATCCTTCAGGGTAAAACTGCAATCTTCTTGAGAATTCCTTCAGTCCAAACAGGAAAAAATTCTGCATCATTAAGCAGAAGGGGAAGCTTCATGGATCTTCTCTGGAACATCTGAAGACAAGATCTTTTGTTATATTACAGATATATGCACAATAATGCACAGGCAGTAAAATCCATTCTGATTACTGGTACAGGGAAACATATGGTCTTGAACAACTAACAAAGAAAATGAGCAGAGAGGAGCTGAAAAACAAAACAAGATAAAAACAACCCCCCCTCCAAAAAAAAAAACAAAAAAAAACACAAGACCCACAACCATTTACAGCATAAAAAAAGAAAATGGCAAGCAAAGATTTGAACCCCCCTGCCACCCATGCAGACTTTTAAGATGGTTGAATAAACATTGGCTATATTCTTTTTCCTTGTTGTCTTCTCTTTTTGTAAGTCCTGGCTTCTTCTGGTAGAGAGACATAACATATTGTAATAACAGGGGAGGTGAGGAAACATAACAAAACAAATCTGAAAGGTTTAAATTGATCTGAAAGGCAGTTCTTCAGCTGAGCAACATACAGAATTTTGACGTCTTTATTGAAGTCTTTCATAATCAAGAAAAAAAACAGACATTCATTCTTATTACATTTTACGTCGGGAATTAGGATAGACATTACAGATTGGTTATCTTTTACCAAAGTCTTCAAAGGAAGAAAGATTTTTTGATAAGGAGTGTTTTATCTTTTAAAAATTTGAATATACGCTCTAGAAATATATGGGCTAAAAGCAAATGACTGAGTCCTCAAGCAGCCTAGAAAGAAAGGAAATTACAGATAAGAAGTCAAAAGGGAATTATTGATGCACCTGAGTTTCAAGGGGTGACAGAGCTGAAAAATTAATGTCTGGTATCTGCATCTGACTTACTGCACAGTGGAGCAAGGTGCAGATATACACAATCTGAAAATATCCAAGCTAGCTCTGGAATTAGAAGCAACATAGGCATATCAACATAATGCTATACTTGAGATGATTAACCTTATCTTGTAGATTAATAGGAATATTATTAGCTCATGCACAGCACTGAATCAGCTGCTAGCTTTTGCACTATACTGCATTGACTCAGGTATATTACTGCTCGTCTAGCCTGGCTCATAGGACATCTGTGTCCAAAAGTCCAGGAGACTTGACATGTAGTGAGAATTAAAAGACCAGGATACAATCCTGTAATGACAGAGGCTAAGAAATCTTGACACCATTAAACCCTGAAACTTGGTGGAAGGGGATGGCGACTGCAGATTACAAAATGCTGCAAAATAAATGGTAGTGAGGAAGCAAGGCAGCATTTCCAGAGGAGAAGGTGCAGTGTGATAATAGTCATTTCAGGTTTAACAGCAATGGACATATCTTTCTGACAGGGCTTTCTTGCACCCAGTAAGGGAAGGCAGCAAAGACAAGAGAGAACATCTTCAACACCAGATCTCAATTAGAAATCATGATGAATTGTGTCCTTATCAAACTGCAGGAAGCATGCACCAGACAGTTTTGTTTTTTTTTTTTTTTCAGAGCAGTGAACATTTCTACAGCAAATGAATAATTAGAGAACAGTGTGTAATATCTACCATTAGGTGGTTACTAAAATAATTTATTACTTTTTAAATGCATCAGCCTTTTAGAGAAATTACTCCTCTCTCCTCCAAATGTGAAACTTCTTGCCTATACCTAAAGATTCATTCCTGATAATACAAGATTGATATGTATTGGATATTGCAGCTTTAAATACCAAATCTTCCCTGGCTGCAGGGCTCTTGACTGTTAGAAAGAGACAAGTCAGTTATACCTGTGTTATAAGGCAGTTCATCTTTCTAAAACAGTGGTAGGAAATTTATTAAAAATATAGGAAATATAGTATGTGCACATTAAGCACAGCAAAATATGTAATTAACATTCTTTATTGCTAACATTATGTAAGCTTTTTAATAAAGTGAAACTCCAGCAACTTTTATACAGACCACACCTTTCATTTGGTAAGAATAAGATAAATGAAGATGTCAGCATTCTTTTCTAACCATTCTCTGTAAAACCACCTCATCTACGTATTCTTTGTAACATCTTGTACTGTATTATTCTGCTAGTTAATGCTACATACAAGTCATTCCATCACCAACATTACTAGAGTCACAAAGTTCTTAAATGCTTATTTAAAAGGTAGTAAAAACCAGAGATGGATTTCAATGATGCCTGATGTGAAGGTCTCACACGAAAATATCTTTTTTGTGTGTGATTTTTCACATGAAACATCTTTTTTTTTTGAACTACCAAATTATCGAGTTGTTCCCCGCCCCACTTTCTTTTGTTGTTTATTATTATTATTATTTATTTTGTTTTGTTTTGTTTTGTTTTAAACTACTCCATTGACAGATGTTGCACACACTTTTTACATGAAAGACAAACCACTACATGCTTTACAGCCAGAGTTCTACCTCGGTTCTTCTTTGTTATGTCAAATAACCTGATGTCTGTTGCAGGAACTAACTTTCAGATAGATGTCTCTAAAACTTAGTCATAGCTTATACTTTCAAAACCGTTACAAAAGTAACACAAATAAAAAATGCATAAATGCAAGCAATGAGATTAAGGAAAAGGAGTTTCTCAAGAGAAGAGCGGTGTTCTGTAAGAATAGTACTGTGAGATTCCAAGACATTGGGAGTTAAAACTGAGACAATCTCATATATCAGAAGTCTATTTGGAACATTTTGGAGTTTTATATTTATTCTTTTAATTTTTCTCTCCCTTAGAAGTCTTGGTAATTGCTTTCATGGTAACTAATACACTCTTTTCCCTAGGCAAAGACATCAGAAAATAATTAAAAATAGTTTCCACTCATGTTTTTAAAACCTTTAAAGCGTTTCTTTAAAATAGGTGTTGCTGATCTTGAAGCACCTGTCTGTATAAGACAAATCTGACTAGATTCAAATACCTGAGTACTCTTTAATATGGTGATCATTTTGAACATGGACTTCAATAGAACATATAGCCACATGAGAAGACAGGAATTGTTTGTACAACATCTAAGTTGGGTAACGCTATTGGGAGCCCAGGATGGGTTGTCGTGGCAGAGAAGCTAGACTAGAAGGCTCTTGCTAGTGTTGTTACTCAAATATCAGTTTTGAGCTTGAACTTATTTAGAATTATTCACGAAATAGAGCAAAAGAGCAGGATTATGCTAGCAGAAAATGCTACTAACACAAGATTGGGAGATACTAATGCACAGAAGAATCAGAAGGTAGTACAGGAAGTTTTTTACAGCCCTGGGAATTGTAGGAATGGCATAGAAGGTCAGTCACTTAGGATCTAATAACAAGAAGTTTGGTTATAAACCCAGGAAGGCTGGAAGCCATCATTTGGAATGCTGTAGAGGTAGAGGAAAAGAAAAATTTGGACATATTACTTGGTCATGAAAATGACCGTGAACAGCTAATGAAGTATAACTGTGAATATATCAAATGTGGCAAGGTAGGATTTTCCTAGTAGAGACAAAGTGCCAATGCCTCTGTACCAGGGAAGTACAACGTATAATATTACGTACTTTCCTGAAAAGGAGAATAGAGAATTAAAAATTAATCTACTCCCAAGCTGTTTTCAATACAATTTTCTAATTGGGATGAACTATGGAGTGAGACAGTGGAATGATTTTGTATGATCCTAACTTTGGCAATACTGAAACTAGATTTAGAAAGAGGCATCTGTCATATCTACTGACTTGTAAAAAGTCAGAAATGTCTGGCCAAGTGTTTACAGAGTGTTGCAGGTGACTGGAAAATAGAGATATCTGCACCTATTCAATGAAATAGTACATGTGGTGCAGTATTCCTGTTAAATCTTGGCTTGATACGTGATTTAGTCAATTTCTTTCTAGTGGAGATTGTTTTGGGGCTGGTAATTAGGGCACTTTCCTGGCTTGCAAGGGCATGTATATATGCTGCAATGCGTGGTATAAAGATCTGAGCTCTCAGAGATCAAAGTGGCAAAGCCACATGAGACAGTGCAGCATTGCTCAGATCCTAGTGCAAACAGCTTGTGTGTCTCTGCACTGGCCCTCCTGCCTGTCTAGCTCTGATCTATGCATGCACAGGCACTCTGGTTATTTCTGTGCCTATGGCAGGGCACTTACCAACTAGGATTTGCAAACAACAAAATCCCTCTGCAAGTTAGGCCAAAATATTTGTATGTTTATTATTCTGTGAATACTTTGCTTTAGGAACAGGGATATCTTCAGCTTATCATTGGTTCTGGTAGAGGAGTTAGGCTGAGGAATAACAGACATTATGTATTATGAAAGACTGCTAGGAATGGAAGATAAAGACTTAAACAAAGACGTTCACTGAATCTCATCAAGTCCCAGAGAAGACTCACTGGGTGAATCACATAATGAAATCACAATTTTTTGTCCTTTAATAAAACAAGCAACTACAGCTTTGTGACTGTCTCACCATCTTTGATGAAAATCTTCTGAGTTCCCTCCAATGGAGAGGTCCATGTTCCACAGAAGGTACTGGTATTGTCACCCCTTATGGTGAGTGTTTACTCAAAATGACACTGGAAAATCACAGTCAGCAGGATACTTGCTCCTGGTGAGAAGTTGAGATGGACGGATGTCAAAGCACCTTTTCAGAACCTGAACTACACTTCAAGGATGGCTGATCCAGCTGGGATGAAATCTCTTCTAAGATATCCTCCAACTGGTCAGGAAACGGTCCTTTATATTCTGTTTTCTTTGTATGTAGAATTCAGTCACATGGACCAATGTAATTCTTAGTTCTCTCTTTAATGTTTAGCTTTTGTACATCAAAACAAAGTCAAAATAAATTATCTTTTAAAATTAGGTTTAAAAAATTTACAAATCTTTGTTGTAAGAAAGGGAGGTGAAGGTAATGATGCTTTTCATCCCATTGAAAATAAGCCATTGTACCTGCAATTCAGATATCAGCAGACTTCTGTTTTCCCTTGGTTGAATGCATTTTTTAAAATATATATTTTCATGGGTCATTGATTTCCAATTCCCTTCCTTTTAGTCTGAATCAGTAAGGAAAAAAGTTATCTAGAACAACCTTGCTTTGATTTATTAGCCTTTTAGTCATACTGCTTTGGACATGAAAAATTATTTCCCTTTTCTTTCTTCTCATTTTCCCTCCTGTCTCAGAAAGGGTCTTAAAAATCTGCTTGTCTCATGTTGTAGTGGTGCTTCCAAGATATGGGGTCCTGTCTTTCTCAAACCTGCAGCACCATAGCAAATGTACCATATATCCAGCCTCAAATGAAATCTAACAAAGACATAGATGTCTTTGCCAACAAACCCAGTGAACTTTCAAATATGACATTTCCAGGGGACAAATCAGAATCGGCAGAGTTAGACTGCTTACGTCTAAAAGTCCTCTGGAGGAAGTCTGGAGGGCTTTTCTCATCTCACTGTGCAGGGATGAGTCAGTGCATTACACTAAAGGCAACCTATTTACATCCACTGAAGATGTTTTTAGGATACAGGAAAAAGCAGGTGGAAGGAGGCAGATAGCTATTTGAAACAATGCAGTAAGAATCATGGCACTCTGCAGGGATATTAATTTCCTTTGAAGACATTTGGTTAGCAAAGTCAAATTAATTAACACATGAGGAAATCAATTTAATACAGTTTGCTTCATCATGTGCTGTGAAAACAAAAAGTTCCTTTCCTTGGTACTTGTTACATCTGTCTATAAAATCACTTAGATTATAACCCAATTGACTTCCATGGAAAAAGGATCAAACCCTAAATGTTTCTACAAAAGATGATTATTTCAGCCTTACTATGGTCAGAGAGGTTTCTCATTTCCAGAAATCCCCAGTGGGCAAAACTATAACTACCCTTAGGAGATACAAAACACAGCTGCCGCCAGGAGTGGGACAGGATATAATATATCATATGCCAAAGTGATAAGATTTTAACTGTAAAGTGTGACAATCAATTATAAGTTCTAAAAATATAAATGTTAATATTAGACCTTAACTTTTCACAGGTGTTGCATCATTTGTATAGGTCTCTGACTAGTGTCAGACTGTCACAGTAAGTCTTGCGGAAATAAATTAGTGGGTAAAAGAGAGATGGCCATCAAGGGCCAGGATGTATTCCCTTATCCTATAGTTCAATAATTAAAAAGTGTGTATCAGTAATGACCAAGTTGTTCATGCTTACACCAGTAAAGTATTCAAAATGTATCTGTATCTATACCTAGGAGAAAAGATGATTTGTTCATCATTGAACTACAGCTGTTAGACTGCTTTAGCAACACAACAGCTTTTTGTCATTATCTCATGTTAATGAAAGCTTTAGAGAGGGGAAGGAGGAACAATGTGAAACATCACAGGAAATTTGATGTATGCAAATATAATTATTTAGATTGGAAACTGGCCAGAATACATAAGCCCATATATACAAACACACACACAACTCTTGTCTAAAGAACAACAACTGAATGTTGAAAAAGTGATAGCTACAGATGAGTTTTTGAAGCTACAACTAACCATCCAGGCTTTATTCTCATGTTTTGCAATTTTTTCTAAAGCTCTGACATGATTTATAACCAGATTATCTATTCATACTCTTTCATTAACTGGTGTGCAATTTGCCATTACATTCATAAACCTTTTCCGACATTGATTTACTATTCAGTAAAGCAGTGATTGAACAAAGCTACACTAAGCTAAAGTTGAATAATGTTTGACAAATGCCACCCCAGTGAATTTTGGAAACAAACAGCTGAAACTTTACATGGAATAATTTGTAGTGTGTGAGGGCTTACTCCTCCAGAGCCGTGCCAGTATACCATGGCTGAGAACCTACCCTTTGGTGTCTCAGAACAGGTAGAATGCCTGCAAAAAAATGTGAAACACAATGTTATAATAGTCTGCTACAGAACTCATAAGAGCAGAGCTTCCTTCACAAGTCAGATGATGTGATACTGAATCAGACCAACGAAGGACTTAGGCAGGTTCACAGCAATGCCAGAAAAAAGAGGTGCATGAGACTGGGACACTAATAGAGAAAAACCATGAAAGATGGTAGTTCCTGGATTCTTGAACTGAGCTGGCTTCTGCTGCAGGGCCAGGCTGAATTGAGTTTATGTCTCAGTTGCCAAAATAGGATTAGTACCCATCTCTGCAAACTTGGTGCTTAAGATAAGCACCACATGCATCTTCGAATGACATACATAAGAGTAACACGATCCAGAAAGCAGCTGTTTCAGATCATCTGTCAACTGAAGGGCCTACTGAATAGACATTCACACACCAAACATACATCAGCAGAATCACAACACCAACATAATGGAGTTTTCTTTCAAAACAGAGATGGTGTTGTGTTTTCTCCTTTATTTGTTACAAAACAATGGTCTGAGCACTTACCCAGGATGCAAAAAACTTGGGCATATCACCATCCTTAAGCTGATCGGCTCCATGTCCATCTCTTTCTCTTCCTACCAGAGGTCTCTGTCAATAAGACTAAAGGCTAGTAAGAATAAAGGCAGTTTTCAAACCGGTTGAAACAAAGGCCATTCTGTGAAGAATTCAACTTAAATGACAACTGGAAAATGACATTAAGGATGGGATTTAGATTAGGAGTCAGTGATGTGGGTATCTCCATGTGCATGAGGTAGCTTTGTCAATGGAGCCCAGGGAGCTCTCCAAGCTGACCGCGTGTATGTGCCTGCTTTGGTATGACCTGAATAGCTCCCCATAGCAACTGTATCTCCCCTGAGTTTAATGAAATTCAAGAGTCCAGGATTTCATATTCCCCTGAAGATTTTTAGTTTCAGGCTTTCTCCTGCAATTAATGCATGACCAGGCAAAACTTCATAGATATGCTAATTCTCATAGATGACAGTGGAGCTCCACAGATGCCCTCATTAATGGTTAACAAGATCTTGGGGAGAAAGGGGGAAAGGACTATGAAGACAATAGGAAAATCAGAGAACACGTACACAAGAACAGTTACAAGAGTATACGACTTCTCAGAGAGGACAGTTGGCACAGAGTAGCCCTCCTGCACAATACTCTGTAGAGAAAATTTTAGTGACTGTCTTTGACTCTCTGCCCTAAAACTGCACTGAGAAGTGGGTCTTCAGCAGGGCTCTGAAGCAGAAATAGAGAGTACTTGCCATGCAGAAATGATATTTTATATGAAAAATGGTATGAAAAAAGGTGAAGGGGATGCGAGGCAGAAGTCCTGATGGTCAGGGTGATATTACTAGTAGCGAACAGCTCTTGCATTGTTGTTCAGTTTCCTTAACAGAAAGCCGTTTCTTCTTCCACTGCAATGAACAACCAAACCTAACAACTCTTTCAGTTTTGAGCAAAAAAAATTTATAAACAGTAGAGGTTCAGTACATTCAAAGAGACAGAAGCTGCAGGGAATATTATGTTCTCTGAACACTTAGAGACTCACTGTCACTCACACTCACCTTCCTGGTTAATACCAGCTGAAGCACATGACAAAATTGCTGGCTGGTAGTACTGAGCTGTTCTGTGAATAAACACAGCAGGAAAAGTAGATTGGTTCATCAAGAACGTAACTTGTAATTAGTGGCAGGGAGTTCAGTGCATGAATTTGGACCACAGGGAAGGTAATAGTGCCTGGTGGCAGGATATTGCACTAACTCTAAAGATCTGTCCAAGATGTTAATGGATTCGTTGATTCTAAGGCTGGAGAGGACCATTAGATCCTCTAGTCTCGCCTGTAACCAAACACAGCCTATACAACTGTACCCAATTACTTGTGCATTGATCCTCAGAAGCATGCTTTCCAGAAGATGTCAAGTCTTACTTTGAAGGCATTGTGCAACGTAACTAACCACGGTCCTGAGAGTTTGTTTCAGTTGTTAATCCTGCTAGTGCACTTTTAAAAACAATCCCACCACTTGTCAAAAGAGTCACTGTTTCTGTAAATGCTTTTTCTTCCTAGATGGATAGTTCTGACNTTTTTTTTTTTTTTACCTTGTAAAATATTGATTTAATATAACCAGTTAAACTTTCAGCCTTCTTTTTAATACCTGGTATGTGACCATCTCCATGGGGTCATCTTTGTTTTGGCTTTCTCCAGTTTTGCAAATCCCTTTTAAAATTATGGTACTACACCCATACGCAGTATTCCAGTGTCAGCCTCACAAGTGCAGAGGTAGAATCTCAGTAATATACTTTTTTTTCTCTTCAAACATCCAAAGAGCCACAATTTTGCAATAGAAACACACCAGGTTCTGCCTACATTGAATTTCACTGTGCGAGCCGGGTCCCCTGGTCATCCAGAAGATTGAATTTTTATGAAACAGCCTGGTTCTTGCCCTGGGGATACAGGAGTTTCTTCTAAAAGGATTTATAACATGCAGGGGAATTAAACATAGCCTGGTATAAAGAAATCTTACAGTCAAGCCATTGTCAAGGCAAGTTTCCAAGGACAAGGACTGCAAAGACTGTAATACCAAGACTATAGGTTCATACCATTCTATAAAACCAGGGCATTGGTTACCTCCTTTTAGCTGGAGTTTAGTTTCGGATGTGAACTTTTCTAAAAGGAAATGGAAAAGAAGACAGACAAAACAGGCTTTCAGAGTGACCTTTCGGATAATGATTATTGCTGTAGATGCCACAGAGAAAAGAAAGCCATTGTCTGTTGGAGGTATAGCAAGAAATGAAGCATCTGGAGTGGAACTCATCTCACCTAACTACATCTACGTCTGAGCTAGGATCCCTTTCAAGTCAGTAGAGAGAAAGTGGTGCTTTTTGGGTGCAATTCGTCTAATCTGTTTTAAATATCTCTTTTATGATGAGATTAATACGCTTGAAATTCTCCCTCTACTTACTATAAAGGGAACCAAGGTTAGGTATCTCAAATATAGACATAAGACTTTAGACAGATGAGTCCTGCTGCAAGTAATTGATCCTGACCAACTTTCTTTACCTGTTTTCAGCACCTTGAAGGCATGCAATTATATTCTGGAAGGAAAGGAAAATGAACATGAAAGATCATGGTAGGAAGTGTTAAATTCTGGTACCCAGAATTGTCTTTGAAATTTATTTCTTTTCTTATTTTGACTTGGGAAATGAAAGATGTTGTACATGGCAGACCTCTAAGAAGTATCAAGCATATAATTATATTTTTCTATATTATCATTTTGAGTAAAAAGGAAAGGTTGGAAGGATGTTAATATCCTTCCCTGAAAGTTGTTTGATTATAAATTTTATGTGTCCTGTACCCCATGACTCAGTCCTCAATTCATCTTAAGCTCCTAGAAACAATTCTTTAATACATATTGTGTGTTCAGCAGAAGGTGAAAAGAGGGTTGGTAATTTATTTGATCCACAATATAAGATACATGTTGAGTCCTCCACTTAAATAAGTGTGTGCCTCATTTCTTTTGGGCTTTAACTTTAGTCCATGACAGGCAGAGAAAAATTAAACCTTCCTGGAGAAAGCACTCTTTCTACAGATGTTAAAATTCTCTTGAACTTGAACTCTGAGTAGCCAGATAACCATATCTCTTGAAAGTTTACCTGGCACAAATATTCTTATGTCTGATCAGAGTTCAGCCACCATCCTCACACTACAAAGGACCCATTCAGTGGATTTACTTAAATATGTTCCCCAGCACCTGCTTGAAAATTTTTTTGCCTACAGCATACTATATGGCAGATGAAAATTATGTGTAAGCAGATGCTGGTTATTTTTTGGCATTTATCAAAGTCACCAATATCTCATTTCCAGGGGGTTAGAATAAATGTATAGAACACTTTTTTTTTTGTAATGTGCTACCTTCATTTTAGGTTAAGATTCACTTGTTATAAACAATTTATTGATTCCTACAGACATGATGGCACAAATGCAGCATTCAGAACATTCAAATCTGTGTAAACTGGAACTAAATCTGGACTACTAAGAAATCCATGCACTTTTTAGTTAAACAGAAAAAATAAAAATCAAAGTCTCATTTTTTTCTGACATTTACAGATATCGTTTAACTTGAACCTTTTCTCCAGGCTTACATGGTCTAGATTTCTGTCTCAAGACTTTTTAGCCTGCAGTCTGGTAATCTCATGTAAAATGCCATTTCCACTTTCCATGGCTACAGAGTGGAAAACTGTTCTTCACTGAGTGTCCAGAACTTGGGTAAATTCTTCTACAGGAAGATTTAGTTAAAAGTGATCCATACAATCCCGTTCTCAGGTGATCTGACTCTCAAGACAAACCTGTGTCTCTCTAACCATATTACATCCCAAAGTCATTGAAAAAATCATTTTATAAAACCATTCCTCTCCATGCACCTACAAACCCCTGAGAATCAAAGGAAAATCCTCCTGGAAGGGAGTTCATGGGATAATATGGCCTATTCTGCAGCTCAGGGAAAAAGTAACTATACTTAAGTCAGTCCTAACATATGCTTGCAGTAAAGCAAACACAATATTGCTAAGCAAATTCAATGCTTAAGGGCCTTCATGCAGGCAGGTGTTACATCTCAGTGATTGTTTTCTACTTGTTGCCGTATTAGAAAGGAGCCCCACTGTGTAATCATCTGTTTTGATCTATACTATTTCAGTAAAAGCCAACCTTCTATTTCTCCTGCACTGTTCAAACATGCCTTTTCAGAACAGTTTTAAATTTCACACATTTCAAGATGTTTTGTTAAGCAATCTAAAGAATATATGCTATGAAATTTTGATGTGTAACATGTTTGCTAGCATGCTGTCTCAGGAGTGACTGGTTGCTTGATTGTACACCCTCAGGCCACTTGGTAGCAGAAAGTGGCTTCTCCATTGGAACCAAATTGAAAAATAAGATTTCTTTATTTTTGTATGTATTCGTGATTCATAGCAGAGAGCAAACTGCATTACATATTTATGTCTCTTAAGATATTCTGCTCTTTAAAGGAAATTATCCTCTATTTTCTGTCAGTAGTGACAGCTTGTTTAAAACTTGTTCATTGACACTTGTTTTTCTGTGCAGTACAAAGCGTTTCCTCAGACAAGGATGTGGATGCACTTGATCAGAACCTACCTCCAAAATGCATTTGATCCTGGTCAAACTTCCTCGCTTTGCATAAGACGAGGAGAAGTCTGGTTGAAATGACTTTTTGGATGTGCATCTGTTTCTGTCTTTGTGACTGAGGACAGAGTGTGAATGTAGTGCCATTACAGAAACCCATTTTCAGAGTTTCCAACAAATAAAGCATTTTGAAGCCATGAATGTTTTCTGATGCAAAACAAGCCATTTACTTGGCTTTCCTCCATTCTCATTCCACACAGCTGTGGCAGTTCACCAGGCCCTTGCAGCACACACTATCAGTTGGAGAGCCTCTCAGAGCAGAAAATACGTCTCTGTTTCCACCAGACTGCTGCAATGCATCTGAGACATACTGTTTGACAGCATATGGCTCTGTTTGGGCACTTCAAAAATCTCCAGCTCCATTAGCTCTTGGAGCACCAGCTCTGTGGGTGTGAAAGCTGGAGCCGGCAAGCAGCAGCAAACGACATGCTGCTGAACTAGCGCTTCAGCCCTCGTTTGGGAAGATACAAAGAACGGGTAAGCCAACTGTGAGTGCCACCTGTAATAGCTGGGAGCTACCTGAAGCTAGGGGTCATCTTGCAAGGACGAGCCTACTCCTTGAATTAAGCTTAATGAAGAAAATTTATCCCAGAATTGTGCTGCTCTCATGCTGACTCTGACAGCTTTATGGAAAGCAGCTCCCGTGTTTTCCATACTCATTGTGGTTGCAGGCTCCCAAAGGACTGGCCTGTGTATTTCACTTTGTTTGCATTTAGTCTCTTTGTGGAAGTAAAAACACAGTTATATTATTTAAATTAGTCTGGACTCACTTGAAAAATTAGGCAAACTTAAAAAATAAAAATAACGTTTAATCTTGCAAAGCAAAGGGGGAAGTCAATTAACAGATTAGAAACTCAATGGAAAGACTGAGCAGTTAAATCTAATAAATTATAAAATTAAACTATACCTAAGACGAACATTCCTAAGCAGTAGTTTTATTGTCTCAGTCATGTAAAGGACATTTCTTAGGGTGGGAAATGATACAAAATGTCTCTTACCTCTACTATGGAGATCTTTCATGGAGACTCTTTCTGAACATATTTCTTCTTCCCCCTTTTGCTCAAAATACAGTCCATTTCTTCCCTTCTCTTTAAAACTTCCCTCTTGGTTATTTTAGCCAACACAAATTCGGTTTGTGGGGTGAGATTACATAGACTTGTAGTAATACTTCTTTTCTGTACCATTTTTCTGGATACCAAATATACAGTGACATCATTCATGTCTCTGGTATTCTTTCAAATAAATATGATTTGTGTACCTTAAACACAAGAGTCCCTCAGATGATAAAACCCCTTCCTAGTTAGAGCATATTCAAGTCTGTTATAGCTCTCTACAAATCATAAGGATTATCTTATATAATTTCTTTACATCTCAGAAATATTTCATATTGTCAAACTCAAACATCCACACCACCTTGCCTCCAGCTTCTCACAGAGAGTGGACTTGCCATGCTAAGAGTACAGATGATAGATGGTGTAGAAGAGGTTATGCTTTCCCACCTCTCACCCATTTCAGGATCCAGCATCAAATGATACAGTTATAAAAACTGGGCACATGCTAATAAGGTACAGAATAGGCATGAGAAGTTCTCTGATGTGGGTACTCACTTCCACACTGACAAGAAAGTTCACCTATGGACTAGTGAGGACTGTGATGGTTATGCAAATAGTAAGATGGAGAGAGAAAAAAAAAAAAAAAAAAGGTCTTGTCTTCTTGTCTTTCTTATTGTACAGTCATCCGTTCTAAAATTTCCATATGGTATTCAGGAGACCTCAAGGAGAAGTTGTCAAATAATGGAAAAATGCTTTACAAGTTTTCATTCATGATTGTGGGATGCCTGATATCTTTTGTCTCATTGTGCTGGCTGTTCTTAAGGCCTTAGACAATTGCTTGTGAGAATGTTAGCAAGATTGCTTGTTTTCAAAAGCTCCACTGTATGAATGAACAAATACCATGTAACTAGGTAGTGTGTAGTAAGATATTCCTGGTTAAAGAACTGTTAAAGAGAACATTGCAAATGATATAGAGGTTATATGTGAAGTGTTGTTAAATGCATGCTTGGAACAGTTTTGCACTAAAATCTGTTGTTTTTTTCTTTCAATAACTTTTTTCAATACATTTTAAATACTTTATTTTGGCTTTTAATACCATGTGTATCTTCTGTTTATAAAGTTGGAAAGGGAAGCAGAAATTTCACTGAGATGGAGAAAACTCAGAGTCTAGATCTGTCTGATACTAAGTCACCCAAGTTCTTTTCCTGCTATACTGGTTTTCTGCTGAGAAAGGAATCAAATTCAAACAGTTGAATTTGATATTTGAAATCTTGGCATGGGACCTGACCTTACTGCAGTCACCCAAAGTTACAGTTAAACTCAGTATGTTTTGTGGAATCATCCACAATAACTGAGATGATTAGCTGAAGACAATTTTATGTTTCTTTCTTTGTGATTCTTGCATTAGAAATAAGAACAGCTTGCAAACGAAGTGAAAATCTCTTCTGTCATGGATGTTCAAGAACAATTTCAAAAGAACTCCATGAGCATAGTAATATAGAACAGATCGAAACAAAGACTATTTTGTGTCATCTTTGACTTTGTAAGGCCCCTTAATGTTAGTTTGATATTAGGGGGAAATGATGTGCTGGTGTAATTCCACAGATGTCAATTAAATTCTACCATTAGAAATGTCAGTCAATGAAGCAATAGTATATATTTTTAACAGGATTTTGAGTCCTACTATAACAGAGTTGGAAATTCACAGGGAATCATTCTACAGTTTCCAACAGCAACAATGATTCATGTTAAACACAAGCAGAATGTAGCAGAGACTGTGAAATGCAGAAAAGCAATCCAGAAAAAAAAAAAAAAAAAAAAACCTGTAGTCCAATCTAAATTACATTTAATTGATTAATGATATGTTATGAATAAAATGGGTTGTTGTGTAACATAGCAGACAATTATAAATACATCAGGATTAGGAGAGGACAAATATGTGGTGATATAATAAATCTTTAATTATATGCCACACCTTTGGGCTCTATGTTTATAAATAATAAATACTCAGTGGGTTATAAAGAAATCATAAGTACATATTCTGCATTCTGTTTACAGAAGGCAATGCATGCACTTGCAAACATCAATTACTCTTATATTTTCATTATCTTGTATCTACCTGGTGTTAGCAGTGGGTCATACAAGGTTGACTCCCATGGAAAAGATATAAGATGATATGAAAAATGAGTAGGAAATTTAATCATGCCGTCCTTACTGAAACATTCACTTGGCGATTGCACTGACTGAGCCTGAAGATTATTTTTTAAAGCTCTACCACTTGTCACCCCCGGCAAAGTCTCAGATCCATTTACCTATCTCCTACCTAATACTTTTTTAAGAACTTAGTTGGTTTTCAGTAAAAGAGTAAAATTATCCCCTTTTACCGTATGATATGGGCTGGTTTGTCCATGAGAAAGATGAAATGTCCAAACTAAGAATCTGAGTACTTGGTCGTCCCAGGCCTACACAGCGTATGCACTGCTTGCAGCTCTCCCAGAATCAAACTTACCCTAGTACCATTAATAGTCACATGGACAGAAGTTGCCTCCTTTGGTCTGCTCATCTTTAAATCCATTGTTTCTCATCACATTTCAAAATTTTTCTCAGCGTGTTTTCAGTGCATAGTGTGATGTAGATATATTTGGGCTTTTTCATACAGTGGAAACAGGACAGGTGTGATGGTGGGGCATTCCTCCAGAGCTTGTTTCCCAAGGCTTCCAAGCTGATGCTGTGTGGACTTTCTGAGGACCCATGACTCTATATTTCCAGGAAGGTTGGTGCCCATGCTGCCTGCCTGCTCTTGAATTGGCGGGCATATAGCAGGATGAGCAGCCTGGCTGGAGGCTTTGGGGTCCCATGTGTAGCCTGAGGAAAATTTTCAGAGTGAGGGTGTGTGGCAGGGACCCAGAAAAGCCCTGGCTTTCCATCAGTGCTCTAGGCAAGTTTCCATGGGAGTCCATGCTCTGGTTGACCACCACTGCCTCATTTGCAAGTTATCATCTAAAAGGAAGGCTGTGTTTCACAGAATGTATTGCTATTCTTCATCAGATAAATTGCCCTCATTTCAGTTTATTCATAATCTTTAATAATATACATGTTTCTCAGCAGGCATTTTTCATATTAACATATTAACCCTGACAATCAGACCAATGGATGAATGAGGCTTGCTTAGTACAGAGACACAAAGGAAATTCAGTGAATGTTCTTACAGGTCCTGTAAACTAATGATGCCCCTGCCAAAGAAAAACGGGAACAGGAAGAAAGTGATAAGAAAAATTAAGAAAAGATCTGTGCTTAGAACTAGTTGTGGCTAGGGCTTATAGTAACACAATAAAGCATAAATTTATATGTTTATTAAAATCTTCTTAAGGAAGACAGAACTACTTGTGCAGAATTTTATAATTCTTAACTTTCAAAATGGAATAAAATTAAAAGGAATGAAGTAGTAAGCAGGATAGTGATGGTCAAACTTTAAAAATATTCTACAGGTAAACAGTATAGTAAGCGAGATGAAAAAAATATCAAATTTAGTAAATTGAATAAATGATTTAAAAACAGTTTGGGACAATAAGCCACAGCTGCTGGTGTCATTCTGAGTCATATAACGGCTTATTACACAAATTGCTAGGGCATAGCAGAATGGAGCAGATGTACTGGTAAGCCTTGATATGCAGTGCAAGGAGACCGGAAGAAAGTGCTGGCACAGAGCTGTAGAGAAGCATTCTCACATGTAGGAGGAAGACTGAAAGCATTTGCAGAGAAAATGCCTTGATACTTAGACTTACTTTTCCTACAAAGCCTGAACTTACTGTCCCTTCCCATGGCAGGTGCAGCTTGAGCTGGCACCTATTATTTTCTGATAGCTACTGGCTCCTTGATTATGTCCTGCAAACAAGAGGTCTGGATGGAGGAACAGAAAGTCAGGGGCACGTCACCTTGATTAAAGCACTGCTAATGCTCAGTAAGGATCAAGGGAGCTTCATTTACAGGATGAGGGTCCTGTGCTTGGGTAGCTCTTTGACTCCAAGAAGTATTTTTGCAAAGCTACATATCTGACAGATTTATGGAAGCTCACATAGACAGGCAGACAAGTCACCAAAACCCTTAAGAATGGTGATTAACATAATTTTTTTAAAAGTAAATAACATTTCAGTAGAATCATGTTTCATGAGCTCTTCTTACACATCATTTTGCAATAACAAATAAAAGAAGCCAAATCTGTTGTCAAAAGGGTATTTATTCCCACCTGCAAGTACATACCCCAACTAATAACAAATACCACATAAGCCTCTGACCTTGTAAGCCTTATCCTAGGCAGGAACACAGGGAATTCGTACATAAATCATAGACTTCTGTCTCTGAAACCTGTTTCCTGTTCTGAAAGACCATTATTAAGGTCAGAAATCTATCATGGAAATATCAAATGATTTAGGTGTAGAGAAGTTATATATGAATATAAATGGTGGGTTCTGTTATGAAGCCTCAGGTGCTGGTAAGGATCAGTAATAACACAAGGCAAGCCAGTTCTGCCTATGCTCTACTGCCAACTGATTACATTTCTGTGTACAGCTTCCCTTTCCTTAGGCAATGTAAGTGCTACAGGCAAATGATCCATTTCTTGTCTCACTGGAACCATAAGCAATAAAAAGCAAAAATTATAAACAACAGAATGCTACTCTCTGTCTTCCTAAAGGTATGCTTCTGGAAAGGAAACAACTGTTAGTAATTCTATGATCAGCTTTATTGTAAATTTATTGTTTCTTCTGCTAAAGGCTACGCTAAATTCTCTTTTAGTCAACATACACAATGCATATAACCTTACAACCAGGACTTTCTATTCCTCAAGTTAGATGGGGCTTGTCTACAAATCACTTTTCTTATTACCACAGAATAAATCAGAACACGAACTTACAGCATATTAGTAACTCAGCACCAAGTCCCCACGTGGACTGTTGCCTAATGATGTATGTAATATGTATAAGGCTACAGGAAGATTAAAATATCTTTTCCTGCTATCAAGTGAGAACCATATTCCCCTAATGCTGAAGCAACGATGCTGTAAATTGCTGATGAACCTTAGGAACCTTAGGATTGCTGTGAGTAATAATTTTAGAACAACTAGGATTTGGTTTATTAAAATATCTCTATACGGTATGCTTGTTGGGAGGATCTCATACCTTTGCTGACAGCCAAGGATGTTGGTTGTGTTCTTTGGGTATTTAACCGCAAGAATGGTAGAAAATGTGTATCGTGTATAAATGATACCGTCTTCTACACATGCACTTGTCTTCACTAAGACTATTGCAGTTCCACAGCTCAACAAAAACTGTTTCTTGTCTTTAATTATAGTCTTAACTGTAATGAACAAACTGACCTTGGCCAGTTTGGGCTTCCAGACTTCTATTCCTGTCAGGGATAATAGCCAATAAGACACTCTGAGCACTGACCTTTTCAAGGTTTTCTACAAGATACTCTAATAACGATGTTTTACAAGGTATGTTGTTCCTTTAGTAACAGGATAATGCTTCCCTGTGCTTGATATGCAGTTGTGGTCCACATAATGAATCAGCAAAAAGCAGCTATGGATCTGTAAGTTAACACTATTAGATTGTGCACTAAATTCTCCACACTGACAAGCCCCAAGATCCCAGATGAGGTACACAGAAGAACTGGAGCACAGAAGTAAAATGGAGAGGAATCCCTTTAATCTGCCCAACCTCAATGTCATGGTATGAAAGACATCTGTACATAGTGAAGAGGTTAAAACTTACCTTGTTCGCGTGTCGGATAGGTCTGGTTTGGTTTCAGATGAATCATTCACCGAGGGGAATATCCAAAAGATAGGACGCCACTTACAAGGGCAGGAATTCCTTAATGAAAGTGCTTACTTGAAGTATATGCTGCTAAGAGGTCTATATATTATTTCCTTTACTGCCTTCCAGAATACTTTATCTTATGAAGTTCAATTATCTTTTCAGAACAAACCCGTTCAGGAAGTGGAAATGAGCTAGCTATGCAGTGGGTTATTTTGCCTTTGTGTAGTTGACAGCACGAAAGTGTCCTTTGATGCTTCGACTGATTGTTTTAAAAAGAAAAATCATGTTTACCACTCACACGCTTACTGGAGTTAAGGGAGGGGGGATAACACAACATGTAATAAAAACAAGATAAAAAGAATTCACTGCAGAAGGTACTACATGAAGGAAAGTCTTGCAATGGTGAATGTTCGAGTACTCAGGATGCCAGAGAAGTATTAAAATTCATTCTGCACAAACTCAGCATTTCCCTTGCAGAAATACAGGTTACTAGCCATTTACTAATCTCCTCACTCATGTATACTTAGTCCAGTCTTGATTTTGTCTATCAAAATACCAATCTATTTTACAGCTTGGTGATATAGGATTATTTCTTTCAATTCTTGATGTTAGAAGAGACATCATTCATTGCATATAAGGAAATGCACAGTAAAGCATAAGATCATGCTGAAGAGCATCACTCACACAATACAGCCACTAGCAAGGTCAGCTCAATATCAACAGCTCAGAATGAAATAAAAATTGGTTAGATGAGGAATTGCAAGTGAATAATTTTATAGTAAATATCATACCACTGTCACAAAAATTACTTATTGTCTCTTCAAAGATGAGGGAATATGATAATTGAACTTATTCCAAAGCTACGGTTGTACACCATGTACAACCTTCATTTCTGAAGGGAAATGAACAACCTAATGTAAGGGCCCTCATCATGCCTGAAGTTGTTGTGTGCTATAAGTAGACGTTCAGCGAGGAAAAGTTAAATACAATTTTTACTTCAAAATCTGCAGTGAAGAGATGTCTGAGATCTTGGCTGCCAGAGTTAATGAAAGGATTATGAATTGAGTCATATTAATACATGAGTCACAGAATCATAGAATCACAGAATGGTTGGGGTTGGAGGGGACCTCTGGAGGCCGTCTGGTCCAACCCCCTGCTCAAGCAGGGACACTCAGAGCAGGCTGCCCAGGCCCAAGTCCAGGTGGCTTTTGGAGATCTCCAAGGAGGCGGACTCCACAGCCTCTCTGGGCAACCTGTGCCAGTGCTCCATTACCCACAGAGTACAGAAGTGGTTCCTGATGTTTAGAAGGAAATTTAGACTGATCTAGATAAAGTCTAGGATTTGCTCAGTCAAAACAGCACAGACTGGCTTCAATCTGGTGCTGCTGATGTCTGGCCTCTTTCTTCATAGGGAAGGAGCTACTCTGGAAAAAGAATCTGGTCTCCTGGTGCTGCTAAAGAGCACAGATTGCTGGGGTTTCCCTTGTGAGTGGGAATTTACCTACTCAAGCCTGGAGAGCTTGACTAGGCTCACAGTTCAGATGGAAGAGCCAACCCATGGCAGAAGCTGAATTTGTACAATGGCATGGGAAGGTTCTCCTCCTCTTTGTGTATGTTGAAATCTTTCTGCTCTCCTCTTCCTCCTGGGTGTGACGGAAAGATCAGAGGTGTTGGTGAGGAGCACCCAGTACTTTGCATGTCTGACCTCCGGCCAAGCAGGCAGCTTCCTTTATCAGCTCACCATTAGACCTCAACCGTGAGGCATCTCCAAGTCCTAACTAGCAGAGGTGAAGGGATGCCCATTTTCCCTGCTCCTACCAGGAAAACGAGTACATGGATGCACTACTGCATACCTGGGAAGAGGTAAAGTGAAAATGCAGTTAAAAAGAAAAAACAGAAACTAGGAGCTCCATTGCAGCCAGCAAGCCATCTGGGGTGGGTGAGAGCAAGCAATGGCAGGGTCGTGTGGAAATGTAGGGTTCACCTGATGTGGATAGACAGGAATAGTATTGTGCACCTGACCCTGAGGCAGCCGGTTTTCCCAGAGACTCGTAGCCACATTGTTGCAATGATGCCACTTACAGCTGGCATGACAGAACATCCAGCTGATCTCCCCGCTTCTTTCTTTATTGCCCAGGTGGTAGCCCATGTTCTGTGTACAGGCTTACAAAGACATTTCTGTATTAAAAAGATTTTGTGAGTGAGCTGAGAGAGTTCAAGCAGCTGTGATTCTGTTTCTGCTGATGGGATAGCAGAGCTTGGTGCAGTTATGGCATGGATGGGGAGGTTGCTTAGCAGTGCTGCTCCTTTATAGAGCAACAGCCCACCTCACAGGCGGCCGATGAAACAGGGATCCCCTTAATCACCAGACACCTATTAGGCCCCCATAGCTTGGCAAAGCTGGGAGAAAAACGTATCCCATACTGGGAATAGGGTGAATTGGTTATAACGCTTCAAAATATCAATCTTGATATCTGTATTATTTGAGGGTTTTAGAGTAAATTTATTCAATCATAAAGCTATGGAGGGTGCTGAGGAATTTGTCTGTGGTTGGAGGGCGGGCAGCAATACTAAATGCTGATATATTCATGTGGCAATGTAGATATTCATTTTGTTCTCAGTTCTGCAACAGAAATAATACAAAACATAATTTCAAATGCTCTGGAGAACTTAATAAATATTTATGGACAGTTTCACGTAACACTTTGGCTTAAATTTTGCAGAAAAGATTGAATTGTATCACAACAAATTCTCAATTTTCTTGCACCCAATAACTTAAAAAAAAAAAAAATCCTGGAAATGATTTTGGAACTGATAGATTTCAAAAACTTACATAAAATGCTTATGCATTTATGCATGTTTAAGAGGATCCAGCATTAAATTTATAGGCAGCCTATAAAATAAAAGGGGAAAAATGTAGACATTAATTACAGTAGACTATTCTTGCCAAGTAAATACTCTCAATAATTTCATAAACAGTTGCTACTAACTGAACCTTCAAAGGACATTGACTATTCCATGAACGGAAAACAAAAATCTTGTTTTAGAAAGGCAAAAATAAGTATGATGTATAAAAGATTTGTTTGTTTATTTATTTATTTATTTGAAAAGCTGTAGTTTTCCACTCTATCTTTTCATCATAAAGACATGTAAAGTAAGACCAAAAATAGTGTAAAATATACACCTATATCCCAAAATTGTTTTATATTTAGATTGCCTAAAGAATGCTATCACAAACAATTATAAAGTGGAGGAGTTCACAGAAAAATTCTGTATGCTGTAGAAAGGATAAGAAGTAGCTTGGCTTTCCTTTGAAATGGAAAATGTGTTTATTCAAATTAATTCATCTTCAGAGGTGAGCAATAGAAAAGAAACCCAGCACTTGCACAATACAATTGCAGTAAGAAGAAAGCACAGCTCAAAAACACCTTTCGTTTCTAGCAAATACCGGGTGGATTAGAGCATTTCCTTGCTACCAGGTACATTTCTTCATACCCTAACACTCCCTTCTGTCAAGACACACTGGTATTTGATCAGTCTCTTGGTTAAAACCGACGTTACTAGCAACCATAGATAATATATTAGCTGGAACTTACATGGATAGCCCTTCTGGTTTTGTGTGCTTTGGCTTTATGACCTGCATTTTGGCCATTGGATCTCTTTGTTTACCTACTACATGTTAATTATCCCTTATCTCTCAGCTCAGAGTTTTTGTCCTGACACAGGCTGATCCGCTGTGGAAGCTGGCAACCCTCCTGGAGGAGCAGAGGGCTCCGAAGTTCTGCCTACGCTGCCAGGGGGGAGCAGGCTGGGGACTACCCCGAGACTAGCATCATGAGCCCGTGTTGCCAGCCTGCAGCCCACCTCCCACCTCAGGAGGACACAAGGGAGCCTTTGCTGGGAAGGGTCCAGCTCGCTCAGGCCAGCACAAGCTGTAGGACAAGCAAGGTGCGATACAGCAAAGCCTTGACCTGGTCACCTCCACAGTGGTGGTGGAGAAGGGCTTTGGTGTGTGCTTAACACACCATGCTTAACAAGAGCCCCAGCTTCTTCCATGTTGTGCTGCGGTACGGATTCAAGATTGAGGCCCCTTTGAAGTGTTTATTTCGGATAAGATGTGAACTTGGGATAACATTGACAAATAGATCCTTCAGAGGATCTGTTGATCAGCATGACCGGTTCCCTGCTTGCTGTAACATCCAGCTTATACAAGTTCTTTCATAAATACATCAGCTTCTCTATCACACTGCCTGGTTACCTTCTGAAGGCTGCTTCAGAAGCTTAACTCTCAGCTGCATGGAAACCCTTTTCTCATATCCAGTTTACTTTTCCTAGGACTTAACTGTGCTACATAATACTTACGTCAACATTTTCCTTGGCATAAATAGTTCTTCCTCCTCCATGATATATAGTACTCACTTCCTTGCTCACATTAGCTATACAGCTCTCCCACCAATACGAGCACTCTACCTCTTCTGTCCCTTCTCCTGCCTTCATCCTTTTCTAAAAGCTTTTCCTCTTCCTACACTTCAATCTCCAAGAATTGACATGAAGGGCATTTATCAGAAGTCCTCATTCCCTGAAACCTTTCCCTTGGTGAAACACACCTGAACCTCCACTGCATGAATCTTTGAAAAAGAGGAAGGGTTTGGAGGCAGGGACACGGATGAGGTGAGTGTGGGAGGTGTAAGCAGGAAGGCAGGCCACTGCCTCTGTGGACTGCAGCAGCGCAACAGGCTGTAGTCTAGCCATGGGAGAAGAGAATAAGGGTCACTCAACCTGAAAAACGCAGCCCCACAAAGGAGGGGATGGTGGTAAGTGCAGGATGGCATTGGGTGCACAGGCAGCAGAGCATGGGCCTCCCATCAGTGGGTTGTTTTGTTGCCCTAAGCCAACCTGCTTCTATGGCAGCCAGCTACTCTGCCTAAAACTTCTCCTGGCTACAGGAAAAAAGCAAACAAACAAACACCTCTGATCCACAAGGAACAAGGAGTGATCTCCTTCTCATCAAGGACAAATACTGTTTATGGTTCTATTGGTTACAGCTATGGTTACTGTTACCGTTCTATTCTATTACGGTTTTATTGTGAATGGCTCTACATCCTGGTGGAGGCTAGTGACAAGTGGTGTCCCTCAGTGGTCTGGCTTGAGACTGGTGCTGTTTAATATCTTTATGAATGACAGTGGGATCAAGTGCACCCTCAGCAAGTTTACAGATGACACCAAGCTGAGTAGTGCAGTTGATACAACAGAAGCGAGGGACACCATCCAAAGGGACCTGGACAGGCTTGAGAGGTGTGCCCGCGTGAACCTAATGAGGGTCAACAAGTCTGAGTGCAAGGTGCTGCACCTGGGATGGGGCAATCTCAGACATGAGTACAGACTGGGAGAAGAACTCATTGAGAGCAGCAGAGAAGGACTTGGGGGTTCTGGTGGACGAGAAGCTCAACAGGAGCCAGCAGTGTGCACTTGCAGCCCAGAAGGCCAACTGCATCCTGGGCTGCATCAACAGAGGCATGGCCAGCAGGTCGAGGGAGGTGATTCTGCCCTTCTGCTCTGCCCTCCTGAGGCCCCTCTGGGAGTACTGCATCCAGCTGTGGGACCCCCAGCACAAGAAAGATGTGGACCTGTTAGAGTGGGTCCAGAGGAGGGCCACGAAGATGATCAGAGGGCTGGAGCACCTCTCCTATGAAGAAAGACCGAGAGAGCTGAGGTTCTTCAGCCTGGAGAAGAAAAGGCTCCAGGGAGACCTCACTGTGGCCTTTCAGTGCTTAAAGGGGGCTTATAAAAAATGTGGAGAGGGACTCTGTACGTGGGCAGATGGTGATAGGACAAGGGGGAATGGTTTTAAACTAAAAGAGGGGAGATTTAGGTTGGATGTTAGGAGGAAGTTCTTTATTCAGAGGGTGGTGAGGCACTGGAACAGGTTGCCCATAGAAGCTGTGGATGCCCCATCCCTGGAGGTGTTCAAGGCCAGGTTGGATGGGGCCCTGAGCAACCTGGTCTAGTGGGCAGCATCTCTGCCCATGGCAGGGGGGTTGGAACTAGATGGTCTTTAAGATCGCTTCCAACTCAAGCCATTCTGTGCTTCTACGATTCTGTGATTGTTTAAGACTTTCCTGTTCTGTGCTTTCTGTTTAGTGACCTTTCTGGTCACTATATCTTCTTTTTAATATCCACAATGACTATAACATTATTCATCCCACCACTGGATCCTCCCACGATGTCTAGCAGTACTTATATATCCCGCAAAAGAGCTATGCCACAGACTTAAGCCAAGCATTCTTATAACTACCATTGTGTATAAATCACACCTGATAATGGCAACACAGTTTTCCTTTCCCCTCTTAGCAGTATACTATTTTTATTAGGGAATGTAAATATAAATGACAAAGGTCCCTGATCTCCCATCCTACTGGTGTTCTTATACCATTAATGCTCTTACTTTTATTGGATATGTCAGAGGTCTTTTTTATTATTTTTTTATTGAGGTTGATTCAGTATTCACTGGGCAAGAGACAGACTGATTTTACAGCATGTTCCCAGGGCAGCCAGACCTTTTGAGCCTGTGCCATGTACTCAGATTCTCACCTAACAGACAACTGTACAATCGTCTTCTATTCTGCTTTCCTACATCTTCCTAAATGAGGATACCAATCATTCTGCTCTCAACTTCTGATTAACCACCACCCCCTCAAAATCCCGGGATTTCCCATTTCCAAATTTTCACCTGCTCCTTTAAAGGGCAGCACAGATCCTGCTGACAAGTGTGTTTGTGTAGCTAATCATGCAGCCAAGCTGCCCCACACAAAACAAAGTTGCCACATTTCAGCCAGCACACAGTAGCTCACTTCCACCTGATACAGCATCTTCCAGCTCCTAGCACTTGCCCAATAATTTCCATACATGTGGATTTGGAAGCTGGGACCACCTTCAGTTTGACGTATTAGTGCTAAAAAAAAAAAAAAAACAAAGAACCTTCTCACATTCATTTAACTTTGTTTGTCTTCTATTTACTGGGAATCATAGCTATGTTGCAATACCACTGTAGTGATTGTGAAAATACAAACCCATTACCCAGCTCCACTCTTAGCAAAATCTTACAGCATTCCCACAACATAAACACCAACTTAGCACTTGCCAAGTCACAGCATCAGCCTCTGTGTGATATGCATCACCTGTTTTAAATAATCAATAAGGGGCCCCATACAATTTTGCAAACAATTTTCTGCTGCATTATTCTTAAACACAGATCCAAGCAATGGTGAGAGCACATGTAAAGATGTATTTCCATTGTTCTGGGGTGACAGAGGCCCTTCTCCCTAACTTCTCTTCTGAAATCTGTGTTTAATTCAAATTTCCTTCTGAGCGTTGTGTAACTTTGTTGCATACCGTGGTAACCCAAGCAACCTCAGTGGATGTCATTCTGGAGGATGCTATGACAGTCCAAGCATCAGTGCTGTTGGAAGGAGAGTATCCTAGTTGTGCTGGATATATTGCTATTCCTTGCTATTATCTGGTTAGAGTTTTTCCTTTGCTGCTGCAAAAGGAAGACATATTTTCTAAAACATTGGTTAGCAAGGAGTCAGTTCATTGAACAGGGGATCTGCCTAAGTCAAAGGACAATTTAATCTCCTCTGAAGAGACTTGAGCTCCCCCTGGCACAGAGAAATACATGATTTTTAATACAACAGAGACCACACACTACTTCTTGGGGCTATCCTTTCACTGTAGGGCTTTGGTGACAGGCCAAGGGCACCACGTAGAGCAGAAATAAATAAGCCAGGTCTACCACAGCTAGTCTGGCACTCTACAGCCCTACAAGATAATGGTAGTGTTTTGCCTGCACAGAATTAAATCTGTTTGGTGGAAATACGTAGAACTGCAGAAATCTAAAAACAATTCCTAGCTTTTCATATGTCTATTGCTGCAGGGAAATTTCAGTTTTGTAAGACCACACTACCCAATAATGTTCTCAATAAACAGTTTGTTTGTTTTTGTTTGTTTGTTTGTTTGTTTTTGTTTGTTTGTTTGTTTTTTATTAATGTGAAAGGCAAGAGCATGGGGTAAGGTGAATACTTAGAATAAACAGCATGCTAGAAGTGGCATTCATTTCAGCTATGCTTATTTTCTCCCAAAAGGAAAGAATTAGTGCCTGCCGTATTTTTATGTCACTTGCTACCTATACAGTTACTGAGATTGTGTTAACCTTGGTTCTGTTTCTTTTTCCAAGGGGAACTGAATGTCAAACTCTTTGATGTTCAACTCATCCTCTGCATCTGAATGTTTCCATAAAGTGCCCAGTTCTGTCTCTAACAAAATCCTCACTGCTTCTGACTTATAATGATTTATCTTTTAGCTGGAGAATTTGCCAAAGTGAGTTATTATTTGTAGAGTATTTGAAATAATTGATCCAGGTTTGTAACAAGTAGGAAAATGTCACCTGAATACAAAACAAGGTGGATTGCCTGCTGAATTTCTTTTTGTATCTATTCAATGCTTTGGTGATGACTGAATGAAACAGGCATTCTTGTCTAATTTTCCAAATGGAAAGGGAAATATTTTGATATGTGTTAAGATACAAAAATTGTGGTTTGAATGTAATAGGGGTTTTTTTTTTCAGTAGTGAGAGCAATTAAAAAAATCTGAGCCCAGATTTACATGAACTAGAACTAAGATAGCTTGTTCCCATCAAATGCATTCTTTTTTTCAAGAGAACTGACTGCACCTGGATTTGCAGAAGGAAGATGAAATTCTGTAACATTCATCAGTGCATGGTATAGACCAGATCTGTTTTGAGGAATAAATCTGACTTGGTCAGGTTAAAACAAAAATATATTTTTTCTTAATCTTAGTATTTTGTACATATATTGATATTGGTTTAACAGTTGTGTATACAAGCCTGATGCTGTTTATTTGCATTTATTTTCAGGCTTATGAATAGAAAAATTAAGTTTCCTTCAGGTCAGGATGAGAAATGGCTTTCTGTGTGCCATCTTCATTCCCCCATTATAATGTAAAGACCAGGGATTCTACAAAAAACTGTGTAAGTAGGTCATCAAGGAGAGAGAGGGTTTGCTCTGCCTTGTTTCCTCATAATGTTGATTGCAGAAGCTGTTCCTCCTCTAAGCTTTATGGAAAGTTTAGTTTGTTCATTTATTTCTTTGTTTCTTGTCCAACAAAGATTTATCATTGCACAGGTTGGTACAATTTCAGAAATTGCTCAGGAAGTAAAAATAATCCTTTTTAAGTGAAAATTCAGAACCTTTGCCTTCTCACGTCTAAGTTGTGTGCACGAACGTATTTGCCTGCTCCTTGAAGACTTGGTTCGCTGGGTGCTGGGGAATGCCACTTACCATTGGGGAAGATGCTGACAGGGCACCTTGGGAAGCAGCAGACTCTGCCTTCTGCCATGTGAGAATTCACCAGGAGCAGGAAGGTGGGAGGCTGCTATTTAAGCCTTAATGAAGTAATGAGAGATACAAACATTTAAAATCCCAGTGGACTTCTCTGTTTGGACAAAAACATAACATTCATTTTTTTCTTCTTGCTGTTTTTTCTTCTTGCTGCAAGAAGGAAAAACTTCTTGCCTCAGTATCCAATAAAACCTGTCATGCCTTTTTTTAATAGCTCTTTACTGCTTCGAGGTTGTTTCTGTCTTCTTGGCAGCATGCTAATTTTTAAATTATTTCTGTTTTGGTTATCAAATATTTCAATCTAGATATTTCTCAATTTTTTATGAGTTAATACCCTATTAAAAAAAAAAAATCTTCTTATAATCAGTCATTGGATATTTTCTCAAAACTTGCCTTTTCCTGACATTTAATATGAGTATGATTTTATCTCCATGAGAGGTGCAAAGTCCTTGTGCTCAGCCATCTTATATGCGTAAGAGCTGACTTCCTTGAATTTTTGTGAAGGATTCAAGGGAGGAGGTGATAATTGAATTCCCTAATTTCACGTTTCCCATTACTCCTTGTGGAATAATATATCTTGAATAATGGGCAAAGACAGACGGATGCAGCTGTTGATGACTTAGACTCTTCAGCTGTGGGGAAAGGAGTTTTAGTACTTCATTGCTGAGAAATCTCCTGTGGTTCCTAAAAGTCAGTTTTCTCGAGGACTTAAAAAAAAAATCAAAGTTGATAAGCCATCTCTAGTCAGCTCTGCCAGAAAAAAATTGAAAACAGAAACCTGAAAATTCATACGCTATTCATAATTTTAAATGTTTTTGTGATATAAATTCATAACTTGAATCGGTGGGGTAATTCATACTTTCACAGGGTTGCTCGGATGTGTATGAGCAGTGGAGACAGGATTTTCCAAATACGGGACCAAACCTTTATTCTCTTACTGCTTCAAGGGTGAATTCTCAATCCTTTCTGGTTTTGCTTTGAGAATGAAATCTCTACCCTTTTGCATTGAACACTAAGCAAAATCTGCACTGATTCCAGCAGAAGAAAGAATTCACACCAAGCTCACCAGGTGCTTTGCAAACAATAATTAAGACTCTCTCCTGTGAAATAAATGAGTGCTATCACTCTCATTTTACAGACGGGAAAACTAAACCACAGAGAAGCTGTAGGATTTGCTTAGTGTTGCATGCAAAGTTGAGTACAACCAGGCACTTGCCTCATAACCTTTCTCCTTAATAACTGGACTGCACAGCCTTCCTAAATAGAGTTGAATGAAAAAACTGTCTGAAGTATTATGTGTTAACCCTAAAGACTCTTTACAGAGATGTGTGTGCCCTGTAAGTCATGCGCTGGTGAAAATTCTTTTGTGGCCTACATACCTTGAAACAATTCTGAAGTTATGGCAGAATTTATAATACAGATTTATATCCATAGAATTTTTATTTTTGAAGTAAAATGGTTTTCTTTGTAACAAGTAAAAGTCAGGCATGAATAATGGAGGTGTGCTATCATAAGCTCAGAGAAGGTACATACAAATACACTTACAGCGGTCAAACAAAAACGCACTGCCTTTCATCGCCGCACAAAACAACACCAAACGTGACATTGCAATTTGTCAGATGTTGTTTCCCTGTTTGTTTTACACACCAAGAGTTAGTATTCCCAGCCCATAGCCAGTAGCGACAACTCTGGAAAATTCAGCATCTATAAAATTGCCTATGAACTGACTGGCTCAGATGTCTCATCTCATGCAATTGTCTTCCAGCAAATATTCATATTAAAGACTTGCTTTGAACCACACTGCAGTCTCGCCTGTTGAACACATCCTTCTGCTGACTCTAAACTCTTAAGCAGGCCTGTAATTTTCGCTTTCAGAGCACGGCTAATGTGGTGGGATCAACCTGGCTGCACTGCCAGGTGAAAATGCCAGATCTTTCTTATTTGGATGCAGAGCATTTCCTGAAAATTTATAACCAAGACAGGAAATTAGGAACTTCAATTAGAAACTAATTGGTTTCAACCAATCTTATCCTAAAGACAGTTAAAGACAATTATCCTACGTCAATTAAAACAGATCAAATGATAGGATGTTCCTACTTCTCCCTGCAGTTCAGGAAGCTGAGTGTGCACAGCTCAGTTTTGTTGGATGAGAGGGACCCCAACACTGGCAACTTTGATACTAACCTTCATGAATTATGGCCATCTTTCTTTACAGAAATTAGCTTTCTGACATTTTTATTTTTATTTTTATTTTTTTTAATTTTATTTTTATTCCTGACAAATATCATGAAGTCCTGATAAGCAACTGCTCCTTTCCCTCTCCACGTGGAGTATTGCCAGCCTAGCTCTTGGAAATCTATAACTCCCTCCTATGTCAACCACTAATGGCAGTCACTACCCCAGTGACACATTCCTGAATGCGTATTCTTTTTATCCTCTCCCAGCAGGATAATTCCTTTCTGCTTTCATCTGAAGAAAAGAGAAAGAAAGAGTGAGTCAGAAAGGTGAAGACAGAAGCATATAGAGATGAGAGAGAGAAGACAATCGTCTTGCAGGCACTGGGCTTCAGAATGGCTGGTACAACTTCAGTGGGATGCTTTTTGAGGAACTGCAGTTCTATATATGCTCAGCAGCAGTCGTATTGGTGTGTAGCACACAACATCGGGGCGGTGAGAGTCGCCAAGTGTGCCTTCCTCCTTCATCATTTTGCAAGGAGATTCATCTCTGCTGATGACCTGGCTAGAGGAGTTGATGCATTTTTCATTTCCAAGAAAGTCTCATTTCTTTCATTCTGGTGGTTTTTTTTTTTTTTTGTTTTTGTTTTTTGTTTTGTTTTGTTTCTATCAAAGAAGGCTTGTCAGGGTACAACATTTCATTTTTCTAAGTTCTCTAAGTTTAGACAAGTATTTTCTCCCACTTCACCATTTTCAGGCATCTTTCTGATTGGAGCTGGCAGGAAAGTAAAGTTGCCAATCTACAGGGAATGCAATTTAAAAAAGATATAAAGGCTTTTGAGCTCAGTCAAGCTAAAGTCCCTGTCTTCACCTACTGTTTCTTACAAAAACAGCAATTCTGAGAAAAAGCAAAATGGAATCACTGAAACTGTGATGTTTACTAACAGAGAGATGATCCCTGAACACTAGTGCTTTCCAGCACCGCAGCCACCTTGGCAGCTCCACCTGGCATCCCGCTCCAGGACCACTGATCTCAGGAGTTTGTTGCTGCACCCCCGGGCTCTCTCGCTTTGCTCTGCAATGGGCCATGGAAGATCTGACAGCTGGACTGTTCAGCAGAGACCAGACGATGTTGTTGCTGAGTGACCTTTAGCTGTGCTCATAGTAACAGATTAATAAGCTGCTGCTTTGGAACTTGTTTTAATGATGTATCTGTTTTGCCCACAAAAGCCTGCAGCACCTCTGATAAATGGTACAATAGTGGGGTAACTGAAGAAATCAGAAAGAAATAAAGCTCCTTTGTACTTCTGGGCCACTTTCCCTCTTTGTAGTCAACAGGAGGTTTGTCATGACTTCAAAGAGAGCAGAAACAGGCCCTCTGTTTGAAGTTTAGTTTGCAAGCTTCTGATGCGCACTACAATGGCTCAAATGCAAGACGAAAATTGAAGGGTTGAAACCTTTAATTAAAAAAGAAAATCAACAACCAAAAAAGAACCAACTTTAAAGCCATAAAGAAAAGCTTCAGCTCTAAAGAATATGGTCTGAAAACCCTTCAGGGATAAATTATTGTAATTGTTAGCCTTGCACCAACGAGCAGTCATTTCCACTGGAGAGAGAAATAAAAAGCGAAACAAAAGGAAGGAATTTTCAGCTTGATTGTGTTGATTCACCAACATTTAACAATAAAAATAGAAGGGAAGAAAAGAAAAATGAAATTTCCTAGCTGCTATAAGGCAGTTCTACTGCTGACTTCATCTTCTTTAGATCAGCATGAAGAAAGCCGAGACTCACTTGAAGTGCCCTGGTGAGGGTTCCTCTGAAATAAGCAAGTGGCCTGCAGGGAAAGAGAGAGCGAGCAATTTCTTCTTGCTTTTTTGTTATCACAATTCCCTTAAAGAAGAAAAAAGAGGAACGGAGTCAGTGCTCCGTCATGCTGCAGCGTGCTCCACTGTCCCTCAGCGGCAGTGCTTCGTGCTGGATCGCCCTGCCACTGCGGGCTCTCCTGCTCTGTGCCCAGGCTGGGCAGCTGGCTAAGGAAGCGCCGGCTAGCTAGCCAGGATTTTCCTTCTCAGTTGTACCCAGTGGGAAAAGGATTCAGCAGGAAAGCGTAGCCTGAGCAAGGGACCTGACAAATGATAAATGTCTGACAGATTTTAACACCTTTGCACTACCATCGTCTTCTTAGAGGTTGCTGTATGTATTTTACATAGGGGAAGTCAGAAACATTCTACTGGGAAAAATGGCTGATTTCACTCAGGTACTTACGAGCAATGGCTTTGACAGATTTTACAGGAGGTGTCTTGTCTGAAGGGTAAATCCATTCATATTAGCTACTAGAGAACTGATAAATAGCAATGAGGTGATAAAACAATTATTGCAATCATTTATAGATCCTTTGTGTTTATTTAAAGACACATTTATTCATTTTGCAAACTACTAGTGTGCCTGAGATAATAAATATTATATGGAGACAGGTTAGGGGAAAATGATGATACATATGTCATCCTACAAAATATATCGCAGTTGGTATATATGTTAATCAATGAAAACACTGCTACAATGAATCCGAAAAAAAACCTCTTACAAATCATTTTTTACCATTCTGGAGAAATCTGTCACAGCTTCCAACGTTTCAGCTTGTTAAGACATGACAGATGAAGTGTCACTGTGTGATTAGTAACAGGGGAGGGCAACGGTTGAGTTAAATAAAGCCTGAACCACAGCTCCTCACTCAAAACAAACCCAATTACTGAGTGTCTGAGAAAGACCGAGGACATTTGAGACACCCATCTCCTGTCATCCCCTGTCACACCATCCATAACAAACCAATCTCCACCTGCTCTCCACACTTTCATCCTCTTCTTTTAGAGCTCATTCCCCTGCACTTGCCTTTCCTCTTGGTGGGGGGCATGATGGCCCCCAGGAAAACCCTCTGCTGTGTCCTGGCCCCCATCAGTTTGAATTACGTATCCTGCAGGAGCCTGAGACGATATTCTCCTAAAACTGCAGGACCCAGCTGCACTGGGAATATGCTTGTGCTGGCAGAGGGAGAGGTAGAGTGGCTGTGCCTGTGTACTCTGGAGTGCATCTAATGTCTCCAGCCACAGCTTTCCAAGCCTGTAAATCTGTGTTTGCCCCCAGGATGTGCTAAACAACAGAGCCCAGTACAGATGTTTTCAGAGATATTTGCTGAGAAGCTGTGGAGAAGCAAAAGGAAGACACATAATGAATTTTCTGTAGAAGACGAACAAGCATACCTGCTGAACCTTACCAGTGGAATACATACAGTGAGTAAATTAGAGGCAAGGGAAGACTTGACACTAACCTCTGTTGACAAGAAGTAAGGGTAGTGGCATAGCTGTTTGCTTTTATTTTTCAAAGGTAAGGTATATAGCATGGCCAAGAGAACAGTTCAACCAATGCTGCCATCCTGAATACTAGTGTTTTGTTTTCAGTTAATAACAAATATAAATGCATGCCCTTTTTACTTCCTTTCATCTGAAAATATCTTTCTCTTCCTTTCACATCATTAAGAAAAAAATGTTCAGCTCTCAAAGAATTCACTACCAGAGTCATTTTTATGGTAAAAAATTCATTTTTAATGAACTATTTCTATTTCTCATTCACTACCATCTTGAGAATTAAGCCTGAAATTTTACCAGGTTTCCTCTGGAAATGAGTTCAGCTACCCCTAGGCACCTATGAGAACATCAGAGCATAAGGGAAAAAAAGATTATTTCAAAAAATTTTTTAGTTTATGATAAGGGGAGAGTTGGAGAGGAGCATGTCTTAATGGGGAATAGAATTGTTATGCTATGAAGGAAAGACAAATATGATAAAGTCTGCAGAAAAAGAAGAAAAGAGAAAGAGAAAGAAAAAGAAAGAAAAAAGAAAGAAGAAAAAGAAAAAGAGAAAGAGAAAGAAAAAGAAAGAAAAAAGAAAGAAGAAAAAGAAAAAGAGAAAGAGAAAGAAAAAGAAAGAAAAAAGAAAGAAGAAAAAGAAAAAGAGAAAGAGAAAGAAAAAGAAAGAAAAAAGAAAGAAGAAAAAGAAAAAGAGAAAGAGAAAGAAAAAGAAAGAAAAAAGAAAGAAGAAAAAGAAAAAGAGAAAGAGAAAGAAAAAGAAAGAAAAAAGAAAGAAGAAAAAGAAAAAGAGAAAGAGAAAGAAAAAGAAAGAAAAAAGAAAGAAGAAAAAGAAAAAGAGAAAGAGAAAGAAAAAGAAAGAAAAAAGAAAGAAGAAAAAGAAAAAGAGAAAGAGAAAGAAAAAGAAAGAAAAAAGAAAGAAGAAAAAGAAAAAGAGAAAGAGAAAGAAAAAGAAAGAAAAAAGAAAGAAGAAAAAGAAAAAGAGAAAGAGAAAGAAAAAGAAAGAAAAAAGAAAGAAGAAAAAGAAAAAGAGAAAGAGAAAGAAAAAGAAAGAAAAAAGAAAGAAGAAAAAGAAAAAGAAAAAGGAGAAAAAGAGAAAGAGGCAGATGTGGAACAACTTGTAAAATTGCACAAGCCTTACAGGTCTCCCCTCCAAATTCGATGGATGTTTTCAAATGCTGTGGAGGTACACCCAGTGCTTGAAGTAGTCCCCAACACATACACACATTTTAAATGGTATAACCGGGAAAGAGAGATTATACTGCATATGATTAAGGGCAACTGCATCTGGTCCTAAGGATTTACAGTACTGAGAGTGGGTTTAAAGTGGTGTTATCTTGTTTCACCGATGCTAGTATTTGGAGCTGCATAAGTAACCAAACCTCAGTGCTTCAGGAGCTGGACAGTCCTTGGACAATGTTGGGAGAATGTTGTATTGACTTGGCTGTTTTTTTTCGAACCCACTCTTTTATATTGCTGATCAGTTTTTGGTCAGTAAATCTGATCCCATCTTTGTCTGAAGCGCTCTATCTCTCCCTGAGTCAGAATAATAAATTTACAACTGCTTCTACCCCATATTCAGACTAACACATTTGTAATTGCTTTTATGGTGCTCCACTATAGCCACCTCCTGAAAGCATCTAGTTTCTACTGTTTTCTTGAGATTTTTTGAATAAGTACCTTAAATTAATACATACATTTCTCTTCTTAGAACAACCTAACCACAATATTAAAGTTATTGTCACAGTATCATTAGTGTTATGTGACTTTTTTTTTTTTCCATCTGTGAAAATTTGCAGAAATATTCAGTGTTTTGAGGTATCTGGATGTCTGTCCTGCCAAACAAACACTTAAGCACATTTTGATGTGTCAAAATCAATCATATTAATAATGATTTTCACAAATGGTGACCTGAATAGGGCAATGTCTAGAGAGAATTTCTCCTAAACTAAAAAGCTTGCTGTGTTTATTGTTGGCTTTAGAGTGGTCTTTTATATAGCTGAATTCCTGTCCCAGCAGGATTACAGCAATGTTTTCCCTCATGGAATATAAATAGTAACTTTTTTACTGCTAGGGCTGAAGCCTGTCTGCATATATCTCTCATCTCCTCTGATCTCAGTATTTTTCTCCTGACAGAACAATAATCTCTGCTTTTGATGTCAACCTATCTGTTATCCATTTCCAAAAGCACTAAAGTTACTGTTGCCAAACACTACTGACCTCCACCTGAGCTTGCAAAAGGCAGTAGAACACAATAGGTCTGGTCAGAAATGGCATATATGAAAGGATTGTGCCTTCAGACCATACACAGTAACACAACAGTCAAGTTGCTTGTTTTTTACCCATTGTTCTTATTCCTGCTCATCCTTTTCAGATTTTTTTTCAAGTGCTTCTTCCATTTCTGCACTGTCTTAATATGTATTCTTTACTCCCTCTACCATGAATAAGTTGCTAGCCAATTTTGTCTTTCCTAGATTTAGAAGGATCACCGCTAGATTATATTATACCTCCTCTTAATTTTTTATAACAAACCAATCATGCAGCATCATGTCAAAGAATCCCTTTTGCTGTTTCAGAGTTGTAGGCAGTTCATTTCGTACTTGACTTTAATTTGGTTTTACCTTTTCTTCAATTAAAGTTAATGAAGCAAACATCTCATTCTGCTTCCCCTTAAAGCATTTCATTTCATTTCTATTCTCCTTGTTTTAACATACTAAATTTCAAGTCTTGCCCTTCAAGACCATGGGTCTCACAGTATCTTGGGTCTCATTTGAAAGCAAAATGGCATTCACCATCTTCTCTAGCACAGCAGTCCACCAGGAACAGTGATATTCAGCCTTTGTGCCTTACAACCCAATCAAATTAATAAGCTCTCAGACAATGGCATGCAACTTCACTACAAAGCAAAGTTTTTACTAGCTAGCTGTTTACACTTTCTGCAGCTGGCTGGATATCTTCTAATAAACATCCATTTAAGAGAGGCCTATATTTAAGTAAAACTCTTTTTTAAATTTCTTTTTTTTTTCAAGAAAATGAGAACATGAAAATTGAATTTGTCATCGCACCCTTTTACATCATATTTTTTCAGTAAAGTACAAGAGAAACAGGCAAACAAGGAGGACAGTAAAGGTTGTGGAAAACAAAATAGCTTCTGTAAAATCATAACTGAATACTTTTATCTGTATAAGCAAACATCTTTCAGACCTGTGGAATAAAAGAGCTGAATATTCACAACCATTTTCCTCTATTTTTTTAACTAGATCTAAGAGCTTTCTCTGAACCTTAGGCAATAAAGAGGCATGCTTTGTAATCCACTATATTAGTTAATTCTTGTTTGCCTATAAATGGTTTAATTTATAATAATGTGTATCCCTGAGCCTTTCTAAATGCAAATCATATTTGTTATATAAGAAAAACTCACACTGTAGTCAAAATGGCCTGAAAGGCAGGCCAGGTGTTATTATAAAGTTACTCCATTTTCACTGGAAATGGTTACGCCTGGAAAATCAAGAACAGATTTTGTCAAGAAAACCAACCCATCCCTTGGTCTGTGATGATATATTTTTTCTTATTTTTTCTTTTTTTTCTTTTTTTCTTTTTTTTTTTTGATACTAAATGTCTTGTGACCTTAGTAAGAGATTTAGAAGAAAAACATGGTAAATTCCAACCAAACTGGCAATTGCAGAGCACTTGCCCTCAAAAGGGAAGAAGGGTTCTGAGTTCCCCAAGTCAGCTGCTGTCCTGGAAGGAAGGTAACGCTGTCACCCTCCTGAGAACTAGGGTGATTTAGCCCAGGGTCAGCACTGTGCTGACTCCTCCACCGCTGGGACTGGTGCTGGCACCTGCACAGCATTGGTCTCCAGAGTGTAGATGTGTAGGCGCACTACTTAGCTTGCAGCTGGCTTGGAAATGCTAACACTGCACTTGGATAGGTATGTGCCAACCTACCTCTAGAGCTGGTCACCTTTTGAAATAAATATATTCAGCCATCTCACTTGCATCCCAGAACTTTGATGTGATACCACAATTCCAGTGAGACCCAGTTCACTTTAAATTATATGTAGGGTCCTGATTCTTAACACATCTTTCAGCAAGTGTATCATCTGAAAAATATTAAACCAGATATTAAATATTAAACAGGACATTAAACCAGAAAGATACATGCCAAAAATACAGATTGTATAGTTCAGTGGAAGTACTTCAACTAACTGCAATTGGTCGTCCTCACAAAAGTAACAGCAAGGCTGTTGGGCTATTCACTGACTTCTGAGACACAGCTATCTCCTTATTAAATTTTTTGTTTTGGCTAAGAAGGAGAATATTATAGCATTTGCCTATAGAAATCTGAGAATACACTTGACACACAGAGAGGCAGCTCCAGCCCACCCAAGCACTCATTACTCTGCTTAACGATCCAGTCTCCCTGCCTTACCACAATGACGACAGGACCAAACAAGCAAGATAACTTTATGTAAAGACATGTTAACAGCCCTATCGACCAACTACTGGATCTGAAACCTCTAGAAATAACTCGGTCTTAATAAGCACTGTGAAACTCTAGCAACTACAGAAATGTGAAAGCAGTTGTAATACATGGAAATGGAGGTACCCTGCCAGCTTCCTCACGAGGTTTCACGCTGGCCAGGTTCACCACAAGTGTCCTTAGCCAGGAGGACATAGTCCACTGTTGTACCTAGGCTGTCAATAGGTGTCAAGTTTCTGACCTCCCCGTTGGCTTACTTACAGTCTGTTTCAGTGAGGGACTGAGGATGCATGAGCAATTTCTCTTCCGCAGTCAGTCTCCTTTATGAGCCAAGAGGATGGTAAGGATTTTCTAGGATAACTGTTGCGTGTCTCAGGGATAACTGTTGAGTGTCTCTTCACTTTACTTTGAGTGAATCTGTATATCTACTCTTATGTACCAGTTCAGTTTTCCAGGCTTTATGTAAAGTCAAAAAAAAGAATTAATCTGGGGTGTTTTCCCCATCTACTCTTTCTACTTGCTGATTTATAGCAGCTCCTCATCCTGCAGGCTGTGTGTGCTCCTGATCTTAGCCTTGGACACTTACAAATCCAGCTCTTGCTTTTGTCCTGCTATTTTCCTCAAGGCACCAAGGGTTTTATTCATTGACCACTACTGTGACTGGATTGGTTCTGGCTTCCTAAGGAAAAAATGCTTGTAATTCACACAAGGGTTCCTTGGGTAATAGAGAGAAAGAGTGGACAAGAGAATGGCAGCTGTCTAGAACAGTACATGCAAAAAGGTCTGATGTAATGACATGAAACAGCAAATGTTTTTTCTTTTCTCCCTAGTCGCCTGCATATTTTCCATACAACTAAAGTGCTATGTGTGCCCTTACACTAGCATAGCAGAAAATAGTGTACACGTCTGAGAGTCGGAATTATTTAAAACCTCTGAGCCTGAAAGTTCAGTTTGCTCTTGTCTGTTCTGAAATACATAACTTTCAGGAAAGAGGCAGAATGTTCCTTTCTTATGATAAAGACTGGACTTAGAGGACTTAAGTGAAATATCTGTCTCCATCTGAGCTTTCCTTGTCTGATGAGGAAGCATGAGCCACAGAATGTATGAACAAATTCAGAAAGATAAACCATTCTTCACTCTTATAATAGACTATCCTCTGGCTTTAGCATATGGCCAGGATATCACACAGAACAACAGTTTCTTATTATAGATTAGGAACAGCACTGAGCCAACTGCAGTTTCAAATCCATCTGCCCATACAAAAATAGTTTATCACTGGGATCTTCCTTCTAATGCTGAATTATTGCTGCCCACAAACCCCTTCTTCCCATATGACTTAGGAAACAATGGACTTTTTAAAAAGCATAATTAAAAGGGACAGACAGCTCTCCCTAACCAGTGTCCCTGCAGTTGCCTGGCATTAAGTGTGAGGCTCACAGTCCTCCCAGATCCTGTCAGGAAAACTTTATAATGAGTATCACCATTGTGTTGACTCAGTATTCTGTGAATATCCATACGCAGCCTTTCTCCTGCAATCAGATTTGTCAGAGCAGACTCTAGGATCTGTGCAGAGCCACTCTGTAGTCTGTGCATTCTGCATCAGCGCAGGGATTGGTGATAGCCTTCCCTGGATCTGCATCCGTGGGGCCATTTCCTAGTTTTCCATTGTTGCCTATCCAAGACTTCTGTTTTTAAGGAAAAAAATAAAAATACAATTCTTTGTGCTAGTTTTTTTATTGGTGTTGGTTTTTTACCCAATCTGACTGCTTTTTGTGCCTTTGTATTCCACTGCTTACAATTTTTCCCAGCTTCCCTGTTACTCTTCCCAGCCAGCTGATTTTCCTACTTAAAATTCTTTATGCATAGTACAAAAAAGAAAAAAAAAAGAAGAAAAGAAAAATCCACCATCTTTTCAATCTTGTCTAATCCTTATCAGCTCAAAACTGTCCTCATTTGGAATGTTGCTTTCCAAACCTCCTGATGAAAATATTACCCTTCACTGAAAAGAGTATGAGAAGGCAGTTTGACACGAGTGCTCTCACTGCTGTGTTTTGAATTCGGCACTGCAGATCAGGCACAATGCTGCAGCACGCTTCCCAAAACTCACAGGAGCCCAGCTTTCATCTCTCTTGTCTGAGCTGTGTATCGGTTTAACTCGACACAAGTCTATGAGGTTACAATGATATAAAATTAGGATGAGAGTTTGGAGAATCAGGCCTATATTGGTTTTATTTTTGCAAAGTCACATCTTTTTCTAACTCAATTCGAAGCATTCAGGATTGTTTCTAGCTATTCTCCCAAATTATTCTCTTCCATTTAGAGCCTGCTTCTGAACTACCAGAAGCAGGATACCTTGAATACAGCTCAGCCACGTTCAAGCTGCTGCAGCATTTTAGTGAAATGCCTATGGTATACCACTTCCAGAATGGAGAAAAGCCTTTTGGACAGGCAAAATGTCTGTGTAAGCTGAAGTGGGCTGTATCTGTTCTATTTCTAGCTAAGGAACTAGTGGGACATTGAGAAGGAAATCAAATAATACATTAAAAGGTTAACTTTCTATGTAAATCATAGCTTATTGTCACCCATTTTCTTAAGAGTATCTTTTAAAAAATCCTTAGACTTTCAAAAAAATGTTAGAGATGAATCAGTGGCTCAGAGTTCTTCTCGGTAATTAAATCATTGTTGAGATACACATTACAGATACATCAAAGAAGGACGTGATTTATGTTTTCCATTAGCTTTTGAAATGCTTCTTGGGCACTGACAAGAAAACACTGAGTAAATAAAAAAAAGTAAATTGCTACAGACTGTATCTCACTGTAACAGTGACTTACTTAAGGTTAAAGTCTGCTGCTGTGTCGGGAGCCATAAGAAAACCTCAGAACTGATGACACTGATATTTGTTCAGGTAGAAGAATGCTTCAGGACACCACAGTGGTCTTGCGTGTGCCCTACGTTGCTCCTCTCGAGGCAGATGCAAGCAATACATGGTTTCAGGAAGAAACCTGGAGCGTGGAGAATCTGGTGCGTGTTCTTCCCTACTGAATACACTCAGGCCTCTCCTAACAATTGCAGCCACATTCAGCAAGGTCTACAGCCTTTTTCAGCTGTGGATCGTATCACTAATCCAACGACAGTCAACTTTGGTATAGCTAATATAGCTCCATGAGAATATTCTGGCTTTTTTTTTTTTTAATCTAGGGTTCTTAGCTAATAACATGCTCTGAAAATGACATTTTGCTTTAAAAAAAAAAAAAAAAAGAATTAACTATAAGAATGATTAAATTTTTTCCATGTTGGGAACATACCCTGAGACATTTGACAAGGCATTGTGCAAAGCAGAAGACAAAGAATGCTGTAGAGGAGCTTTGAGCTTCACCAGGATGGTTCTTCTCCATTCAGATTTAATGTGTTGGTTTCAGCCTTGGTTGTGTTGGCCTAAGTAATTTGTGGATATTTTGCAAAAGATATGGCTCTCCTGAGACTGGAAGACTTTTTCCTCTGGCTCCTACCCTTTCCATAAGAACTGAAATGTTGAGGTCCTGTCTTGATTACCCAGACCTAACCTACACTTACATATCACCAAAACAAGGAAACAAACAAAAATCTCCTAGGCTTCCACATTTCTCCTCAAAACAGCTGAAAATGTCACAATTTTAGCTTTATTTACCAAAGAAATAAGGACAAGCAATCATGCAGCCTTTGTGCTGCATGTCAGACCATCCTTTCCCCTGGTAACTAGTTGACTGCAGTTTCCCATGCTAAAGAAAACTGACATAGGAGAAAAGGTCAGAGAGATATTTTATTCCAACAAATGTGAGAAAATAGGCAGTCCTTAGATTGGTGTGGGTGATGTTCAGTGCATCAGCACTGAGACATACATTACTTAATTTATTTACTGTGAGGATTTATATAACATAAGGAGTAGCTTGGAGAAATCTGCCATTGAGAAACTTCAACAGTAAAACCAGGTGAAAATGTACTTAGATATGCATGTGCATGGCAAATACCACATTTAACTAAGGACAAAGATAGGTTCTGAGTTTGAGGGATGCAGCAAGGAAGAGATTTGGATCTCCACAAGCTCGTGGTTAATCATATTGCCACTGGATTCAGCTGGCAGCAGCTAACAGGAGGGTTCATTCCCATGACCTCTGGGGTACTGCTGCCACCCTGAGGTGCATTTTGTGAGTCTTTAAAAAGAGGTAGGGGAGCCATATACATGTGATAAATAGGATAAAACTAAGAAAATGTAAATGTTCTCACCTCAAAACTAGTTGACATGGATCCTCCCATATTTCACAGAATCACAGAATGGTTGAGGTTGGAAGGGACATCTTGAGGACATCTGATCCAAACCCCCTGCTCAAGCAGGGTCACCAAAAGCAGGTTGTCCAGACAGGTTTTGAGTATCTCCACAGGTGGGGACTCCACAAGCTCTCTGGGAAACCTGTTCCAGTGCGTGAACGATTTACTTCTTAGGTTTTATAGAGATTTTGAAAAATATATCCATGTTTTCTCCACAAGCAGATGTAAAGAGTTTTGTGACTTGTTTATTTATAAATCAGAGTACACAGAACCATGCTCTACAAACTCAATTTACCCTGCATGGCAATATTACAACCATTTTGACCAGCTTTTCAGTATTGTCAATCAAATCCGCTCAATTATACCCCTTTTGCCACATATCTAGTGAGCCAACTAGTAATTTTTCAGACATTCATCATTTTCTTTTGTGACTAATTCCAGCCATTAATGAAAGATTTGCCAGAATAAGAAGTGGACAATTACTGATGTGGACAAAGGCTAACAGGAACATTTCTCAAATAGCTGGAATATAGCACAGAGGAATTGTAAATGTCAGTCTGCTGCAAAATAAAGATAATTACATCCAGCAAAATTCATACTCTTGTCCATTTGTTTTTATGGGAGGTGTGAAAGAACGACACAAAGCATATGCTTTTCACCTAAGTTCTTATGTTCCCTGTGTGCTTTCTCTCCCTCATTTTGCTTTTTCTGGCAAAAATCCTGAGCACGAGGCAGCTCCCCCTCTGCCTCTCCAGCTGCAGTGTCGGGGCTGCTCAAGGGGAGCCCTCCGCACCAGCGTCTGCCCAGCCTGACTGCAGCCCTGTATCATCTTTTTATTCCCCTTTGTGTCTCCAAGCATTCATAATACCTCTCACTCCTGGGGCTATCTACATGTTGTGGTTGCTTGGAAACCACTTTTGAATGGGCACATAGGATTTAGGAAGACTTGTCTCGATAACTCTCCCACCTCCTTTCTTATAGTGGAGTGTCTTAAGTACTGCAAGTAATTCTTTTTAACTTTCATTCTCATTATCTTTAATGTGGTTCTTAGGTTATTCTCTGTTCTAACAAACACCACACTTGCTTTTTTGCTTTCCTTTTCTTTCATCTTCATCCTCCGATGGAACTTTTAGTGGCACAATCAGTAATGTCCTTCTAATGCAATGCAACTGAAAAAAGTCATCACAGCCAGAGCCCTGGAAGCAGGCTTTGTCTGGAGGTACAATGTAAAAAATCACAAAGAGTCTGTACTCCTGAAAATGTCACAAGAACATAAATAAGACCTGCTCCCTTCATCTATGCCAACTCGATGCTGGTGTTGAATGAGGAGAAGCTGTAGGGCCCTCCCCATCTCTCCTCCTGCTGGGAAACAAGAAGCATGACGAGGCCTTACCCAATTAACACCTGTCTGTAGAAAGATCAAGGACTAAAGTAGGTGGCAGACACATTTGAAGAACAAAAATGAGGGCAGAAAAAAGGCTCTTTTGTCCTTCCAATAACTTAACTGGCAAAAGTATAATTCACCAATAACATCCTAGCTACACTTTGCATTTTAAGAAAACCAGATGTTTTCTGTATATTGACTATCATTACTGGAATAGGTATATGTCCTGCATGGGATCATGTAGAGCATGGGATACCTTATTAATTCCATGGACAGAGTTCATATTTTTTTCAAAAGCCCAGCGTGCTTGTTTCACTCTTTGGGACTCCTGAATCTGTACCCCCATCTCCTAGAACTCCTCTGGGTTAAATATAAAATTCTAAATATTCTTCTACTCTCCATTTCCACTGAACTAATATGTCTTGGGGTAACTTGGATCACAAATAAACTGATTGACAGCCAAGTAGATAACTGCCCATTTAAAATGGCTGTGGAAATATTTCTGTTTGAGACCAAGACTAATGACTGCCACTGACTCTGTTGAAGGAGTCCCATATTCGTTTGTCATCTGTGCTCCTTCTTTATCATCCTAGCCTGGAGCTTGACCTTTCCCTGGATTTAGGCACAGATCATTCCTTGACACTCTATAGATACAACCGCTGAAGTGTCTGCAGACCAAAAGTCTTGTGTGAAGGTGCATGAAAACATCTGGTTGTGCTATGTCTTGGTGCAAGCCAGGGTTAGAACTCCCTCTTTTTAAAGAGCACCAAACTAAAGCAATACAGTTATTAAAACAGTTATTTGTCCTACAAGTGTTTTATACCACTCCAGGAAAAAAATAAAATAGTGTCAGCTGAAGCTTCAAGATGTTCAGAATTCAGCTTTATATCACAATAAAATAAAATAAATAAAAACAAAATAGTTTGAAAGATTAAGCTGCTAGTGCTAAAACCGGAAGAGTGTTTGAAGCTGCTCAGTATGACTACAGAAACCATATCCCTGCCTGGAGGAAGCTATGGCTTCAAGTGAAGACACAGCACAAAAGGTTTCCCAGGCATCACTCACACCTCCATGTTTCCCATTCTGCAAGCTCTACTTCCACAACCTACAAGAAAACCAGAGAGGATGTGACTCTTCTGTCCTTTCACTGGGAAGTCGTATATGTCTTGCACTTAGGCAGAAGAGCAGGGAACAGACTTGCCCTTGATGCAGGAGGAATGTCCTTCATGCTGCCTTCTGAAAGTTTAAATCTCAGCAGCTCTAAAAAGTCCTTATTTCTACTCTTCAAGTGATTTTATCATTGCATCATACCCCTAACTTGAAAGTGGTGTCTTTAGTGTTAGACATATAATACAGACAAAGTTTGCTAAGTAGCAAAATTCAGCCTTTTAAATTTGTATATAGGCACCAGTCTAGAATAGGCGATGTCTTCAATAATCTAACAAGATTCAATGGTCCCTCTGATTTTGGCCAAGTCCTCTGATCCTCTTTCTTCTCTTACTTTGTCCAGTAACATTTTAAAAAGCAGCCAAATGCTTACATCTCGGTGTCCCATATGCTGGGTAAGGAGGGAGAGGGAGGGGGAAGCATTTATTTAGCTCCCTTTATTCCCATGAGAACGACTAATCACGTGGGAGTAGAACAAGTTCTGCTAGGCACACAGAATCTGCTTATGAGACATCTCTGCATACTCTCGAGGTTTCATTAGCTTTAAGTGGATTTTTTCCACTCCTCCAGATCATTGTTATTTCAAAACCAAATTTATTCAAACTAGGGAAAAGCACATCTCTTCAAGTGTGCCAACTTCAAGCTCAAGCACAAAATGTACTGTATGTATTTTTTTAGTAGTTCAATTATTAAAATGTGCATTAGTTACAAGCATGGATTTATGGCAAAGTCTTTCTTTCCACGCTGTAGGGAATGCTAATAATTAGTGTGATTTCTGTCATACTTCTAAGATACTGCTGAACCTGAAATTGTTATGGAGAAAGAAATTTTTCTGTACTGGCTTTCCTGCAAAAATAACCAGTTCTGTGTTTGTTGTGTGATCATCTAGGGAGAGAGTAACACAATAGCTACACCCAATGGCAACTACATTAACTACTATTTTGCTAAAGAAAACTGCCAATGTTTTCTTACCAGGGACTTAACAATCAAGGTCAAATATTAACACTTAACCAGTTTTAACAGCTTCTTTTTCACAAAGATAAATTCATTTTTAACTGGTTCCAAAGTGAGTAGTCTTTCCTTTTCATAGTTCAAATTTTCCTTGCAGTTTTTCCTTTAATGCACAGCAATGTTATTCTTTTGGCTGGTGTTTTGTCTTCTCCAAATAGTGCACTTGATAAGTGTAAAGAATCTTGACAAGTCAGATAATCTTTTTCTTAACGATTTCTTATGTTTGATATTTCTACTTCATTGTGGTCACAAAAGTAGCTTTCAGCTTATGCATCAAAGGAGGCACTGCCGTGTTATATTCTGCATTTGCAACGAAAACTGGAAGTGATGGTCTAATATGAATATGAGCTGTCTCCAGTTCTGTCGAATGTCATGTTAGCCTCTATCTATATAGTTACAGATAAACAAACAAGGAAAGGGTAAAAAAAAAAACCCACTTTTTTACAGTTTTTGGTTTCTGAATTTTAGTAGGACAGGGATTTTTTTTCACTGAGATGCTACAAAATTAAATGAAAGACTAACATTTTCATTTTCTTTAAGGAGAATGAAAAGCCTTCTTATGTACTTGCTCCATAGATTTAGGATTGTACCTTGAGTAGAATTACATTTGGGATCTTTGATACTAGTTGAACCAGGCTAAGAAATATATGTATATATATATTTTTTAAAAAAAAAAAAGCGGGGAGGAGAGAGAGAACCATATTCTGAAGTTTTAGAGTCTACAGTACATGGGAAATAATTTTGACATCACAAATTGAATGTCAAAGCAAGAAATGAGAAATAGGAGAAACAAAGCAACAGACTTTCCACCAATACTTTTGATGAAAAGTGGAGGCCTTTGTTCTATGGGTTTTTTTGTTTGTTTGTTTGACTGATGTAAGTGTGCACAATAGCTGATTTAAGTTTGACAGATTATCACCTCAGAAAAAGTAGCAAAATCTCAATTTTCAGTTAAACTTAGTGTTGTGGTTTAGCCCCAGCAGGCAGCTCAGTGCCACACAGCCACTCGCTCACTCTCCCCAGGTGGGATGGGGAGAGAAACAGAAAGGTAAAAGTGCCAGAACTCATGGGCTGAGATAAAGACAGTTTACCAGGGAAAGCAAAAGCAGCGCGTGCAAGCAAAGCAAAACAAGGAATCCATTCGCTGCTTCCCATGGGCAGGCAGGTGTTCAGCCACTTCCAGGAAAGCAGGGCTCATCATGCGTCATGGTTTCTTGGGAAGACAAAGGCCATCACTCCCAACGTCCCCCCTTCCTCCTTCTTTACCCCAGCTTTTATTGCTGAGCATGACGCCACATGGTATGGGACATCCCTTTGGCCAGTCTGGGTCACCTGCCCTGGCTGTGTCCCCTCCCAGCTCCTTGTGCACCCCCAGCCCTCTCGCTGACAGGGCAGCACAAGAAGCAAAAAAGTCCTTGGCTCAATGTAACCACTGCTCTGCAACAAACAAAAACATCACCACTATTTTCATCGAAAATCCAAAACGCAGCATTGTGTGAGCCTCTACGAAGAAAATTAACTCTGTCCCAGCCAAAACCATGACACTTAGTTACTGGGAATTTAAGAGAAATTCCTACAAAAATTAACAGATGAAGTGGAAGAATTTACAGATTTCTTCTTTATGGTACCTGAACTTGGATTTTTACAGCGTATAGCTGTGTTTTGCAGTTGCATTCCCCACTGATGTAAAGGCAAATTGATAAATGGGGTGCAGCATGCTTTCAGACCTGCAGAGTAGATGTAACAACACATCATGAAACTCAAAAGGTAACTGCTTCCAGTGCCTTGCTGCCCTGAGCAGTTCTGTTGCATGATTTTCTATTTACACATTCACAAAATACCACGTGTGATGGCCCTTCCAGACACAGAAGAAAAGTCGATCCTTCTCTGGAGGAGCAAAGATTCCGAGGATTTAAAAAATACAAAGGCAGAGAAGGTGTGAGGGGATTGGGGTGAGAGAGAAAGGAAGAACTTTATCCACAAGGCAAATGTCTGTCCCCAGCACAGGGTCAAAATTTGGGAACTGCCTTCACTATTTTGCCACCACTCAAAACTCACAAATCTCTGTCCCACCGCTTTTCAACATCAGCAAGGGGGGAAAAACTTACAAAAGTCGCAGTTTGCTTTTCCCGTTCCACTGCTCTAGAAAACACCCAGTCAGACCGCCAAGAAAGCCAAATGACACAGAACGAATGGGCACAAGCCATTGCTCAGTTACGCCAACACATGGCACTAGCTTCACCTGGATAGGCTTAGAGGGACAGCAAAGCCTCTGCTAAAATCTTGCTAAAATCTAAATCTGCAAAAATGCACTTTCTTTTCCTCCGAGTGTCAAATCTTCGTCAGTGCCTGTGGAAGGAGGACACCCTCGCTGATATTTCACTCAAGTCTGTCTCTCTGCTTCGCAGAGGATCTTTCCCAGCCTACCATTTTTGTTTGATGGCTGTCACTGCTCTTCAGTGCCACAGGTGAAAGACCAACACAGCTGAAAATTTGCCAGGTAGAAAACCGAAGTCCAAAGTTAATTGCTTATTAGCAAAGATGTTTTTAGGGAAACTTTGACCATTACATTATCCAACCTTGTGTAAGAGCCTCCCAGATCACATTTCTCAATCAAAGTTAAGCTAAAACTAGTTCTGCTGATTGCAGTTTGCCTAAAGGACAGTTAAAGGTTGCTGGGAGGATGCCAACATATCTGTTGCTGGAATGTATGCATTAAAATACCCATTCAATGGTAGGCAAAAACATAGCTGAAAGACACCAAATATGTCAAGTTTTCACCATAAATCCCTCTTGGAAGCCATAGAGAGAACAGAGTTTCAATTTGCCCACTTAAGGAAAGGCACTTTTTATACAGAATGATCCCTGCAAAGGCAGTTTTCTCCTTGAGATTTAACACCAGCGTTGGTGGAAACCTTGCCAAGGGTGGCTGCTGCTCACACAGCAATGTCCACATGAGTAAAAGAAGCAACTTGGTTCTGCCAAACACAAGTGTGTTCCTCATGTGGACAGCATGTCTTCCTCACAGCGTTTGTCATTAGCAAGAAAAATGGGAAGAGGCTCTGATGAGACTGATGAAGCCTCTGTGCCTCTGTCTTAAATTCAGAGCAGTCAGGGATTTCCCTGGGACTGACCCGGCAAGCACAACTTGGCTTCAGGCTCTATCAGATGCTCAGTACTGGAACTCATAGGGGAAAAAATGAAAGCAACTTTTTGAAGGGGAGGTGGCAGAGTTTTCATTTTTATTCTTATGCATATGGGCTGATAACTTATCTTCCCAATAAAGATTCCAGTGCCTGAACAGCAAAATGACTTCAACTTCCAAAGGAGCAGAAGGGACTCTGAGCTCACCCCATAAAGGTTTTCCAGCAAAGGCATGGTAGTTCTAAGTCCATATCATTGGCCTTTTCCTACTGTAATGAATTAACCCACACAAGTACTGCATTTTGACAATTAGTTCTAACTAAAATGGCCCATTCTTGCACTTGCTCAAGTCAAGGGCAGAATTCTCACTAACTCTGAGACAGGAATTCTCTGACTCATCAAGCTCATATATTAGTTTATATATGCAGCTGTCGCATATTGACCATGTCTAGCCTGTGTGCTGACTCAGGGAACAGAACAGCCAGGTGAGCAATTGGCAGTCCACTGGTATGCTCTGGTTTTAGCTCTTCTTCTGCCTTTAATTTCTTGCCCACCTCAAGGTTCGTCCTAGAAATCAAAGGCATCTTGTTTCATTTTTCTGCAGGCCTTCATATTTTCAATGTAAAGCTGTTCAGGACTTGGACTGTGCCCTTTTCATTGACACCTGCCCAGTATATGCAGGGAGTTACTGCTGCAATACTAAACCAGGATGTTGTGCCTGGGCTGGGGATTTTGGGCACACTGCATCTGCCCTACCCGCACTGGCTAGCCACATTCTTTGGATGAGACCAAGCACTTTCTCTTGAGTCACAGCACTACATGGGCATGTGCTTTACAAACACAGGAGACGACAGCTCTGTACCCTGAAGATCCAACAATTACAGTGGGCTTTACACAGCAAGAATCACAACAGACAGTGGCAGAGTTGGAAAGGGTGTAAGAGGACAGAACTTACAAGTGTAGAAGATAACGACACGGGCTTGAGGTTGTGTGTCCATTGTTGTAAGTAAGTGTTTGGGAGAGCTTGCAGGCACACCTGTGTGAGATTTTTTTTTTGTAACATAGGCTTATTTTGCTGTGCTCCTCATTCAAGGGTGTATTAACATTTCCTTGGTAGAAGCTGTGGAGGGTTCACACTTAGCCACTTAATTCATTCACTTAAAAGGGTAATTAATTCACAGATACCACCACTTCCTTCAGGCTACGCTTTAGCATGAAACTACCATTACTGATGCAGTCCAACAAGCAAAAGCATTTCTCTGAACTCTTTCACTTTCAAGGTGATGGTGCAGAAATTAACGAAGACCTGAGTCAGCCCCACACATCCCCGCTGGCTGCTTGGTCAGCCTCGTTTTGTTGTTTTGCATTTGTGCCTGGTTGCGGCAGGACGTAACACCTTGCTTTTTCTAGCAAGCAAGCAAGCGTTCAGAACAAATTACTCACAGGCTGCAGCCCCCGGCAAAGTCACCTTCGTGGTGCATAACTCACAGGTAGGGAGCGCTGCGCAGTGGCTGCAGCTTATGAGGAAACTCTCCAAAACCTCTCATCCCAACTCCTGCAGTCTCATGTAGACAGCTATAGGGTGAGATCCTACTCGGGATAAATCCACTACCTGCGCAGCAGCTCATGAACCGTGCCCTGTATTTTTAAGGATGAGAAGGACCATTATGGCCTTGTGATTTGATTTGGTACGTATCATGGAACAGGACAAAAGGCCAGCTTTTCCCTACTGAGGGTAACTTCCCTATGCTCTTCGTACAGTTAAGGGAGAGGGAGGCTCCTGTGGATGGCTATAAGTGCAGACTCCTTCTGCACCTGATTCAACCAGTCTCCTCTGATTATAAGAGCCCAGTGAGATTAGCTCCACAAAGCTAATAGCTTCTGCAAAGATTTCTTATGCAAGCTATGGTGCTTATTACTGAGCTCAAGAACTCACAGATCTGAACATTGATTTTAGAAAGGCATCTGTTCTTGTATTAAAGGCACTACAGATAGTATCATCTGATGTCTCTCTCTCATCCTAGTCTCTCTAGGTGCATAGGATATGCGAAATATTTTGGAAAATGGTACCCTGAAATGCTTATATCTCTGTCCTGGCAACAAAAAGAAACTTAGGGGACCACATTCAGAGGTTCAGACAGGATAAGTCCACCTCAAACAATGCTAAATATACCACTGCTTCTCTCTTTTCATGTAACTTAGATTTAGTTAGTTAGTTAGTTAGTTAGTTTCTGGTAAGAGTTTTTTCCTGATAGCCACAGAATCACGAGCAAGTAAAATCTCAGCTTTCAATAGAACAGACAGACAGACAGGTTTCTAGACTGTGTATCTGTGCAGAGAAGCTCATAAACATGAACAGCGTGTCCTAGAGCTTCATAAATGTGACAGCAAGTTTAAAATGCCTAACTTACTTTTAAAATAAATCTCATGATTTGCAGGCCTTCCTAACCTTTGAACACTTAAGGTTGACAACATTGTAAAGATTCTGGCCCAAAATTGAAGGCAATTTTTATAATTTTAATGTGGAGTTATACAAAAGATAAAAACGATGATCTGAAACCTTTGTCAGAAAGCTCATAAACAAGATAAGCCAATCAGGAGAAATATGTTACATTTGAAACATCTGTTTACACCATTAAATGATCTCTCAGATCAAGCCTGCAAGGCAAATTAGGAGAGTAGCAAGACATTTCCACCGTCTGTCCTGGTGCAGGGAAATAAGAAATATAAGACTTTGTCAATGCTTCCAGAAACAACTCCAACCTCACAGCCTTCGCATCAGACGGAAGACAAGAAATTAAGTTTGGGCTGAACCTTTGACAAAGTCATCTAGCCATTGTCTAGACTGAAAAAACTCTTGCAATCAAGCTCTCTTTGCAGCCCACCCCTACATTCGGCAGCCCATTTCCAGCCCCACTCTACCTGGAGGTCTAGGTTTTCTCTTTCTCTCAACACTGATCCTTACCCTAACATTAAAATAGGCCTAAATGAAGGCTAAACTTTAGGCAAAGTCACAAAGTCACTCCCTAGACTAAAAAGGTCTTCCAGACAAATGGTTTTTTTTTTCAGCCTACCTTTTCGCTTGGCAGCCACTCTGTAGCTTCTCTCTAGCTGGAGCTCTAGGCTTTCTCTTTTTCTGAATCTGAACACTAACAGCCCTACCTGAGGGCTTAGCTTGGGTCACCATGTTGTGACCCAGATCAAAATGCCTCTCACTGGCAAATTCTCTTTGTAGCCAGTCATCCCCACTGGCAACCTCTTTCCAGCCCCACTCCACCTGGAGCTCTAGGCTTTCTTTCTCTTAACCCAAGCACTAACCCTAACCCAAATCCTAAAACAACCAGGTAGACTGGCTTCTTTCAAACCCACACTTCCACTCCCTATCTCATTCTCACTCTGCCATCTCCATGCAGACAGGATGTATTACTTCCATGAAGAAGCTGGGAAAGTAAACTGAACCATGTCCAGGTTCAGCTCCATATTTCAGGTGCCCCAACTGACTTACATCTGCTATTGGCCCCCTTCCTGGTACCTACACCCCAAAGAAAATACCTAGCATCAGTAGATCTTCTTGTGTGTCTCCTTCATGACTTCCTGTGTGAGCTCACCCTCCAAGGTGCAAGCTCCAGGCGTTAGGGCCCGTTCCAGAAGGTCTCTGCTGTGTATGCAGGTCCTCAGAGAATTAGAGTGCCTCAGTCAAGGCTTTAAGACAATGGGCCTACCTTCTCTGTTTCCCACTCTGCCCCACCAAACAAGTAGGCTGACCAGCTGACCTAGATTGACCAAGGGGATAGTCCACATGTCATGCTTAGATATAAAAACTGATGGGTGGGTTTGGAAGGTAGTAATTGCTTGGAGATTGGCCGGGAATTGATCTGCTTGTGCAAGGTGGTGAGTGACTGCCTTTGCATCACTTATTTGTTTCATTTTTCTTCCTCTTTCCCTCACTTCTTAAACTGTCTTTATCTCAACCCATGAGTTTTCTCACTTTTGCTCTTCATATTCCCTCCCCTGTCCCACCGTGGGGGCAAGTGACTGAGCGGCTGTGTCGTGCTTATGTGGTGCGTAGTGGGGTTAAATCACCACTAATTGGGATCCCCTTGAGTCAGGGAAAAACAGAATTCCTGCACAGTCCCCACCTCCAATGACACTTTTTGCTTCCTAAATACCTTCAGAAATTGTCCAAAAGTCAAAAAAGTCCTGGTTTGTATTTGTTCACATGCTGCTGTTGAATGCAGGAGCATACTGTGGGAAACAAAGTCTGCAACACAACTGGATGTGTGCAGAACATGAATCCAGAGATGTGCAAATAGTGTGCACTGCCTGCTGTTCACAGACAAATTTGGGCCTAGAAAGTTGCAGAAATACTTGTAAAATATTCCATTTATATCACATGGGCCACTGTCTACACTACATGAATTAACACTGCAGTAAAGGAACTCTGACATGACCAGATCCAAGGAAAATTTGTACCCTAATTCAGGGGTTAAGTATCACAGCTAGACCATGCTAATGGCACAGTACTAGTGGAGGCTGTCAGGGAAGTTAATGATATAGAATATAGAAGGATAAAATAGAAGGATAAAAGGAATGCCATTAGGTAGGGTGCAGAATAGAAACATCAGGCAGGTAAGCCACAAGTCCAAGGAAAGTGCTGTTCTTTGAGGTGGGAGGGCTGGAATGTCTGGCCCTACTGAGCACTCCAGAGGCTTGGTAGGAAGGAAGATAATCAGTGCATCATTCATTCCCGTGCCATTTTGAGAGCAATTTCTAGGCACTCAGAAGTCCATCCTCCAGAAAAAGCAGAGAGGAAAGTGAGGAAGGCTACGGAGCTGGCACAGAGTTGTCCTAAGTTAAATAAAGTATGCAGTCCTGGTGTGCTCCTAGCCCTCTAGGGACAAAAACTAGACATATTTGTCTCATTACGCTGTGCTTTGAGTCCCTCTAGTGACCAGTGTGCCAGCATGGTCTCAGCGAGGGTGGGTCCCGCTCTTGGCTTCACCCTGGACTTCACGGTGAAGACAAGCAAATCGCTTTGCCCGCCTTTCCTTTTTCCAGCTACAAACCGTGGCCAGCAGCCACACGCTCCGCTGCATGCCGCTTTGATCCCTTTGCTGAAATGAACTGGACATCATCAGCAACAACTGCCGTGCACTGATGGCAGATGACAGGGCCCTAGCTGGGGGTGTTGCTGGCCAAGCAGACCCTCAGAAACATCCAGACTTGACAGCAGCCCGAGAGGTGGCCGCGGTCATGGGACAGCATGCAAGGGACAGGGCCCCAGCAGGGACACGGGGCAGCAGGCAGCTCGGGGAGCTCAGCAGCGGTGTCGGAGGCACCAGCTCCAGCAGGGAGGCAGCGGAGGCCATCCTTCACAGGGGAGACAGTTGCCTAAAAGGAACCAGGGGTTCAAGGCATAAAACTCATGGAACATTAAGGTCAAGGGTTTGCTCCTGCCACCTCTGCTTCCAGACTGAGAGCTGCATGATAAAAATGGGTGTGCAATTACTGCGAGCTGAACACAGAGACGCTTCAATCAATTGTATCTTGACCCCCAATATCTAAACTGTGCAATTTACGTGGCGTTTTAGCTCTCACCACAAATGACCATATACAATTTTCTACGTTTTTTTTTTTTTTTTTTTTCCTTAAAAATGGCTGATGCTATCGTAGCAGATGGACACAGCAACAGCAACATCTAGTGGCAAGTGAGAGAGCAGCACCCACACCAGAGCAGGATCCAACTAGCATATTAATAGCACATAACCAGACCCAAATGTACTAAAGCAGAAAGTAGCGACAGGTTGTGTTTGTTTGTTTTGTTTTTCTCAAATAATTTGCATTTAAAAATTTTCTACTGTTTACATGAATATATATGTGTGTATCAAATGTAAACTACTCATCTTTTCCTTTGCTTTATGACTGTCATTATTTTAAACAGCAATTGATTTGATGACAATATGTTTGTACCCTATTTCACACTCTTAGATTTTAAACATGCAGAACCATAACTGAGAAGCAGAATTTCAAGGGAAATTATTTAAAAAGCAAAAAAAATTTATATAAATACAAAAAAAACTCATTTTTTTTGCTTTTTCCCTTTTGGCACTAGTTATGCGTTTAGAATGCCAGACAGGCATTATTCAAAATAGATGATTTTGTAGTTAAAGCATACATCTAACTTACAAATTTTTACTGTATCTCCTTTTTATCATTTTACTGGATCTGTCTGGGACGGATTTAACTCTCTTCATAGACAAGACTGGTCTATTTGTCTCCTGGAGCCCTAAGCCTTCCAGCTTTCTCCATGCAGGCACAGGGGTTCACAGCCATAAGAAATGGGTAGGGGTGGGCACTGGCAGAGAATAACTTTCTTCGAATGAAACACCACCCTGACCTGATAACCAGCTCTTCAGCTAAAGGGAAATCCTGATGAATGTTAACATTGCAGTTTCACATGCTTAGAAGTCTGGAATGTCAAAATTAAGGTAGTTTGTGCTTCAGGGATTTGGAGACCACACCTTAACATGGAAAAAATCCTTTCTTATTATACTAGTTGTACACTGTTTATACTTTGTTAAGACACTACACAAGTTGCTGCAGCCTCAACTAGCATCCAAGCTGTATGATCAGATAGTCATTTCCCACTACCTCCTCCAAGTGCTTCCAGCGCCAGTCATCTGGGTAATTGTGGGCTGTACTTCATGAAGTGATTTAAACAAATAGCAGACAGCAAGTAGCAGAGATCCCTGACGGGTAACTAGATCCTCCACTACTTCACACTGCCTCACAACTGCTATTCCCTGGCATCTCAAAAGTGTCACTAGTTCAGAAGCATCGTTGTTCTCCTGACAGTCATCAGGCTAGGCTAAGTTCTCTTTTTCCCAAGTTAATCTGTCTTCTAAAGGAAATACAACACCTTTTTTTAATATCAGCTTCCCCTGGACCTTCTGGGTGTCTTGGCTTCTCCAAGAATCTGACCCTGGATACTGCCTTGCTTTGAACTGATCAGTTACCACCAAAACTGCCACCCCCCAAAACTGTCAAAACAAAAGCCAGGCTGGTCTTGTGTTCCTCCAAGTCCATTTCCTCATCCAACAGCCTCTTTCTTTTTGCACGAAGCAGTTTGCCACAGATGAGATGACCCACAGCCAAGGGCCACCGCACACTTCTGTGCAACTCCTGGTTAGAAAGAAATTGTCTTTGGGAACAAGTTTTCCACTGAAATCTGGTATTTGTAGGATAGTCATATCCAGAAATTCAGTGCTTAAACCCTAAGGAGGATTTAGAAAGAGTGCATTTATTCCTCTGATAACAAATCATACCCTTGCCCCTGCAAGCGTGCAGGCCTTTTGTGATTCCTGCACTATATCCTGCACCAATGTGTCTCACAGACTGTAGCAAAGAAAGGAAAAGTATTTCATTTGCTAGGACTTTTTACTTCCAACTGTCATTGTCTACCCCCCTTTAGGACAGAATTAGAGGTTCAAAAGTGATCAGTAATAAGGAGTTAGAACTTACTACATCAGTCCCCAGGGAATGTGAATACTACAGAGCTCAGTACAGTGATCAGTTTTCTTCTGCATGAAGGAAACAGAGTACAAATTAAAATTTATGTTTGTCAGATACTGTGTTACACTTGGACAGAACACACACACACACACACACACACAAAGAAAAAAAAAAAAAAGAGAGACCTGAAGCAGAAACAGTGCACAGAGCAGAAAGAATACGCTCTCCATGCTACGTTTCTTTTCTGGGTAATTCCTTGTGGAGCAGGTGTTAATATATTTTTCCTATGCTCAGGCATACAATCCACATGTGCTCAGAAATCAGCGATTTTCCTGACAATGTACCAGCTTATAAAAAAAGTTCACTGCCTTAACTAAAAGCTAAGTTGGTGGCTTATCACATTTTCCCACTTATACACATAAGAGGAAAGAAGAGAGAAAATTATTTCCTCCCTAAAACAGCATCATAGAGTTTTCCAGTTCTCTTGACTTGAACCCCTCTGAAGCCAGCTGCCTCAAGGAGCTTCCTGTACTCTGCTGGCGTTCGCTCTTTTCCTTCTGTCTGTACCAACATATTCATTGAATACAGTTGGGTTTCTACAGGCCCACTTCTATCTTCACTCAGAAGTGATTCAACCAGCAGCACTCCACCACCTGGTTGAACAAAGACAATTAAGAAAAAACACATGCTGAGCTCTGAGAAGCTGGGATAGTCTTCAGCTCAGTTGTTAGACCAGATCCCAGCGCGTAGGCTCAGGAAGCAGCGGCCTCTTGGTTAAGTCATATTGCACCATCACAGAAGACGATAAAGCAGCAAAAGCAGCGGAGCACGCCGCTGCTTGGCGACCCAGGTACTGAGGTGCCGGGGCTGAAGGGGATGCTAAGGCTCGGGTGGAAATGCCCGTTTCCCTCAGCTGAAATCCGCAGGAGCTGGGCTTACGGATGTTGCTGAAAACCTGGCTCTATAGGCAGCGTTTTCAAAGCTCTGAGGCTTTGATGTGACGCTTAACGGGATTTTTACTGTGACATATACACGTGTGCATGAAACACTGCCCCAGATCCCCAGTCCTTGCACCTCAATACCTTGAAAGAGGAGTCCCTGTGCATCCACAGCGGAGGCAGCTGAAACTGGGAGCCAGGTAGCGAGACCTCAGACCTGCCCGGCTCAGCTGCTCACCGATGACTTGGGAAAGTGAAGGGCTCAACCAAGAAACCTCTGCACTGAAACTCTGTTGCCCAAATTGCCCACTGAAGCTGGTGTGCTCCAAGTAACCAACAAGTGGGAGTCTCCCTGGTCTTCAAGAGCTCACACCTACCGGGTTTGCAAGCCTTGTGGACTTTTGCCAGCAGCTGCCCGCATTTGTCATCATCCCAGTCGTGCAGACCTGTGGGGTCAGCCCCAGCCCTTACAAGTGCTTACACAGCACCTCAGCTAGACCCAGCACTGCACATTGAGTGAGCTTTTCTCTTCATTGCCTCCTCAGTCATCTACTGAAACCTGTAGTCCCCTGACTAGTGGTCTGAAACCTGGTTTTGTTCCCATCTTACTGGTTTGTCAAGCTAGGACAGCCTGTTTGCTTTTACAACCACAAAACGGGACTAGAAGGGGACTGCATTGAGACCCCAGAGCAGAAGACAGTAGCTGAGGGTGGGCACGTGCTGCTGTCCTGGCTACATGAGTGTGGAGCTCCAGATGGTCATGAGGAGGCCTTAAACCAACACAGCTAGTTCTTCAAGAAGTTGTCTGTGAATTAAGTCACTGCTTTACAAAAGCACAGTGTTATATTCTGTATCAGATGTTTCCTTCTGTCTGTAGTTATTTTAAAACAAAATACCACAAAATGTATAAGTGTAAATTCGTTCAAAGAAAGATGCCTTTCAAAGTGCTCATGAGGTTGTCTTAGGCAGAAGGTACAAATGTTGGTAGAGACATTAGATAACGACTCATAATTTGTTATCTTGAAAAACATAAGCTCAAAAAGTTAGCAGCTGAATCTGCAGCATGAAACCACTTCAGGGTCTGTTCCCAAGGTGAAGGCTCAACCTCAGCAGATGTGGACCAGGAGCCCTGGCAGCCAGACACACAGACACAGCATTCAGGGGAGGAAAGAAGTGACAAAGGCTGATGAGAGAGTCAACTACATCACTGCCAGCCTAACACTGACACTCTTAGTGGCCCCTAGAAAAAAAGTATGAACTCTGGGGAATCAGGCCTTTGACATTTATGGTTTGCAAGGGGCCACTGCAGAGTAGCCTTCTTTGGCTTCCTCTTTCCACTGTTAGACAGATGGGAGAGAAAAGCTAAATCAGATGCTGGGAGAACAGTGATGGAGCACTGAGGGCGCCTGATGGGTCAGTGTATAAACTGAAGGGGAAGCGGGAAGGAGTCTGGCACCTGAAGAATGGTCCAAGCAAGGCAAGAAAAAGTACCAAACCTGCCACGTAAACAAGGAGATGAGCCACTACTCACACACATGAGAATCTGTAGACAAAAGCATTCAGCTTCCTAATGTTCGCACCACTTTACTATTTCTCATTTTAACGCAACCAAAATGAGAAAATGCTCCCTTTATTGCTGACGAGATTCTGAGATGTGTCCTGCTTTCCATTGCTTTGCCCGTCACATAACAAAGGAGTTATTTTGCTTTTCAAAGCTTGCAAAGCCAACAATTCAGAGGCTTGTTGAAGAAGATCTACTGACGCTCACCTCCCAGGTCACAAATCCGTGTGAAAGGGGAAAGGTCAAACGCAGCAAGAACATCTCTACCACATATACCCCAGACTGAGTTCTGGCCAGCCAAGAATTTCAGCATTTCTTCTTCTGATCTGGTAGCACAGACACAGCGCACAGATGTAACTCACAGTACTCTTGGTGACTCTTACCACAGAAGCCTTATTATGAGTTTTAGCTTAAACACTAAGATCTCATGGTATTTGCAAACAATACACTCTCTTTGCACATAAACCCAGCTTCAGTCTTAGTGCAGCAGAAAGGAACAGCTATGCACTGCCGCACTTGAAGAGGTAATTAAGACTAGTGAAGTCCAACAGTGTATTATACTGTAAATTCTTAGACTTTCCAGGTAGAAGACTTTGTCTTCCACTACTACAGTGCCAAAGAAATCTTGTGATATGTTTTTCAGAAGGTCGCATGTAAATTTGGTTGGGTTGTTGATGCTGCTGTTTTTAAAGCTAGTTATCTATTGTATGCTACAGTGAACCCTGGAGACTCTCCTGGGGTCTCCAGCAGGGGTGGATATACCACTCTGCGGACCCTCTTGGGGTAATGTCCACACACACAATTGATTTACCTTTGGGGACTGAAGTCCATGGCTACAGCAGTCTCCCTGGGAAGGGAGGTTCATCTCAGCCAACAGGGCTGCCTTGCTCGGGCCAACAGAAATGTGCTGTCTTTTCAGAGAGAAGGAAGGTGTGCGTACCAACTCCAGGAACAAGCCCGCAACCTTCAGGCAGACACACATAACCACGCATAACAATCTCTAGCTGTACGCAGTCAAGTTTATAAATTATAAATAGCTTATCTCATTGGTCACACACTCCTAAGACACAAATGAACACAGTATAATGAATTAATTGCTAGTATATATAATGATTTAGTAACATACAGGAGAGGGAAGACCTTTCTAACTTTGGTAAGAACCAAGTTGAGATTAATTCTCAAAATCATGATGTGAATGTGAATTTTGATAGCACTGTAGACTTTAAATGAGGAAAATTAAAACTGAATTTGAATAGAGGAATTTTATGCAAACACACGCATGAAAACAGCATCAGCAAACAGTTAAGAAGATTGAAACTACTGCCAGTCTGCCTTAATGAGATGCTGTCTGGAAGGGAGCCATTATAACACACTGTGTTTTCACAGTCCCTTCCATCTGAGGGGACATAACACACAAATGTATCGAGCTCAACCTGCTGCACAGTAATTTTGGGGATGGAAGAAGATATTTGACAAGTCTTGTTCTTTACATTGTGTGAAAGGGGGAAATGAAGGCAATGCAAGTCAGTCCTCTGTTTCTCAAACTCCAGAAACAAAAAGTGGGAAGAAGTCCCACCACTGAAAGAGCCTTGCATGTTTCAGGCAGGCAAACAGCAAGCCCTCAGCTATAAATCCTTGTGTTTTTAAAAACTCATGCAGAGACAAGATCTGCTCATCTAACCGAAAGGTCAAAGGGAGCTCAATAAATGTTAGGTCCATCCTAACATGTCAGGTCTCCCTTGGATTTTTTTTTTCCCTTTCAGACTTCTATCATGCCTTTTTCTAAGTTAAAAGTCAGTGTAGCACAAAGATGCTTTATTATGGACGGTTTTCATCCCAGAGACATTAAGGGTGTAAAGTAAGGCTCTTAAGCATTCCTGTCTTAGGCTTCTATCCAAGGCTGATTTATAGTTTTTACCTTTGAGCCTAAAAATCCATTGTTGTATTGCAAGATGATTTGAGGATAGTCAAGGTCTTCTGTGGAGCCCATCCTCTTTCTGTACTGAGGCACGCATCCTCTGCTCCTCTAAATTTAAGTAAGCTTCTTTCCACCAGGCACAGAGCACACCAGCTGATCCACTTAATCTCATTGCTTCTGAGAAACACTTTGGTTACAAAACACATGAGCTAAGTTCTTTGGCTTCAATGGGTTTTTCTGCTAGCTTCAGCTGTTTCTTTGCATCTTCCATCATCAAGCACAAGGCTAAACAAATGGTGCGGATTAAAGTGGTACTGTGAGTTCAGTGGTCGGCTAGTGTGCTGTTGCTTCAGAAACAACTGAAAGCTGAAGACCTCTGAAGAAAGCTGAACTCACTACAGAACTCGCTACAGAGCAACATGAAGAACCTGAACTCAGTGCAATGCACAAGGAGTTCATAAAACAAAGCAGAGTCTTATTCTGGGGGTTATACAAACGTAGCTATATTCCATCACTCTGGCATCTTGATGCTGGGAGACATCCCTAGACTAGGAATCCTTACATACATCTGCCAGCCCAACGAAACGTGGCCCAGAGGAAAGAAGACAACGTGGTGACGTGCTTCTTCAAGTGAAATTGGGACATTCTCAGGGGTTAAGAGTGGAGGAATATCCAGTGCTCTGTGCAAAGCTGCCAGGGCATACTCCTGGTAGCTCATACCACCCCAATTCCACTCACCCCTCGCTCACCGTGAACTAGAAGCACGTGCACAGCACTTACCTCAACCCTGCTGAGGCAGGGACTCGTTCAGATCTGGATTGTGTGCCCAGGGCCTCATACCTTACCCATGCAAGGAAAAGACTGGCGTAACTACTACGGAGCAGGCAAGAGCTGCTGTAGAAATTGTCTGAGGGCAGAGCACACGCAAGAAGCTGAAGGAGAAGAAAACATCCCACCACAGTTGGGGCCTGGAAGAATTCCCACCAGGGTGTGGAAAACCTGGCTGTGCTCCCCGGCCTCATTTTGCAAGCCAGGCCCACAGACAGGACACAGGAAACACAGGGACATAGCCAGAGGGGACCTGGAACTTGCTGTGAAGCACGCAGGTCTACAGACTGCCGTGAGGTACACCCCATCTGTAAGTGCTGAAGCAGCCAGAGTCCAAGGAGAGGCTACGAGAGCCCACCTGTTGCACTGCTTTGCCACAGTGACTAATTTGCTCTGACATTTATCACTCAGGTGAAGTCTGCAAGGAATTATTTATATTTAGTCTTACTCATTCCTCATATTTTTCAGGTGCCTTTCCATATTTCATAGAGAATACATTTTACTGGCATTTCATCTGAAATGTAAACCCCTGAATTACTTTCCTTTGACCCCTGCGTCCTACTATTGATTAGTCAAGTTTGTAAACATCTGTCATCTTCCCATCAGCATTTCTGCTCAGATGTGCAATTTCGGGTGAGGACAGACCCTTTTTATCAAGAAAACACTCTTTCATACTTATTACATAATTTAGTGATCTTACAGGTAACAAGTTTAAATAAGACCATGACTTAGAGAATGCAGTAATAGATAAAACACTACAAAACAGTATTTTCAGTGATGGCTTCTCCACATGCTTCTGTGACAGAGGAATAGGAAAGGCAGAACTTAAGCAGTACAACAGTGATTAACACACAGTTCAAAACAGCTACTGTGATTTCACTTTTTATGTAATTTAGCTTGTCGCATCTTTAAATATTTGCACTTCATGTTGCTGTCCCAAAACAAAATTTTAGTGAAGTCTTCCTTTCCTAGAAATTAATTAGTTTTATTTCTATGATGTTAAGGTAAGCTCAATTCAGTGGATTCCAGGACTAGGGGTATTTCTTCACCCTACTTTGCTTTTTGCCTTTCCCATATGCATGCACACATAAACACACATACACACACAGGCTATGCAGATCAACATGGAGACCAGCACCTTTCGTGGAGCCCACATGTTCACTGACTGCACTCTCACAAACACAAGCAAAGTGTATAGCGCAGTCCTGTTCCTCTGATCAGGACCGAAGCGATTTTGTGTTCTTAGTGGACACAGCACACACCTTCACTCTCCTGATTAGCGCTTGCTCTCACATTAGTGATTCACACGCTGAATCAGGCTGTAAATCCATTCAGGATCCATGGCTGGACCCTGGGCCATATTTATCCTGTCTCCAGCTACAACCTCAAGTCTTTCCAGACGTGGATCTCCTAGTCACTGACCAGTTCATCTTGAAGTTTGCTAGCAAATCACACACACGCAGGGGAAGAGAACAGAGATTGCAGAGGACATAATTTAATAAGAAGACAAGACAATCTGCAGTGATCAGACACACCACTTGGCCAGAGAGGTGTGTTGGCCATCAGCTTGCTACACAAAAACAATAATTTTATTCCCCTTCATCTCCATATTCCTAGGTTTGTTCTTCCCCTATCCCCCTTGATTCCTCCCTTTTCATGCCTTTGGACCTTTACCTAAATGCAGTGTTACCCATAAGCCTTACATTAAGTTTTCCACAGTAATTCCCACAAGTCCAATTAAGTACCCTGCGATAAGTATACTGTGCTTGGCAGTGCTAGGTTGGACTAGATGATTGTAGAGGTCTTTTCCAACCTAAATAATTCTGTGATTCTATGATTTTCAAATATCAGGTTATCTGAGGGGAACAAAATGTACAGGCTGGGTATGCAGAACGCCAAACAATCCTGTGGTATTTGCTCTCTGTCATAAAACCTCTGATAATCTTCTTTCTGTCCTTCTCACATACAAAAATCTGGTTGAACCTCTTCTAGGCTTTGAGGGCATCCTCCAGCGGCCCCCATTGAGTAGCCAAGGTGCATTTGTACTTGGCACTGTCCTCCTCAAGGTCTGTTTGCTAGCATTTATGTACCTAGGTGTGATTTTTCACTTTTTATGTCTCTTGCCTTTGCCTTTTAGGCTGAATAGTCCTTAACCAGCTATCTCAAACCCCAAGTATCCTTACATTCCAGGTATCTGCATATCCTTAATATACAAAATATCCTAATATAAACAACTCAGAAACAGCGAATGTTTCCTGTTATAACACCACCAGGTCTCCTGTATTACCAGAATACTAGGTCTGAACATAGAAAAGCTACAGCAAACCCCAAACTGTAGAAACACTTAGAGCTCCCCATCCTTGACAACACAGCCTGGGACCTGTGCAGCTTGCATTTAACAAGACATGGTTTCTCTGAAGGAAAAGCCTGGACAGCAGGTTTCGAGAACACAGCTATGTTAATAATGGACATCTCCCCCCTGCTACCTCACCTCGAGCTTAATGCATGATCACAGTTTCTATTTAGGGACTTTCATCTGCACATGCACTAAGTGTGACTCTGCAAAATTCATTCATTTGCCCAAATCTAGACCCATTCTCACTGAACACAATACAGCTTTTTCATTTGCTCAGACCCATTCCAAAGACAGTTCTGCAGGAAAAGAAATCTCTAAAACTTCTCACAAAGTCATTGTCTTTTACCAGTTAAAGTTCTGCACACCCAGTTCTAAGCACAACTAGTTCGGGTTCATTGCTGCTTTGGATTCTCTCTACAGACAGCTCTGCAATGTGATCAATCATGGACAGCTGCAATAGTCTGTTACAGAAGTCTACACGTGTTCAAACTCTGCTCCAAAATTGTTTCTAACCACCTGCTGATGTTGCATTTATCTGCAACACATCATTTGTGATTTCAGTTTATACCCTTGGGGCCTCTGGTATAATCCTGTGCTTGTACTGTAGGGGCCTTTGGCAAAAATGGAGGGGCAGGGTTCAGCAACGCTCAAGATGTGACTTCCTGATAACGAATGTTTCATTAGCAAAATGTAGTCAAGCATTTACCTCTGTTCTACAGTTGTTGAATAGTTCACATGACAAAAATAATGGTCCATTAACAGACGGATGGACAGAAGCAAAGTTAATATTTTGGTAATCACTTTTTACTGATATTTGTACTGCCAACAATAATCAGGGTACAATGACTTGTATATCATCAAAGTTGCTTTACTGTAATGGTATGCAGATATAAGACATCTACAGACCTCGTATTTGAGGGCTTGGCACTGCTATCAGGAAAAAAAGATGCTTTCTAAGTTACCTGAATGCAATATGAATTCAGACTCATGGGACAAGCCTAATACTTCTGGAGGAATTCCTTGCGCTGAGGATTTCCTGCATCTTCAAAGTCTCTATCCTCTATCAAAATCTCTATCCTGTACCCCTCGGGCTGCCATGCCTTCATTCAGGACAAATGGCAACTCCAGCTTTTCAAATGCCAGGTTACCTGAGGGGAACAAAATGTAGATGTATGCAGAACACCAAACCTCTTCTGGTAAAGTGTGGTTTTAAACTTACTGTGGTCTTATCATTAAATCACAAGATACAGTACACGAGACACTTTTTTTTTTCCACAAAGATAAAGGTAATTTTTGCATCAGAGTAATTTTTTAGAGACATGAATAGCTGCAGAACTTTCTCTAGAACAGAAACACTGTGATCACACATTTCTGAAACTAATCAGTTTGCTCCATAAAACAAAAGAACTCCTCTATCAGACTGGTTTATGCTTACATGTGATACACTCACACAGTGTTTTCCCTATTAATATATGCCCACAGCTGAGGAACCTCTGGTTCCTGGCTGATATTTCCTGCCTTTCTCAGGATCATTAATTTATAAATGGTTATTTTAAAACACTCGCTACAGAACACTGTGCAAATGGTATGATTTTCCCAACCACAATGTTGTTAAGGTATGCTTAATGGTATTCAATCTTCCCATTTACAGGATATCATAGAGGATATTTCCATACTTAATTGATTAACCTTTTGTTGTTGGAAATAATAAAGATGGCATACTAGCACACTGCATGAAGGAGATAATATTCTAGTCAGGATCTTCCCCTGTTTGTAGAAAGTTTGACACTCATGAGGACACAGCCTTTTACAAGCAGCAATAATCTACCTCAGAGTCGTACTAAAACTTGTACCATTTCATATTGCTGTAAGGAAGCTTTTACCACATCACTGATCATCACTGAGAATTTGTTCAAATGGGTCTGTGCTATTCACAATACTCCTTTACTATCTCTAAATTTCCATTAAAAAAAACTTAGGCCACTGTCTCTCCCTTTATCTCCTCTAGATGTGAAATACTTTCCATTTCTCTACGGTGGTTTTGAATAGTGGCGTATCTCCCCATAGAATAAGGCTTCCATCTAAAATTGTGATTGATCATTTTATTCCCTGAATTTCACTGAATCTATTAAAAAGTTGTGGATATCATGTGGTTCACATCAAAATTGGCATCCTTACTGTAATACAGCAAATAAAGAAAATGTACCCAGGGAACGGCTAACTGTGGGGTCTCCACAGTCATGAAATTTACATGGGCAACACCAAAATAGTTCCATATTTTTTGTTATACACTTACCACAGTAATGACTGTCCACCCTGTAGCTCATTTTACATTTCAGTGGAGTTGGTTTTTTTATAGCATGTCTGCCAATTTTTACACTCCAGTTAGCACACAGATCTTTACTGTGAAACATTTCTGGACTTTTCCACCCATGCAAAGGTTGGTAATCACTTATACGAAAAGATACTAGTGCATTTATAATTCCAACATTGTACCTAAACCACCCAATATTCTGTCTTGTCATTCTTCAGTTACAACCTCTTGAGCTGTAAATACCCACCTTAGATGAAAAGGCTTTTGGGGGGATCTGGGTATCAGCTGTCGTCTGTGCTAAAACATGATTATTCCATTTAGCTTCTGTATTTCTTTTCTAAGGTGCTCTTCTGTGCATGAGTAACCCAAATGGGAGCTTTCCAGGGCAAGATTAGTCCGGAGCTGCTCTCCAGACCAGCTTGTACATGGCCATTTTCCTGTCCCAGATTATACAATCATTATGAGACCTGACTGATAGCTATATCCCAACAGATTGGCATCCTCCATAGGAGTCATCCTGGCAGAGTCCACAATGGGCTCCTTTGATCAGCTATTGGCAACGAATTTTAGACAGCTTGCAATTCTGCTCTTTGTGCCTCTACAAAAGGCTGAGTCTGACAAGTGATAGTTTGCTAGGTCTTTAAATGCTCTGTTTATCTTCCCTTGGGTATCTTTACCATTAGGGTGGAAACTTGATCAGCCCATGAACTATCTTTGGGGCTGTTCACAGAATCACAGAATGGCTGAGATTGGCAGGGACCTCTGGAGGCCATCTGGTCCAACCCCCTTCTCAAGCAGGGACACCTACAGCAGGCTGCCCAGGACCATGTCCAGGCGGCTTTTGAACATCTCCAAGGAGGGAGATTCCACAACCTCTCTGGGCAACCTGTGCCAGTGCTCGGTCACTCGCACAGCACAGAAGTGCCTCCTGGTGTTCAGAGGGAGCCTCCTGTGTTCCAGTTTGTGCGCACTGCCTCCTGTCCTGGCACTGGGCACCACTGAAAAGCGCCTGGCTTCATCTTCATTGCACACTCCCTATACATAGTAATGCTATCACTTTTATTGCCTTTTTGGCCTCCTTTTGTGCACAAGGCTGTTGAATGTCACTTCCTGATGCTCTGGAATCAGTTAACCTACAGGGGCTGTTCAGTCTGGATGTTGGCATCCCAGCATGATGACTGCTGCAGGCCTCCTGTACTTAGGAGGTCTTGCCTTATCTATCAGCCCTGGGACTGAGAGATACATAGAGATAATACTGTAGTCTAACCTGATACTAATACAGATTTGTTGCGGCAATGACTAATACATTACAAAAATTGCTTTACCAACTGGTAGGCTGAGGTAGAGCACCACAACAGTGCTTTTGAAGGTCTAAGGGAATAGCTCTGATTTCTGCTGAATAAGCTGCTTCCCAAGTCACCATGTGCAGGTTGAATCCAAGGGATAAAAACAAAATTGCAGGTTGAAATGATGAAAATATTTTCCCCAAAGAGGAATGGGAGGAGACATCCTTCTTTAATGATCATAATAGGAACATGTGATAGGACTGACCACAGCAACAGAAATTTTGATTTTTTACCTTTTCTAGGCTCACATCCTTCTCTGCTTAATGAGGACCACAGGAAAACCACTTGTGGCTGCAAGTGCAAAAAGCCACGGTGAGGCAGCAGCACATGCAGGGATGGCATGCACCAGCTCCTGAAGAACATGGGAAGACCCAGGAGCTTTGGCCCACAGCCTTCCCATCCACTTCAGCCCAGACCTTGCTGCAAGCAGTCTCTGATGACCACGGTCCTCATGTTCAAATGGGAAGAGGTCACGTGCTGCCTTGAATTATTAGATGGTTTATATTCTTCTGGACTGTACACAACTTCAAGAACTAGGTGGGTTCCCTGCACCTTCAAAGACTTTCTTCCCTTTCTGTACCCTGTACTCCTGATGCCAGGCATTCATTAAGACAAAAGCTGACATGCAGACTCCAACTATTTAAATGCTAGACCAGCTGGGGGGTAGAAGTTGAAAAGGATTTACAGGCTTTCTCATCCAGACCCTCACTAGTCTGCTATAAGTGAAAAATAAATATATATACTTTGAATTTCCTGATTGAAAGAGACCTAGAAACCATCAGACAAGTAAAATAAAATAAATTCAGTACAGTAGGACAAAAATTAATGTATGAACTAGCAGAAGTGGATATGGACTGTGAAGTTAGCACTGCTTGTGATTGCTGAGAATTGTGTAGCACAGGTTAAATAGGCAGACACTTGTGCAGATAGTCTAATATTTGGATTCTGACAGCAAAAGACCTGAAGGAAAAATTTGCATAGTAGTATTAGATTTTCTAGTTTCCAACTAAAAATTCAATCCTACCAGCATTTCAGTGTTTCCAAATTCAATGTTTTAAAATTTGTTTGTTCATTTGTTTGTTTTGGGGTGAAATAAGTTTTTAATAAACATTAAGAGGTAATCACATTTGTCACATTTTGGCATCCTTGGTATTTATATCACAGCCCTAAACCACTGTCTTCCTTTTGCTCTCTAAATGCTGAAAGAAGAAATCAGCAACATGGCCTACTGGCACTGCTCCATTTACCAGACAAAGCCTTATTGACCAAAGATTGGATTCCATTTCAAAAAGCATTACCTCTTTTAAAGCCACAAGATATGACAAAGGATAAAGATTAAATATGCACCTTTCTAACTACATGAACCTTAATTCATTTTCCAAACCCACTCTGAGACATTGGAAAGAAATACTGAGTTTTATGTGCTTTTAGTCAGTTCCTGAAAGTCTAACTGTTCTAATGTGCAACACCCAGGCATAGTCAGATAGCCAGACAGATCCCTGATTACAGCCCATTTGCCTTTGTCAGTTTGAACACAGATACCACATCCTTTCAGAGGACTCAAAGAGTTAGGACACCCAATTCTCCAGAAACACGCTGGCCTTCTGGAAGCCACCCTACTGGCAGCCTTGCAGATCACATTGTATGTGAGGAGTCAGTGGTCTTATACAAGCCATGCCTGCTGTTCTGGGCTTCACACTTAGGGCTTGAGAAGCCCATATGGCATTTATACAACCTGTAACTTACAATATCTTCGGGGAAGGTAAAGTGTATGTGGATCGCAGGGTGGAATGCAGTGATGTGGACCAGGAGCCCACTGCACGTACAGGAGCTGGGGACCCACATCACAGCTAGCTTGAGCAGGCACAGGCCTGTGCAGTGCTGCACGTACAGCGTGGCTTTCAGCCCCGCGTTGAGCTCTGTGCATCCCTTGGCTGCAGGATGAGCTCAGCAGCTGCCTGTTACAGAGGAGCCTGCAGCTGCTCCCACTCGGTTCTGGTGATTACAGCACCTGCGTGGCCTTGCCTTTATCTAACAGTGCTGCAGTTTCTCATGTGAACATTGTTTTTCTTGTAAGAAAGTCATATAATAGCTCAAATGACCAAAAAAGAGGTACTTCCCTCTATGGACAAGATCTGTTCAGTGTGCTGCAGGAAAATCCATCCAGGCTCCATCCAAAGCTGCATGAACACAGGGTGCTTCCAAAGGGATTTAAGATTTACTTGTTATCTGTGTTTCTCTTCTTATTCTGTCTTATTTATACAACTATTTTATTAAGCCATATGCGGTCAGGTCTTTCTTGTTGAGATCCAGAAAACACCCTGCACTGTCTCTTGCTCACCTTATCCCCCACCCTGGTGCAAAACATTCTCTGTCATCCCGCCAGTGTTTATTCAAAACGTTGCCCTTGCACACAACTGAGATAATTTGCGATAACGATTTTCTTGAAGGGCGAGAGCAGTAGAGAGGAAAAATGTATAGAATCCGGGAGAAAAAAAATGCCCATACTTCTAGCAGCATGAGCAATCCAGGATGACTGGTGGGCAGATTCAGCTGTGCTTCCTCAATGATCAGTGGCTATCAACAAGTCCTTTACAATTCTGGCGAACTGGTCTTCAACCTGCTTGAATGTTTTCAAGGTCTCTGTTGTGATGTGGAATTTAAGCATGGGATGGTAGACAGCAAGAGACATCTATCAGGCTCTGATAAACACTCCCATTTCTGAAAATATACTGATAACAAGCCCTGCAGACAAGAACTGGAGCCTTGCAAAGTTAACAGGAGGCAAAGTTAGCACAAGGCCCATGGCCCCCAACCAGCAAAGACAATACTCTTAGTATCGAGTGGGGGGGTTTAACTCCGATGGGCAGCTAAGCACCACCACACCGCTCTCTCACTCCCCCTCCGCAAAAGAACAGGGGGAGAAAATATGATGAAAAAAAACGCTCACTGGTTGAGATAAATACAGGAAGATCACTTACCAATTACCATCACGGGCAAAACAGACTCAGCATAAGGGAAATTACTATAATTCATTGCCTATTGCTATCAGACTAGAGCAGCAAGAAACTAAAAGCAAACTAAAAACACCTTCCCCCCACCCACCCTCTCCTGCCTCCTCCCCCCGAGCAGCGCAGGGGAATGGAGAATGGGGGCTGCGCTCCGCCCATATCCCTGCGTCTCCGCCGCTCCTTCGTGGTCACTCTCTGCCCCTGCCCCAGCGTGGGGTCCCCCCACGGGATGCCGTCCTTCCC
>VXAL01001521.1:1738-25924 GCA_013399475.1 Chauna torquata | reverse complement strand
CTCCCTGGTCTTCAAGGGCTCACACCTACCGGGTTTGCAAGCCTTGTGGACTTTTGCCAGCAGCTGCCCGCATTTGTCATCATCCCAATCGTGCAGTATCTTGGATAAAATATAGAGTTCAGCTTCCGGGATTGGATCTTTAAAAAAATCTCCTGTAAAGCAAGAATACATGTTTTACTCAAACCCCCCCAAAACACAGGCAGGGTGGGGTTCAGATCTATTTTCAGATCTCTTCAGTTCTAAAGATTCTGGGCTTGCCAGGTCCATGACCCACATCAGATAGCAGCAGAGTAAACATGGAGCTACAACATAAATCCGTATTGAAAAAATACACATCTCGCACCTCCTGGTGCTAGCCTCATGGTAGTGCCTTTTGTTCAGCACCGGCTGTACTGCATTCATATTTTTCTCTCTGCACCTGTCTCATCGCCACTCTCAATTCTTTGCATCACTGGCAGTCACAACGCTTCCTGTGTTTCTCCATCTTTGCTTTTATGTACTCCCTCCCTTCCTCAAAGGCTTCTTTCCTCTCTCAGCATTTCAAGCGATACTAAGTCCTTCCAATAAAGGCTTTTGAAAACATTATAAACAACATCTCCCTACACTCATTTTCATCATAGATGGTACAAAGACCATGCAAGGTCTGAGGACTGGGCAAGACCAATATGGGCTAGCTCACCCACATTCAAAGCTTGAAATATCTCAGGACGCAAGTCTAACAGTCACAACCAAAGAAGGAAAACCCCTTGCTCAGAGCAGGCCCAGTGTCCCACACATCTGCCAGGAGGTGTGCACAGGAGAAAAGGGAGAATTAGGAAGCTTTGTAGCACAGCATGGCAGTTGTTAAAAAGCTGTGACAACACAACTCCAACAGAACCGCTTTTGGGAGTGCCTGAACGTATTTAAGCTGCTCTGCACACCAACCCTGGCTGTCAACACTCCTGCGTTGTCTGGACAAGTGAATAACTTCTGATTAAAAGACTGGGAAAACTGCTCTCCTTCCTCACCGTGGCCTTTCCAAGCAGACATTTCCCAAGGCAATGCTGTGCAAGGGCACTGTCGGTCACAAATATCCCAGGTGAGTAACCAGCCTCTGTCACCTGTGACCCTGCAGGCATACGCTCCACTGCTGCCCACCACCACCCGCCCGTGGAGATGTCTGCACTTACCTTCACAGAAAGCAATCCGGCGCTCCTCGGGGGGAACAAACCGGTCTTTGGCCACTTGTACGACTTTTGGCAGGTCATAAATTGTGACCGTGCAGTTTGGGTACAGAGAAACACACTCCCGGGCCAAAGCTCCTCCACCTCCTTTGGGGGGAGCAAAAGAAGATCAGTGCTGAAAGAAAAACACCCCGTTCTGCCGTCCCCAACACAAAGTGACACCGGCAACAGTGCATTCAGCCTCACAGCACCTAGCAGAGTGCACTTGTTCCGCATGTGTCTCAGAAGGGGAAGAGAAGGGACAGGAGTGGCCACCCAGGCCTGTGGGCTCAGCCCCATCCCTCACAGTGCCTGAGCCAGACCCAGCGGTGGGTGCTGAAAGGTGGGCAATGAAAAGCAGAGCTACTAAACCAGACACTGGGGAAGCAGGGGTGGAGCACTGAGGGAGACTGACGGGTTCCACAAAACTTGGCAGTGTTCAGCAGCGCTGGGGTAGGAGGCTGCAGACAGTCTGTCAGCCTAACAGCAGTGACTGTAGGGGAAAGAGTCTGGCACCTGAAGAATGGTCCAAGCAAGGCAAGGAAAAGTACCAAACCTGCCACGTAAACAAGGAGATGAGCCACTACTCACACACATGAGAATCTGTAGACAAAAGCATTCAGCTTCCTAATGTTCGCACCACTTTACTATTTCTCATTTTAACGCAACCAAAATGAGAAAATGCTCCCTTTATTGCTGACGAGATTCTGAGATGTGTCCTGCTTTCCATTGCTTTGCCCGTCACATAACAAAGGAGTTATTTTGCTTTTCAAAGCTTGCAAAGCCAACAATTCAGAGGCTTGTTGAAGAAGATCTACTGACGCTCACCTCCCAGGTCACAAATCCGTGTGAAAGGGGAAAGGTCAAACGCAGCAAGAACATCTCTACCACATATACCCCAGACTGAGTTCTGGCCAGCCAAGAATTTCAGCATTTCTTCTTCTGATCTGGTAGCACAGACACAGCGCACAGATGTAACTCACAGTACTCTTGGTGACTCTTACCACAGAAGCCTTATTATGAGTTTTAGCTTAAACACTAAGATCTCATGGTATTTGCAAACAATACACTCTCTTTGCACATAAACCCAGCTTCAGTCTTAGTGCAGCAGAAAGGAACAGCTATGCACTGCCGCACTTGAAGAGGTAATTAAGACTAGTGAAGTCCAACAGCATATTACTGCTAGTTGTCAGGCTTGCAAGGGATTTTTCCCTTCAGCTGTCAACGCCTCTGTACCAGAGATCTGTGATATGTTTTTCAGAATGAAAAATTATACATTTCTGTTCAAAATATCAGTGTTCCACTAATAGGTATCGCTAGGAAGGGAAAAAGAAACAATCTCTGCATGGTGTTTCTAATGAGTGGAATTCTCACATCATCATATTTAATAATACTCAGCACTAATTAAAAGCATAAAATTTATCTACATTAACAACAATATTTTTATAAATATACTAATACCTGTACATTGCTCCAAAAGGGTCCTCAGATGAAATGCCAAAAGCTCTTTCATATTGGTTTCTTCCTTCTCTAAAATAGCAACCAAAAAAGCATATTAGCACAGATATTTCTCCTTTACTCCAAACACACACAGGGGCTGAAGTTTCAGCTAGCATGCAGGATGCTCAACTCTGAACAGACTATATGCCTGTATTTGTCATGGATGTAATGACATCCTCACCTGCCACTCCCAAAAGACAGTGAAATATTTCTCAATTTTCAAGAACAATGTCTGGTTCTTTACAGGACCACATCTAAGGTAGATGGTGCAAGGCTGATGTGATCATCACCAGTCACCACCTTCATGCACCACAAGTTTGTTCATCTGTTGCACAGACTGGAAAAAGTGAGACTCCAGCCCCATATTAAACTACTCCTAAATGCTTCTGCAATAGACGTACCCTTAGCCATTTTTATTCATCATTTACGTTGATGCCTTCTAAAATAAGAGTAACTGTAATGAACAAGTGTTTTCCCAAAAGCCAAAACACATAGAGGTCCAATTCCTAGACCTACTCTACCATTAGAAGACAAAAGAAAGAAAGAACACACGCATACAGTAGTGACAACAGTGGATCTTAACTGTTTTTTCCTTTCTGAGAAGCAGCCAGCAACTTCATTGCACCCCCCCTCAGAAAGGCACCAAACTGAGAGCAGACGCCCAGATGCCACAAAGCAGCCTGCAACACGCAGCACACAACACCCATGTTCTCCTCCTCACCTCACAGCATCGGTCAGGTAGTGCCAGCACAAGTAGACGGTATTGGAGTAGTACATCATAATATGATGCTGAGACTTGGGACTTGACTTTGTAAGGTAGATGTTGGAAATTTCTGTGTTTCTGTAGAGGGCTAAGGGGTGGAATAAATACATTTACTAACATGTATGATATTGTCTTGCTAAGCCTATTGTACAGCATGATATACATCACCAGAACATGTCTATATGACCCAAGAGAGAAACACGTTGCTTCCACAATCAGTCTTTCCAATTGTAATGTGCAGCACAGTATTCTGGGGCAGGCGAGGGCTGGTGAAATCTGCACTGCCTCATTCAATCTGGGTAAACACTATGTACCCACACTTACTCCAGCACCTAACATTTCTTTCAGGAACGGCAAAAGGAACACCTTACAAGCTTCACCATTTATCTATATGCTTCTGCTGTCGGAGGAAGCTCCCTGAACTCATTGGACATCTGCTGTAAGCCCTGAAACGGGGCAAGGGAACACAAGCCACGGCAGGACTCCAAACTTCCAAAGCTAATCCTCAGCAGCTGTATGATGGGCCACAGTCCCTTCTGACTACATGGTCTCATAGTCTCCAGGGCGAGGTGGAATTTACATCACCTCTCAGTTCAGACCAGAAACTGAACAAACTTCTTCACACAATGGTAAAACCCCAAAGGAAAACAAAACATGCTTTGAAGTTATGCTGTTGCCTATCCACCTTCACGTTTTCTTTTGAGGTTTAAAATCATGCCCACAAATCAGAGTTTTCTTGAGACTAGCTCTGCAAAGACAGTGAGAACCTTGTACAAGGTCATCTAAGGCTCTTGCACAAAGAAGTTTAGGGATATGGAGCCCTTCAACTGGGGGTTTCTTTATGTCTTTAACCAAGCTGAAATTTGCTGCTTAGCTGAAGAGGGGCTGGCCCTCCCAAGGGATGGTGTCTCCTTCCAGCTATGGCAACTGGTCTAACATGAGATATCACCTTTCCCCACAAACTTCACCTCACTTTCTAAACCATCAGATTTTTAAGAGTTTTAGTTTCTTTGCTCCACTATTTAGAGGGTGCAAAGAGGATGGAGCTGTACTATCTTCAGTGGTGCTCAGTGCCAGGACAAGAGGCAATAGGCACAAACTGGAACACAGGAGGTGCCACCTAAACAGTGTAGGAGTGCTACCTGATGTATGGGTGACCGAGCACTGGCACAGATGGCCCAGAGAGGTGGTGGAGTCTCCCTCCTTGGAGATCTTCAGAAACCACGTGGACGTGGTCCTGGGCGACCTGCTCTGGTTGGCCCTGCTTGACTGGGTGGTGGGGGCGTGGACCAGGTGACCTCCAGAGGTCCTCTCCAACCTCAACCATTCTGTGATTCCCCTTCTTCTGCCTTTATTACCTCCTTCTTGTGTCAGCTCTACTGCCAAGAGCTTTAATCCCACGCAGGCATCCAGAAGTCTTTCCATCCCTGTAGTGCTGGTACCCAAGCGTGCAGCAATGACATCTAAAGACAGAGGCTCTCCTGACTCCAGCAAAAGATCAAACACACCCAGCTCACAGGCAGTGAACATAACCTGGGATTGAGGGGAAGGGGATCAGGTGAAAGCAGCAAAGCTTACTGCATTTCTAAAGCTGCTTTTTTGGAGAAAATATACATATTATAAGATCATTTTACATGAAAAAAAATATTGTTTCATATACACAAGTCCAGTGATTAATCTAAAGTTTGTCTGAGTCCTGATTACACGATAGATTGCTTGTAGAGCGCCCTTTTTAATTTCTTTTCCTTTGCTGGCCAAGCCAGCAATTTTTTTGGCTCACAGAGTTCATATTTAGAGGCCAGGTTTGAGCTGTGAACGTTCCTGTCTGTACCTTAGTTTCAGAGCACATTCACAACAGTCTCAACAGTCTCACTTGCTGTTTGCCTGGAGATCTCAAGCAAAGACAAGACTGAGTTTGTTGTTTTGTTGTTGGTGGTTTTTTGTTTTTAAAGCTAGTTATCTATTGTATGCTACAGTGAACCCTGGAGACTCTCCTGGGGTCTCCAGCAGGGGTGGATATACCACTCTGCGGACCCTCTCGGGGTAATGTCCACACACACAATTGATTTACCTTTGGGGACTGAAGTCCATGGCTACAGCAGTCTCCCTGGGAAGGGAGGTTCATCTCAGCCAACAGGGCTGCCTTGCTCGGGCCAACAGAAATGTGCTGTCTTTTCAGAGAGAAGGAAGGTGTGCGTACCAACTCCAGGAACAAGCCCGCAACCTTCAGGCAGACGCACATAACCACGCATAACAATCTCTAGCTGTACGCAGTCAAGTTTATAAGTAATGGATAACCTATTTCACTGGCCATACAAATGCTCCAAAAACACTGAGAAAGTCATCAACTCATTTGACTGCCTGTATCTACAGTGATTTAATAAAGTCCATGGGAAGCTCCTTTTACCCTCAGTAAGAGCATGTGTTGTGGTTTAACCCTATGACAGCATGATTTAACCAATGTTGTTAATTTTGAAAGTGTTGGGCACTCTTCTTTCTCATCAAGCAAAAAGGTCTGTCATCATTCATTTTTTCCTCTCTTCAATAATGTTCTGTCTTTCAGGAGCCTTTGGATGCAGCTGTATTTGCAGACCTCTGAAGTGCAGCAGGGGACAATAGGAAAGATAACTAGAGTTGTAAATGAGGAGAAAAACCTCAACTGTACTGGAGCACAGGAGTTTTCTGGCTATGTGCTCATGCACACACAAAGGCAAACAACATCAGTAAACATTAAGGAAATTGGAAGACTCCCTTCCCCTGCGCCTTTATCAGGTGCTGTCTGGAAAAAGAAATATTTTACTGTTTTTTTAAACTCTTAAATTCATTACATCAGACTCTTTCGTCCACCTGAAAAGAGATAATATACAGAAGTTACCAAGATCTGCCTTCTGCATAATACATACAGAAAAACCATGCGAGAGGGAAAGAAATTCAGAATGCATTTGAAAAAGTCTTGCTGTTTCAGTGGTATGAAATGGGAAAAGAAGGTAATGGAAGTCAGTCCTCTTTCTTAAATTCCAAACATGAAAAGTGGGAACAAATCCCACCACTGAAAGAGCCTAGCACATCTGAGGCAGTCAAACAGCAAGCTATAAATACCTGTATTTTTTAAAGCCTCATGAAGAGAGAAGATCTACTCATACAAGCTCCCAGAGATCAGAGGGAGCTCAATAAATGTCAAGTCTGGCACGACGACCCAAGACTCTCAAACTTTTTTCAATTTTCCTTCATGGCTAGACGAGTAGATAGGACGCTTTCCTAAGAGATGGTTTTATTTCCAAAGATTTATATTAAGGAATTAAGGTGAGATCTCTGAATATTTTCCTGTCTACTTTTAAGACTTCTATCCAAGGCTGATTTATAGTTTTTACCTTTGAGCCTAAAAATCCATTGTTGTATTGCAAGATGATTTGAGGATAGTCAAGGTCTTCTGTGGAGCCCATCCTCTTTCTGTACTGAGGCACGCATCCTCTGCTCCTCTAAATTTAAGTAAGCTTCTTTCCACCAGGCACAGAGCACACCAGCTGATCCACTTAATCTCATTGCTTCTGAGAAACACTTTGGTTACAAAACACATGAGCTAAGTTCTTTGGCTTCAATGGGTTTTTCTGCTAGCTTCAGCTGTTTCTTTGCATCTTCCATCATCAAGCACAAGGCTAAAGAAGCAGTGTGGATTAAAGTGGTACTGTCGGTTCAGTGGTCAGCTACTGTGCTGGGGCTTCAGAAACAACTGAAAGCTGAAGACCTCTGAAGGAATTAAATCTACTCTTGTTCCTTTTCTGTATTCTGCATCTATCTCCCCAAATAAAAGCTTACAAGGCAGTGCCTGTTTGGTAACGGCCAGTGATGGTGGCAGGGGGGTCCTACCTGTGATTTGCCACATTTTGGCAGAGCAGGGTGCTGAGGAAAGACAACATATTCTGCGTGTTCCAACTGGGTGCCATTGTCTTCCTCTTCTTCTTTGCAAAACTAACCAGGGACATACAGAAATCCCTTGAGAGGAAACAAGGAAATGACTTCTAAGTGCCAGATGTGGGATGGATTTCATCTTAATGATCTGCTCCACTATTCATTATGCCAGCTTGTAAATGCTGGCCATCATGCTGTCAGCATTTGTGGGCAACCCTCAGGCGAGAACAGTCCCTTTCCACCAAGGAAAGAATCACAGTTTTTACATCACACATTTAGTGACCCTTCAGGCAACAACATTAAATCAGACCATGACTCGGGTGATACAATGATGGTAACGTGTTATAAAATAGTGCTTTTCCAGTCGTATTTTTTCACCATGCTTCAGCAGTAAAGTTAACAGGCAAAACTTGAGCAATACAATGATCAACATGCAGCTCAACATTTTGTGTACTTTAGCTTGGTGCATCTTTAAAGACGTGCACTATACATCATTGTCACAATACAACATTTTGATGCTCTCCTCCTTTCCTAGGAAGTAGGGTTGTATTTATCCACTACTGTGGAAGGTTAGTTCTATGCTTTTCTTTTGTTCCAGCCTTATTTTTACAGGAAACAGGCCAGTTCAGAGTTTTCCACGCGTTCCTTTTGACCACTTTGTGGATGCAGTAAAACTTTCTCAACTGAAAGTTTCCACTATATAATCCTTTCAAGAACCTGTATTTTCTATTCTGATCCTTATATTTTAGCCAAAAGATGTTGTATTTGTTTTAGCCATAAATGAAATAACAGTGTCATCTGATTAGCTAACTGTAACAACTAACTCTTAAAGTAGGTCATCAGCCATTTTCCCCTTGGTAACTCAGAAACAGTCTATGTTTCCTATGTTCTAACAACCCAAGGTGTTCTGTGTTACCAAAACACTTCAACTGAACACGCAAAAGCTCCAGCAAACCCCAAACTATACAAAACCTTTTAAGCTCATCATCCTGGACAGCACAGCCTGTAAGTACCATGCTATTGCCTTGCTAGTGCAACACACTTAACATTTCTGTACAGGTTAGATTCTGTTTATTTTGTACTGTGGATGCTGGAAATCACAACATACCTCTGCCAGAATGTCAGTGGTATCTGTACAGCTTGCATTTAACAAGATGTGGTTTCTCTGAAGGAATAATCAGGACGACCTGCTGACATGGATAACCAGGTCACCTGCTTTCTCTCAGTTTTTCCTCTCCTCCAGATAAAAACATCACTGCAAATTGGTGCAATTTTGCCCAAGCATAAAGATCTCCCACTCCCAGTTCCCAGGATAACTGATTTTTTAACAGCTATTCAGAGTCAGGCCATCAGCCACACTGAAAGGAAATGCTCTACAAGCTAAACTGTAGTTTTGTCTTCACTTCCAGCTCACAGACTGCTTTCCTCAAATGGTTCAGCCACAGATGGGTTAACAGATACTACAGTGGCATTTACTACAGCTCCATTAAAGATCCAAGAGTATGAAAATGCTCAACCTTTGATTCTTGTAGTTTTGACTAAATAACCAGATAGTTATGTGCACAACTGGTAGACTAAATAAATAAATTCATTCACCTAAGGCAAAGTTATAGGGTACAAGAGGCTCTGGAAATAAAATGACCACACAGCTGATTAAACCCACTTGAAGTACTTTTTCAATTATGACTAAATCTATCTGCTGAGGACACCAGATGTAATCATCTAATGGGATTACTACCAGTGGCGAGATGTAGGGGAGGAGGGTTACGGGTAACCCACATTAGATTGATGCAAAGCCACACACAGTGTGTTGCTGTTTCCAAGTAAATTGTTACTGAGGCTTAAAGCCTAAGCTCCTTTTAAGCTAGAAATGCATTCATGAAGATGAAATTGCAATGGCTTTCTTTCTCTGGAAACCCATCAAGGTTTTTGTTATAGCGCTTAGATCACACACAGGCTAAAGCTGTTACTTTATCTCCAAGCTTCTGTTTTGATGATGAATTTATCTTTGCCTAAATGACTCACTACAAACAAATACTACACACACACAAAAAAATAACTGTCATCTTTGTATAACATTTTAAATTAAGAATTAATGAACAAAGCAGCTTTAAAGTGAAATTAATGTGCCTGCTGGTGAGAAATGACAGGTGACACTATTTTCATATGTGCAACCTGCCTTATAAGCTATAAGGACAGATCTCAGGGACATGACTACAGTAATGAGCTTCAGTAATGCCAGTATGGAAACAACTGTGCTATTATTATTATTAAGCCTCTAAGTATGCCCAGCTTATATCAGATGTCAGTTGGCCTGAACATTCATTAATTTTTTTTTTTTAAAAAGGATTCTAACAAGCCAAGACAGTCAGTATTGTACTTTGTCTTTGAAACGGAACATCTGGTTTCAATGAAATGTTCGTTTTCTTCTTTATAACTTCTAATTCTTCTCATGTTTTATAACAGATGCTTTTCCCTAGCAACCTGACTATTGGTTCTGCCAGTTTTGAGACCAACTAATTTTAGCTTTTCCTGTTTACAATGCAGATATTACTGGCAGACATTTGGAGCGGGCAGGAAATCCTGTATACCCAGCTCATTCTCTGAGCAAACTCTCCCCTTTCTCAGTTTTCTTTGTAGCAAAAATTCTGACCGAGAATGTCTTTTTTTTTTAAAGACTACCATAAACAATCCAGAGTTGTTCTTGCTCTAACTTCCAAGCCTACAAAGAATCTCTCAGCAAATAATTCAGCCAAGGAGATATTGAGATCCCTGTCAAAGGAAGGTCCCAGCAGGTAAGAAGCATAGTCTCCATGAGGACAGGCAGGTTCACTAGCTAAAAACGGTAGGGGCTGAAACTTTAAAGAGAGAGACATGCAAAAAGAAACCCAAGACAGGAGAGTAGCTGAAGGCAGGATTTAATGCCAGAACTAACTAACGATCTGTCAGACATCACAAAGGCAATCAGTGGACACCCACCAGCCTTTGCATAGGCCACTTCACACTCACTGATCTGTCATTCTTCTTTCTTCTAAAGTGAGCATCAGAGACAAGGCTCCCTGTGGCTTGGCACGGGCAAGCACCCCTGAAGTCCAGGTGCAGAAGGGAAAGACTTTGCCAGCCCTTCCCTTTTGTAGTTAAGGTGGAGAGTAACAGACGCCCCTAGTACTCCCTTGCACTAGGCAACTCCTCAGAGCACTTACAGGCATGTGTCCAGGATCATGCACAGAATTGCGGAGAAAACGTGGTCTGAGGGTGATAAATCCTTGCTCGGATACTTGGTTGGCGCGTTGAGACTGCTGGCTGGGACCGACTGTGGTACCCCCACACAATTAACTCCTCACGTTGTCCTACAAACAGTCCAGTTTCAAGGACAGCACTCCTGAGCATCCCATCCAGACCAGGTGGAGCTCACTTCGCAGTTGCCACGGTGCACACGCGACTAGATTAACTACCAGTTAAAAACCAGTTCCAAACAGTCTTCACCCTTCAAAAGTTTTATAACCTACTCCTACAGCAAAGCATTTAGTTGACCTAATCTACAAATTTATTGTGAGGCAGTAGGAGATGCATTCAGGGGATGCAGCATGTGAGGGGGCAACAGTTACAATGCGTTGTCTGTACAACGATTAGAAGAAAGGATGGCAGTGCATTCAACTTCACACAGGCCTTGAGCCTGGTATCAGATTAAGTACAACAAAAAATATAGGTACACTACCTTTAACACCAATAAAATACTTACACATTAAGACACCAGCGGGATCCGTTCTGCATAGCCGGTACTGAAGGATCAACAGCAACTAGTTTGCTGCTTTATAGACACTCTAGAGACAGCTCTGCAAATTTAATGTGAGGCAGCAAGAGACACATTCTGCAAGTAACATGCTCCTTGAACCGGAGAAGGGCCCCGTCAACAGAATGCAACTGAATTAAGGCACGTGCCAAATTAGTCAGTTTAATTGCTGCCTTACCTAACAGCACCTCTGCCTCTGCTATCAAACATGACCAGCTGCAAGTCTCTTATGTTATCCTATACATGTTCAAGAACTGCCCTAAAGCTGTCATTGCTATGATGTCCAGATAGAATTGATCACTGATTGACTGCACAATCCCATGCTTACAATTTTGGAAGCCATTGCTAAAATTACCATTTTCTCTAACAGCTTTCAAGAGGATACTTCCAGATAACATACTAAATGTTTTATTAGCACAACGTTATCATGCATATGTCCTTATTCCAGGTCACCGAATAGCTTACTCTACAGAGTCAATTAGAAAAAACAGGGATATGGTCATGGCTTTGGTAACCAGTTCTTATTAATACCACTTACTTCTGGCAATATATCTCATACATTATCAAAATTACTTGACCACAGCAGCTAGTAAGCAGATGAAAAGCACCACAACAATGACATTGAAGAGCTTGGACTTGCCCTTCTGGAGAAGCCATAGTTTCTGTTGAATGAGCTGCTCTTCCAGTCACCTAGCGTGGGCTGAGGCCAAGAGATAAAAAGAAAATATTAGACTGAGGGGCTGGCAAGTGCAGAGACTCACTGAGATGGAAAATTCTTTGAAAAAAAATCTTTGTTTCTTCTCCATCTTGTTCACCCAGACCCTTGACATTCTAATAAAAAAATGAATAAACCTATATTTCTAGTTATTCCCCCAGGGAAATAAATAAATAATAGAAAAGAACACTGACAGACAACTGGAAGATATATAACTGATGCAATGGGACAAAAGTAACATGCAACTCATGGCAAGTCTAGGCAAAGAGTCAGAGTCAGGCTACTACTGGTACATAATCATTATAGACAGTTTCAGAAGTTAAATAGGCAGATACCTTTGGAGACATTCTCACAGTTGGATTTCTAGCAGCTAGGTGCCTGAGAGTAAAGGTAGCACAGCAGCCGTGTTAGTCAGTATCTGTCCAATATTCAGCCATACCAACATAAATTCAGTATTTCAGAAGTATTCATTTTGGTACGTCTTTGGTAAGTATTAGTTGTTAATTCTTATGGACGTTAAGGAAGCTGAAGAGTATATCAGAACCTGTGACTGTGATGCGATTTAAGCACTAGAAATTTAATTTAAAAACAACAAAAAAAACACAAAAACACAACAAAGAACAGTAGTGTGGATTACTGGAACTCCTTCATTAATAAGACCAAAAGTTTGCTGATCAAAGTTTGAAGTCCATTTCAAAAGGACATAGATTTAAAGCAGCTAAAATGGCAAAGGACAGACATTAAATACTTATCTTTCAATATAACTCAAGGTCACTCAAGATACATATGAAAGAAAAAAGACTAATTTTATCGGCTGTCAGCTCCTGAAAGTCAGTCTTGCAAACACAAGCAATCAGGTAAGCTTTAAGAAACCAGCATCACAATATTCTTCCAGAAGAGGCAAAAATAAAAGCAATGGCAGTATTTAGGCTTCTAGAAGTCGTTAGAGCTCCTGTTGGTATCCTAGATTGTTTCATTTGAAACACAAAGACCCCTAGAATATACTTGGTAGAGATATACTCATGTACAGCCAATACAGAACAAGTACTATACAAAATTATGTTCTTTAGGTTATCGCATCAGCAAGGATTTTGCTGTGTTAGAAGCACCTCAGCCATAAAAAAAAATTAATAAATGGTATTGGGCAGGGCGTAATTTATATTTATGACTGTATTAAAATATTAGTTTCAACTCTTTTCAAGTTTCCTTGCAGTTCAAAGCCCATGATCAAGAAAGACTTTGAAAAGCAGTAACAGAAGACAAACATAGTGACAACCTCTACAGTTCCTGAGTATGTGCACACTACCATCAATTGACTTGAGCTCTAGAAAAATATCTGAACAGGTTTTAAACTGACTAGCTTTTGTGTGCGCTGTGGTAGCCTACTTGCAGCATGACAAGTGTTCAGCTAAAGGCATCACTATCAAGCCCACACATGGGCAAAATGGACTGGAACATCCCTAGTCCTGGGTTACCAACAGAAAGAGAAGATCAACTATAATTACTGATTAGACAAGGGAGTTAGTCTATGAAGATGCACCACACCTGCCAGTCAGTTGACAAGAAATTCTCTTGCAGTCCCAGATACTGTAGGATGGTATTTTTTTCTGGAGTCCATGTCACCGTGCATCTCACTATGTAACTGAGTAACAGCAACCAAGCACCACCCAACTGCTCTCTCCTGGGGTAGGAGTGAGCGAATCAGAAGAGCAAAAGTGAAAAAAAATAGTGGGTTGAGATAGATAGTTAACTAAGTGAAGGGGGGTAGGGCAGTGGAAGACCATCACTCACCACCTCCCACAAGCAGACTGATGCCCTGACAGTCTCTGAGCAACGGCTACGTTGGAAAGATCAAAGCCCCAGTTTTTACTGTTAAGCGTGACGTTGTATGACACGGAGCATCCCTTTGGTCAGCTGGAGTCAGCTGTCCCAGCAGTGCTCCCTCCCAGCCTCTTGCTCACCCCCAGCCTACTCACTGAGGGGGCAGCACGAGAAACAGAGGAGGCCTTGACACTGTGCAAGCACTGATCAGCGACAGCTAAAACATGGGCGTGTTATCATTACTGTTTTAGTCACAAATCCAAAACATAGCACTACATGGGCTGCTATGAAGAAAGTTAACTCCATCCTGGCCAGACCCAGGTGCGAGGACACATGTTGCAGTATCAATTTCAGGTGATTCAGCACTGAAAAGATTTTGGAGAGTTTTGCTGCAAAACATGCATCAAACAATACCGCAAAGCATTAAAAGACTAGATAAAACTCTGCACTGAGCATTTACCGGGCAACTTTAAGTACTAGGAGTTTTAAGAGGTTGTGATTGGATTGGGCTGGCTAGGTGGCTGGCAAACTTCTTTCACAGTCCCTCTCCACATTTTGGAAAGTATTTGCAAATAGTCTCAAAGCACTTTTAGGCTTTGAATCGACTGAGTTAATTTATGTTACTGCACTTTTAGGATGTTGTATGAAGACAGTGCTGGATACAGTGCGTTAAGGTAAACGATCATCAAAGCCTGACAGATTAACATCTTTCCCCCTGCCTCCCCCCAGCCCCCACTTATCTCTGACCTCAGAAATTACCCTAGACATCAGGGGAGCTTATAGAATTTAATTGCTTCAGGCTGGGATATCAAACCTGCTCTTGGTGCCTTCTTTGGAGTGAAAAAAATATCCAACACTGCCTTTTTTTCGTATCAACCAACAATACGTGTTGGATTTTTCTAGTATGAACACTTTTTGATGACTGCCACTGCCTTAACTGCTTCCACACTTCGCAATGATGCACTGCATTTATGGCCTGATGACTTCCTTGAAGTAGCATTACAAACCTGCATTCCCTCAATTACATATATTAATCATCAAGACCCCCACATCAGCCCCAGTGGAAATACCATACTTGTAAGAATCCTAATCCTTAGCTCAAAGACATTGGTATTGACAGCCAATAGTTCAACTCCTTACAGGACTGCAGAGGGAATCACATACTTTTTTTTTTTCGTTAAACACGGCGTTACCATGGACAGTGTGTCAGTATTTGACAGCAGGCTAAAAAGAATCACATGCATTTACAAATAGGCATCCCACCAGCCTTATCAAATAAATACTTGCAATCAACATTATACTGGATTTTAGCCAAATCATTACTAAAGATAAGTTTATCTTCAAGTAGATAGGTTTCTAACACTTCAGCAAAGATTGTAGAAAAATTAACTCGCCAACAAAAACAAGTGCTCAGAATTCAAGAGATTGGTGGTGTTGAGATGATTAGATCAATCAGTCTAGGTCTCAGCCTCCAAGACAGTGGTGAAATTCCCAACAAAAAGTCACAAAAACTTGCGAAATAACATAATTAGAGATCTTTAAAAACATGAATTGCCAGGAAGAACCTTTCCTTTCTTTCCACATCTAGAAACTACAAAGATTGCAGCAGTGTGGTCTAGCAAGAAACAACTCCTCCATGGATTCAGTGAGAAACAGATGCACTCAGCCAGCCAGGGATCCAGCTGAGCCGCAGAACTAATGTGCTTCTGATACACTCCAGGAAAGGGATGCACTTTGATTTAACGTATCAGTGTGGGGAAAATTGCATCTGAAGGCTGCAGATAAAGAGCACACACCCTGCTGAATTAACAGTGGACATAGCTGTACACCACAGGACTGCCAAGATGAATGGCTGAGCCTCATTATTCAAATGTGTTTTTTCAACAAACAGATTCTCGTAGAACACTTCTGCAGATTTTAATATACTGACATACGAAAACAGCAACTTCAGTTCACTGGAAACAGTTTTCTTTTTAATTTTACCATAAAAAGGCAAAATAAACTCTTTCACCATAATGTTATAGCTTTTAATATTCCTGAGCTGCATTTTAGAAGCAAAAGTATTCTTAAATGGATTTAACAAGAGACACTGCAGCCTTACTTTCCAACATCGCAAGTAAAAATAATTTAGCAAGAAGGCCCCTTTTGCCCAAAGACAATGGCTAGCTCTGTACGTACCTGAAAAAAATGTGTCAAGTGGCTCTATGCCACCTGAAGTAATTACAAAGCTAAATATGTCGACAAAACAACAGAACAGCTTTTCAACCTTTTTACCACTGCTTCTTACTTCCTACATCAGTGTGCCTTTCTTACATGGAAAGTATTACTACACAAATGGCATTATATGCCAGAATAATTTGGGCCACAAAGCTTGGCACTATACAGACGTGTGAAGGAATCATAGCAGTTAAAAAAGATATCCTGCATATCTTTATAGTCAGCTATAAGAACCATATGAAAGTCTTGCTATCTGGCTCAATCAGAAAAAAACTCTACTTTGTTAAATGTGATTTCAATAAGTGCACCAGAAAGCATTTTAAATCAAATCTGTATGTAACAGCTTGTCACGTCTGGAGTTCTATAACCGGCACTCATGTACTTCTCAAATCAAATTACGTGATGGAAAGATGAAAAACTAAATCAGCTAAAATTAAGATTTAGAAAACCGAAAATCAAGGAAACAGGTTGGCTTTTAGCACTGCAGGAACTTGAGCAGAAGCGATTATACCTAACTTGTGGTAGAAACCTAGAAAGAGACAACAAAGCACAAAGGTACTTCAAAAAAATTAGGCATCTATTTTCTTGATTTTGGGGACTAGATGCAAGTTAGGCATTGCTTGAAACAGAAGTGTTCTCTTATAGCAGTCACACCAATGAGGTCTCATTTACAGCTTTCTGGCCCTTGTGTCCAACCACAGCCTTTCCAAACAGTCAAGGCCTCCATCACCCACTCCAAGTACTTCTTTGCTTACTCAGTGACCTCCTCCGGTACCTTCTTTTCCTGCTCAAGCTTCTGCAACTACGACTTCTTTCTCTTTTGTCTCGTTTACGTTCGCTACTGCGAATTCTTCTATAACGTGAACGTCTGGGGCTTACGCTTCTTCGACGAGGACTATGACTTCGGCGAGGACTGTAACTTCTGCTAGAGCGTTTATAATACCTCCTTTCCTTCCTGCGCCTTTCATCCTGATAACTGACATCCCTTCTGTGCCTGCTTCTCTCTCGTTTACCCTTACTCTCATCAGTGTTTATGCTGCTACATGAACGGCTCTTTCTTCTCCTTGGCTCTGTGCTACGTTTGCCCTGCTCACAGTGCGAGTCCTTCCTGTAGGTATTCTGGTCATAGCTGGAGAGGCTCTTCTGCTGCTGGTTACTGGCAGGAACACAGGAAAGTACTCCTGAACTTCTTTTCTCAGAACACCTCTCCGAGTTTGTGGTATGAAGTTTCTGACCTTCTTTGATATGAACTCTGTCATGAATATTGCCATTCAAATACTTGCATTGAGTATTTGTACTCCCAGGGGATGCTACTTCTCTTTGAGAGCCTGACACCAGTTTGCCTGTAACAGCCTGTCCTGAGGTAGAAGTGATGCAGCTGGATGACACAGTGTGTGGAACGCCACTAGCAGTTTTCAGCACGCCGGACTGAGATGTTTCTGTTTCTTCTCTGCTTTGATGAACTGCATCCATTTTTTTGCTCAGAAGATTGTTCAGTAGTTTCTCCCTCAGTTCTTTTTCTTTTTTCTGCAACCCCAGTGCTCTCTCTTTCTCCTCTTCCACACGTCTGAGCTCAGCCTCCTGAAGCTTTCGTCTCTCCTCTAGTTGCTGAAGACGGATCTTTTCTTCATTTTGTTCTTGCTCCAAAAGCTTTACTGTCTGAAAGATAGTCAAAGGGAAAGTAAGAGTAAAGAAGAAAATATTTATAGAACTCCTCATGCTTCCAAGGTGAACCAAAACACAAAGTGTCTTACAAACAGAACTTAACCCTCCCAAAATAAAAGTGTTGTTTCCTTCTTTGAGAAAAATAAATTTTAAAAAAAGGAAAAAGGAATGCTTTAACATGCCGTTGTTGTAAGGCAAAATATAGTAGAACATTCACAAGAGTTTGTTGATTCAGCTTCAGCAGTTTCACAAGGCAAAGATAAAGTTTAGTCATTGTGGATCCCTACTACAATAAGAGTAACGTTCAAGCCAGCACAATATCTGTAATTTGAAATATTAAATTTCTCAGGGTTGACACTTGAAGGTTTCAGTCAAATTGAAAACGTTAATTTCTCTAAGAGGTTTGCAACCTGTGATTCACAGACCACTTTACAATGGGTCCATAAAGAAATAAAAAATAATTAAACACTCATATTACGTAGAAACTGATTCTCATGTTGTCAATCACTTTAGAAACTCATGATACTAAACAAAAGGTTCAAACCTTTTTTTTTTTTTTTTTTTAAATTCTGCTCCATACAAAACAGCTTAGTGCAGTCCTCAAAATTATGGACCAAAAGAAAAACTGTTCTATTTTATTAGGCAGCCTATTTCACAGCTACAAAGTTACAAAGCCTGCAATTAGTATTTCTCCCTTCTCCTTGCATATAGTTGACCACTTTGCAATGTATGAGCTCTAATTCAAAAACATTCCTGAGGTACAGAAGTGTGCTTTGCCACACAGTTTTTCATTGCTGCAGAAAGTACTTAACATGTGTTACATTACACCCTAATACAACTTTATCCAAGTCTTAAGCAAATGCCATTCTGTTTTAGTGGAAAAAAATTCTGTTAGAGAGACAGGATCTAACATTTGAAACTAACCGACAGTACTTTTCCTGTAGAGAAACCATTCTGCACATTTTCAAACATCAAACAATGAAAGCTCTTTCTCTAAAACTATAACAAATAGTTAATGGAACTGCTGAAGGCCAGAAGGGAAAGAGCACCAAAACTCAAATTAGAAATAAGGAGTCTCACACCTTACCCTCTATGTTTAGTTCACTTTATCATGCTTACGCATTCTTTTCCTTGACTTAAGAGCAAGGCTGCCAATTAGTTTACTTGCTAAAAAACGCTATTCAGGACTACAGGTTTGAGTTCACTCTTCCATTTACCTCTATGTGCACATTTTACCAAGGGAGAAATACTGTTTCATTGCACTTTTTTGAAGTTTTGATCTAAGGAATAGCGGCTAGCGAGTTACTAAATCCGTCGTTTAATGAACAGCAATCCCCACACCCTCCCAAGTTGGTAAAAGGTTTTGTTCTGCTGGATTCATTAGCTTCCGAAATATAGAAGTTACCTTTGCCCTGCTTAGCAGTTCTGCAATTAGTCTAATGGACTGAAGATTTCTCTGAGCTAACAGGAGTTTTCTTTCTTCTAACTTTATCTTCTCTTGCAGTTTTTTCTGCTCTTCAGCTTGAAGTTTTTCAAGTTGCTTTTTGTTTCGTCGAACTTCACGATCTTTCTGTTTCTGTTCTCTCTTGCGCAACTTTTCTTCTCTTTTTCTCTCTCTCTCATATTCTTCAAGCTCTCTCTGCTTCCTAAAAAGAGATTAGTATTTTTACCTTGTCTAGTGCAGGTACAATTTTAGCCTCCTGACTACACATAAAAATATATTTTGTACTTTGAGTTAATTTGTTTCATAGTAAGTCTTTGTTGATGACTGAAAAACTGAAGTAAAAAAACAGTGAACTTTTTAGCCCTTACTTGTGATAGCAAAATAAAAACAATCATCAGCATGTCAATATTTAAAAACGAGTTGGTATCCAGACACAAAACATGGCTACAAGATTTTTTTTTTTTTTTAAAACCAATTAGACCAGAGACAATAATGATGCGTTGGGCAGCTGGGCAGTCAATCACCACAATGAGAAGAAAATTCCCAAGCCAATTAATGTGTGTTTGTGGGTTGATGGTTTTTATTTCAGTCAAGACAAAATGGTAGCTTATGCAAAAGACTGAGGGTTTCTGAGATCGGGTGTCTAATGGCATGATTTTTAAGAAATTACATTTTTTGCAGTTTTTGTATTTTGAACTGAACATAAGTATTAGTGATAACCTATATAATCTTACTGAGGAAATTAACAGTTTTCCTTCAATAAGTTGGTTTACATCACATTTTCAAAAACTGTAAAATACCTAAAAATTAAGCAATTAGAAATTATACCCATCAAGGCAACTGGACACCATACAATCTGAAAAAAAATTGTTGCATTAACATTTCTAATATTTTGAATAACTGTCATATGACATTTGCACCTACACCCATTTTCTTAAAACATCACTGTAAAATATGCTTGTATCCCATTCCTTCCCTGGAAAAATACCAATGTTAAGAGCAAATGAGTTTTGCAATATCAGTTACTTACTAGTAGAACAAATGCATAAGTTTCAAGATCTTCGAATTACTTATTTACCAAAAAAAAAAGTTCAAACTACTTTTCTTCATGTCCAGGTCTCATAATCCTTGAACCCTACATCAATGAGAGGACTACAATATTCTCAGTTTTAAGTGCTTCACTTCAGTTACAGTAGCAGAAGTTTGAAAGTAAATTTGTATTTAGTTATTTTCTATTGATGCAAATAGGAAGAAGTAACTACAGTTTTGCCATTCTTTATCATTAAAAACATAACTAAGAGCCAGAAGCAATAACTACCTTTCTTCCTCTTTTTGTTTTTCCTCAGCTTCTTTCTCTTTGCGTTTTTGTTCTTCTCTCTGCTTTTCAAGTTCCTGAAGCTTTTGCCTTTCAAGTTGACGCTTCTTAATTGATGCATCACTGAGGTGTTTTGTTGAGTCAAAAGAAACCTTTACAGAACACAATTGACAATAGCTTTAAGTAAACAAAAAACAACTATGTTTTTTTAACCTAGTCACATTTTGACCTAGCGCAAAAGGTATCCAAAAAACAGTGTAAGTAAAATCAGAAATATAAAACCTTTTTCAAAACAAAGGGAACTTCTGTATGTTTCCAGAACAAACACCAGAGTACTATAAACAGATGACTGGGAAACGTCCCTTAACTTCACTGCCTACATGCTAGCACAACCGGGTACCAGTTCACACTTTTGCGTGGTTTTGACATCCAAATGTAAACCCTACGTGGTTTAGGCCCTGGCTGTCCAATGTTTTCCACCTGTCAGAATAGGAAAATAAAGAACTCTTTCACCTCATGTATGCCACTGGGCAGCATTACAGGTAGAAATGGGCCTTAACACAGGCCTCCCTTTCTGTGCAACACCATGACCATAAGTTCATCAGGAAAAAAGAAACAGTTCTAAAAAACAGTTCTAAAAATTTAGCACCTGGCTTAAGCTAGTGCCTCCTCACCAATTCCAACACAAAGATTCCCAAACTGAGGTACACCGGGCTGTTGTTTAGAGCTACAAGTCTGACATTCGGAACATGACAGAAAGGGACACTGCATACATCTGAGCAACGAGACCAGGCAAAACGCTCAGCTTGCAGGACACAGGGGCACAGCTCGGCCATTCCAGCTGCACGCTGGAATGGGACACAAGCGCACATCATGCTCCCGGCGTCCTCACCTCCCATGCCAGATACCAGCTGTGTGCAGGCAGGCAGGGATCTGCAACGAGTTCCTGCAGGCCCCTGCACTGTGGAAGACATGAACCGTGGAGCACAGAACAAGGCACACATACTCTGCAGTTTAATTCATGCAGACTGTATGTAAAAGTATGTTTCACTAACAGGCTAAAAGACCTGTACAAGTAAAGTTGGACAGTGTTGTGACCTTACATGAAAGAAAGAGAACTGTCTTGACAGTACAGTCACAAACACAGCCCTCTCTCTTTCCTATCAATCCCAGGGCAGCTGCCAGAAAGACATGCATCCTCTTGCACAGAGGATACTAAATTTGGGAACCCCAATCCAGCGCATGTAAGTGACAGTTTGAATTTCACATCCCCTTGAAAATGGGAGGGTCAAGATACAACAGTTTCTATGCTCCAGCTGACCAACTTTGATACTGAGATAAAAGATTACAGTATTTTACTTACACTGACTAAACTAAACCTTAAATATTTGCATGCTCGCAAATTACATAAATGAATACTCAAGCTTTTTCCTGAAACACACTGACTGAAGAATGAAAATTGAACATATTGAAATAAATAAGCAAATATTTCACTCAATCAACATGTAAATGCATGGACAGCCTCCAAACATATTATAGCAAGTTTTCTTCAGGCCATACTTTCACAGATGCCACATCTGAAGAGATCGTCTCATTCATGATTGTCTCCTGTCAATAGTTATACTTCCTAAGACAACAAAGTTACAATTAAAAAGATCTGGAAAACTGTCTGTGTTATGAATTAAACTTACTGGATTCACAGGGAACTGTGACACAGATTAGTATAATATATTGTTTCAATTTTTGGGTGGCCTTTCTGTACCTGTAATACACTAATCACGATCAGCTCTGTATTCCACAGGCCACACAGATCACATGGTATTAACTTCACAGTTCTGACACTTGACAGGTAAACCTCATTATCAATGCAGGGATCAAATATGAAGACTGTCACTCTCCCTAAAACTTCTAATTGTTAGTGTATACAAGAGAGAACTTTAAATGCACTTTAAAGTCAGCCTTCCAGTGAAATATGTCTGAACTTGCTAAGAATTATATTTTTGAAGTGAAATGACAAGATTTGCAAATACATATTACTTTATAGTATTAATAATATTAATAATGACACTTAACAGGTAATGTTCATATACTTGGTCCTTCCTTAGCTGTTCTCATTTCAAGAATTGCCTTGTTAAAAAAAGAAAAAAGAAAAAAAAAGAAGACAGCAAAACCTCATGCACTGTTCACAGTCTAACAGAACATGTTTGTTCTTTCCATCACTTTCCTTTTAAAATTGTATTACAGCTGGTCCCCCAAAGCCAAATGAATGTCAGCCGTGACCACTTCAGTATACAATTGTGGGTTTTAAGCACTATAGAATTAACATTTATCTTTCTTTTTTTTTTCCACATGGATTCCCATAAAAAAAGCCCGCAGTTTCTCACCTTTATATTGCAAGCCACCGCTTTGCCATCATCACCTTTAAACATCAGCTTCATCCCTCGCAGGGCGTTCATGGCCATAATGAAACCTGCATACTCCCGATATTGAACATAAGCTTCAAAATTTAAATGGCCTCCAAAACTGAAAGTGTGAAAATTTCTGCCAGTCATTTCTTCTCTATAAGGGTCCAGCATTGGTATGTCCACATTACGTATTTCTCCAAATTTCTTGAAAACTTTTATAAGAACTTCTTCACTAGGCTTTTCTGAGCCAGAGTCCTTTGCTGCAAACCACTTACATGGTAAGCCTTCTAGATGAATAGTATCTGGCCTTTCCCCTGGCAAAGTTTCATTCATATCTTTCGCATCACGGAAAAATGAGTCCCAGTCATGCCTAGTAGGAAAGTCTATCTTGTATTCTGCAGCACGGACTTTTAAGATGTCAGAGAAGCCACTCAACTTTATTGTTTTGCCATCAAGACATGCCAGAAAAGACTTGACTAAACTTTTGTTTTCAACCTCTCCTTCAAACCGGATGAAATCCATTGTGCTTTTAGAAATCCGCAGAGTGGAAAACTGATGGGTTTGCACCATACCTTTCAATCTTTCCATGACTTCCCAGTTCGAAATGGATTTTCCTGGTTGTTTCAGCTGAGGAAGTGCCACACTGATGGTCATTTTTGTAATGGGTTTAAGGTACAACCCACAGGGAGCACAGAGCTCTACAGCTTCTGATGTATCATGAACTATTGTTGCAGCAGCCATAACACAGAAAAAGCATAGGATAAAAAAAAATAAAGACGCAAGTTTAAGTTGTAGGCCAACAGCAGTCAAATAAAATAGCCCTTATCCGTAAATAATTGAATTCTTTGGACATTTAACCAATCCCACGTAAAACCAATGTCTCTTAACACAAGAGTCAATTAGAGAGTTAAAACTCAGTAGCACAAACATCTTAAAATTACTTTATAACGACTAGAACCTATAAATAATTAAACCTCAGAAAGGCCTCAGAAAAAAAAGAAGCTGACGATAATCTTAGGAATAAATGAAGTTGGTATGTGATGGCTCAGAAAGCAGCTACCCTTTTTTTTTTTTTTCAGGAAGGAAGGAACAGGAGTGATGTCACACCGCTCTGAAGTCTACTTAACAACAAATAAGCCCCAGCAGGGCAGCACTGAGGCAGATGCCACGATCTCCAGCAGAAAGACTCTCCAGGTATCTGCAACGAGAGAAAAACACCCCTTTTACTTAAAAGCCCGGAGCCTCACTGCCCGCCGACCAGCACTCGGCAGCCTCACCCGTACGAGCCGGAGGAGCGCAATGAGCCGAACCGGACCGGTGACCCCCGGGCCGAGCGGGGCCGCACGACAGCCCGCCGGGAGCCGACCCCGACGGCCGCAACGCCCCGGAAAGACGCCAGCGGGGGCCGCGCAGCACCCCGAACCGCCCCGACGCACG
>VXAL01001520.1:0-24041 GCA_013399475.1 Chauna torquata | reverse complement strand
ATCTGCTCCATGTGGTACCCCATGGGCTGCAGGGGGACAGCCTGCTCCACCATGGGCCTCACCACAAGCAGCAGGGGAACTTCTGCTCCGGCGGCTGAAGCACCTCCTGCCCTCCTTCTTCACTGACCTTGATGTCTGCAGTGCTGTTCCTCACTCCTCTCTCTTAGCTGATGTTGCACAGCAGTTTTTTCCCTTTCTTAAATCTGCTCGCATAGAGGCACAACCAGCGTCGCTCACTGGCTCAGCTCTGGCCAGCATCGGGTCCCTTCTGGAGCCGGCTGGAGGTGGCTCTGGTCTGACATGGGGCAGCTCCTGGGCTCTGTTCACAGAAGCCACCCCTGCAGCCCCCTGCTACCAAACCTTTACCATGTAAACCAATATGTTAATGTAACCTTTCAGGTACAGCACTGGGGTGTACTTGCCTCCGTAACCATAGACCCAAACTTTTATTTCTGGGGCCAGTGAGCAGAAAATATTGGTTTAAATTCATTACACTGCTACCTGTGCATAAAAATGTGAGTGAGTGGCACAAAGTGGCATTCACAAAACATTTTTTTTCTTCTTCTTTAAGCTCAGAATTGTCCCTGTTCTGTCCCTCATAAAAAGACACTGGATGGAAATTCATAATGCAAATAATAAAGAGATACCTGTTCTTTAGCCATTTTTTTCATGCTAAGCTGCCATTCTCATAAATGCCTTTTTTTTTTTTTTTTTTTTTTTTAAGTGTGGGAAATAGCAGAGAACTTTTTAAAATTAAGTGGCTGGGGTTATTCAACAAAAATATACAAATTAAAAAGAACAAAAAGGAGAAATAATACAGCAATAAGAAGTCTTGATTGATATAATGTGAAGGAATATTTTGATTTAGGACTTTAAAAATGAACTAAATTTAGTATACAGTAGTTATTAAAATGATTAATAATGACACAACTGGTATTGTAATTGCTTTAGTAATCATAGAGGCATTATGCAAAGTTCTTTAAAATGAACAACATCATTTGCATGTGCTATTGTTAATTAGTTTGATGCTTTGTGCTAGCAGAATGATCACACACCAGAAAAGTATACTTATAGTATTTGTAATAACAAACATAATAAAATATAGTCTTCTAAGTTTGATGATGATGGAAGACTTGGCAACTTTGTTGAACACTAAATGCTGTCATTGCCCTTTCCTGACAATGATAAAGGAGGGCAATGCATTCTCTGTAGTGACTGATGCTAAATGGTGTCAAGAGCCATTTATGTACTTAGGAGAAAACACTTTCTGAAAATGATATTAAGCAAACAAATATTAGAAACAATGACAGCTACAGGCTGTTGAAATTCATATCAATAATATCCTTGCTTTCCTGTAGTAACTAAGAAAAAAAAAAAAAGATGAAATGTAAGATGAAATGCAGTAAGTTGGATTATACAAAAAAAGGTCCTTTGAAACCTTTGGTTCTAAGGAAGGATGCCATCACCAGTATGCTAAAGTTGAGTTGGTATATTCAAGATATTCCTGCAGATGTAGGCTATGTTCAGAGAACCGTTTGAAAACCTCAGGAAGATGCACGAAAACATCATGTTGTCAGTTAAGAGTTTTCAATTTACTTTCAATTTGACAGAAAGTTCTTTAACATTAAATTAAATATACATTCTTGGTATTACTTTGAGTAGGGAAATTCCTGTTGTTGCATTTAATATTTTGATAACTTTCATTCAGTAAACAGTGCAAAGAACTTTACAGAAAAATCATTGCTGTTAATTACTCATGTTATAAATTATGTGAGTGACACTGTTCAGGTGCCTAGCAGTAAGTAAAATGCCATTTCTGTATTCACAATGTAAATTACTGTGGGTGACAATTAAAAAAAAAAAAAAATTGATAACAGAGCACGTAATTACTGCCATTAACATACACCTTAAAAACAACTGAGGACTGAGTTATACTTGTTAAAATAAAAAGCTTTTTTGAAAACAAAAACAAAAACAAAGAAGATTTTTTTTTTTCATTTGCTTTTTTCAATCTGGTTGATTATAATATGTGTAATGAATGCACAATAAAAACCCGTATGGAAGACAAAGCAATAAAGAACAATGAAGAATATTTTCATTTGCCTGACATTTATGTGGAATGAGGTCTGAGTTACTGTGGTAAAGATTTTTATTAGTCTGTGTTTCATACAAGATGCAGATGAGAGGCAAGCCTTTTATTTAAATCCTGCTTTTCTATTTACATTTGATTTGGTAACTATAGAAGTTTGTAAGTAGACATGGACAAAACTTCTGTAACTGTGAAATATTCTGTTAATTCATCTGGCACTGAAAAAACTGCTTAGATTAAAAAAGTATATATTTGTAAAGTCAAAATATTAACACTTTTAAAGAACTACTTTAATTTGTTTCATTGTTTTGAAGTTTCTTCAGACCTTGTTTTAAGAAATGTAAGCAGAGTTTATTAAAATGATCAAATTTTAATACAACTATCTCGTTTCATGCTTAATTTGATCCAAAACCACATAGTTTTTGTCAGTAAACTGAAGGATTTTTTACATTTATATTTACATATTAAAAAAAAAAACCAGGTTTTTAATGATGGTTAGGTATAGACATGGGGTTACCTGTACCTGTATCATATCAGTGAGATTTATTAAAGAGAGTTATCATATATGTTGATGGAATACTGAGAAATGTTATGAAATGTTCAATAATTATTTTCCTCTTGCATTGACTGGGAGAAAACTGCCAGTAATAATATCAACTGCTTTTGGTTCTTTCTGAATTTTAACATAATCATTTCCATTGATCACATAATTCACATGGTAATTAATTCCAGGTCAAGGGGTGAATTAACCTTATGTGCTCAAAAGATAAAAAAAAAAAAAAGTTTGTCCTATCTACAGTGTCCTTTTCTGTTTTTTTTTTATTTTTATTTTTATTTTTATTTTTTTTCTTCCTGTAGTGTATCTATTTAAGAGACACATGCTTCCTACCAACACCCTCGCTCCACTCCCTGCAACACACATAAAAAGGATGAAGTCTTGGTTCTTTCCAGAGCACTCTAATCCCATTTGCATATGAGATGTCCTAATTGATTCCTACCATACCAACAGTGTAATTCTTACTCAAGTTATTTAAACTCCAAAACCTCTGCCCCTAACTCCTCCCGCATTTTCTTCATTGTGTCAAGTCACAAAAGTGCGCTAAGATATTTCTCTTGATGTATAGCAAGGGTAGATTCAGCTGCATTGTACACAGAACACTGTGTACTGCATTTCATTCATTTCAGCATATAGTATGCTGAACAAGTCTTGTTCATATGGGTCCACTTGCAGCTATGAGTCATAAAGTTATGCCAAGTCACCACGTTAAACCCAATCTGTAACTATTCATGAATACTTCAGGCATTCTGTCTGAAATATTTTTAGAAATAGATAACTTCAGTCATTTTCAAATTTCTCTATGCTTATTTGGTTGTCCTTAAAATCTGATGAAATTACTATTACTTTTAGAAATGTAGAAGAAGAAAATCTGTACATAACAGCCCCAAATGGAAGCACTTCAAGTAGAAAGACATGAGAGCTGCTGGTAGCACTTGCAGCAGTGACTGATCTGGTTATAGACTGATCTCCCTCATTAAAGCCAAGCCTGCTGTCAGCAGTGGTTTCTCTATTTTTTCTTTTTGGCTGATTTCAAAAACATCACACAGAAATCAGGTGAAATGAAAAGTGGTGCTGCTTTTTCTAAATCCACACCATGCATGATACAGAACTTTTTGAGGTCTGGCAAATGAATGCGAAGCAATGAACTTACGGGTAAAATCGAAGAATGCACAATGACTTCTAGCTGGAAGAAGCGTTAGAATTTACAGGATCTGTAGAGACACAGAGTAGCTGCCTATGGCCCCTGGAAATGAGGGAGGGAGTTGTTCAGGAAGGGCTACAGCAGTTCCTGGAGAAGTAAATGATGTCCAACTAAAAAGAAATGCAAGAAAGATAAAGTCTGATATCTGCTTTTGAGGACAGAGTGGTGATGTCTGGTAAAGAATGACAGGAGCCCCCTTGATTTGGGGATTCTAGCAATGACAATTTCCTGATGGCGTCATGAAGTTGCCAACCCAAATATCAATGGCAGTGGCAGAAGACTTTTATTAGTCTTACCTTACTATTAGCCTTATCTGACTTATGGATTTATAAAAGCCATGTTTTGTTGGAAGGCTTTGTCTGAAAATTATTTATCTTATCTGTTCCTTCAGATTCCCTCATTTTGGTAAAATTCAAAAGCTTTGGGAGCGGGCATGAATGACAAAGCTAATAAGCAGTTTTGTTGCTAATCTCATTTCCATTCTTCTCTCTCTGCTACCAAATTGTACAAACAGTAATACCAAGACATATATAGCAGCAATATGCTATCAAACTTCATAATGGTTCAAATGAAATGGAAAAGAAAATCAGAATAAATCCTACTAGTAAACTTTCTGTAACAAACAGATGAGAAGTCATCCAGATGGAAAGGGATCATTAGTATAGGAGTATATATAACACAGCAAGTAAGAGACTTAGACACCTTTGCAAATAGTGCATAATAAATCAGTGAACAAAATGCATGAAGACTCTACCGCTTGAAATACTTTTTTAAAAATCCCTACCACTGCTATGACAGATGTGTCTGGGTGGCCTANAAAAAAAAAAAACACAAATGAAAAAGGTTCTTCCCAGCAGCAGAATCCTCTCATTATTTCAGAACTCAGATTTGAGGCTGGAAGCAGCAACGGCAGGGTTATTATCCTCTGTAAGATTCAGTCTCCTGTGACAGTTTTTTGACAAACTCTAACAGGATAACAAGGTATGCAGGGCTGACACAGGAGGATGATAACACACTTGAGATTGCCTTTTGAGTAATTATGTGATCCCAATTAAATTATTCTAGTTTAGAATGTCTTAAAAGGCAGGTCAAAAATTGGCATTCTTTGTCCATCTTTCCCTAGGAGCTAAAGTCCTGCTCAGCACACTGCATAATTTCCGTGAAAGTACTGATTAGAACCTCATTGTCAGACTTCTTTACTGAGTTTCCTTCCCAGCATTTACAGCTTAGGTTGCTCCCCAGTTTTTCTTGTATTCAAATGCATGAGATTCTGGTAATAAATGTCTTTTGGGATATGTATTAAGGTACTGTCACCCCAGAGATAACATCAATCTTAACTAAGCATTTGCAGTATTTCTAGAAAAAAGGTTACTGCTTACTCTTTTTCTATCAATAACTTATGAATCTGTACTCTATACAGTCAAATACACCTGCTGATCGTAATCAGAATGTGGGTGCACTCTGGGAAAAGTTATCCTTTGGTTAAAAAGGAATTGCTTTGCTAACTTTGTCTCAGAAGAGCTTTCGCACTAGTATTCTAGAAGTAATCTTTCAAAGAAGTACATTTCACCATGCAGGCTTTTTTACTACTTTTCTGCACAAAATACATAGATTATTTGTCCTAAAGGACTGCAACTGACAGTAAAGAGACTGTTTCACTTACTTTAAAGAAAAGGATTAGCATTCAAAGTATCATGGGATCTTGAACTCTCTCATTTTACTGAGACAGCAAATGACTTGTGTTTGAATATATGCATACTTGCTATGTGATTATTTTGATCAGCGAAAAATAACCAGTTCAGATCTACAAGAAATGCAGACCAGAAATGATCTGTTAATTTGTTTTTGTAATTAACTGTACCTCCTACGGTTCTATCTTCTTGCTTCTACAGGCCTAACATATTCTTGCATTTAGCATCAGTTATATAGTTTGTCATTCAAGTAGAAGAAATGGGTGCTTCTAACAGCAATGGATTTTCAACTCAGATGTCAGAGAATTGAGATGGCACCCAGCTATTCACTAGCAGATTGGATTCAACTCCTAGTAGGTATGCAGTGTCAAACTGGTTAAGGCCCACAATTATTTCTTAACTTAAATGACATTTTTCTATAATTTAATTTCAAAATATCAAAAGTGTCAGTAGCCTGCCTGTATACTTGTAGGTTTACAATGTTTACCCCTTAGAAAAACCTCAAACCATACCCAGGCTAACAAGAAGGGAGAAAAAATGTGAAAAGGTTACTGATAAAAACCTATAAGGGGCAAGCAAAAAACATGTATCAAAATTTGCATTGAATAACAGCTTCATGAGGCTTGATGTTGATTCCTTCTCAAACACAAAATTTTTGCATAATTATCTGTGCATCATAAAAACATGCTGGGAAACAATACCTCCCTTATTGGCTTGGATTGCTAATGTTGTCTTCTGGAAGGAAGGGGTGCCAGGACATTTTGTGAATAACATTGTAAAACTGACTATTTAAAAATAATAGCTTCTCATAAAATAGATTTCAGCAGTTTCTTTTGTGTGTATGTGTATACATAAGCTTATGCAATACAAACATAATTTGGCAAAGCGTTCTACTGTTTAAGCAATAACTATCCTCAAAGGTTCACAATTCTTAAAAAGCTTTCATAATCCGAAGTATCCCATTAGACCAAACAAAATAATCACAGAAGTGTTTTAGCAAAAGCTTTTCTGAATACACATATTCAGAAAAGGGCTGCACAACTGGAAGCTTACTTCAGACTCAGAGGCAGCAAGGGAAAGGGCTCTAGGGTTCGGGATATGTCACACTACCACCCATGAAAATGAATTACCACCATTAATTTTAAAACTCACTTGTGAGCTGAAATCCAGAAGTGAAGCCAAGAGCATCTTCTAACTTCAAAGCTGTTAACAGTTGGAAAGCCAAGTTTGGTAAGCTATTGCTGTTTCCTTAAATAATTTTTCAATTCTATTAAAAATAAATAAAATCCATCCTTTTAAGAGCACATGCAGTGTGTGCAGCTGGAATTTTGTGATGGAAAGTGTATGGTGTAACATTTGAGTCGATACAGGATTGGCCTTTCCCCAAGAGAAAATTATAGATTTTTCTACCAATCACAATGTAACACATAGTTTTCCAGTCTTAAAGTGCTTAGCAATATCCTTGGCAAAGGCTGATATGTAATCATCTGTCAATTACACTACTGCCGTGTTGGGGAAAAAGAATTCATTTTGACTACATTAAAACCTGAGCTTCTTAATCCAGGCCTAGGTGTCTTTGTTCAAGAGGAATACATTCTTCTGTGCAACATAAGATACAGACTTCAAGCTATTCAGATTATTCCTATTATGCACTATCTGGAGTAAAAATAAAAAGTTGGGGAATACTGTGTCGTGAAAGTTACAATAAAGCAAACTACCAGAAGCATACTTTGAATTTTCTGTCAATAGAAAAATATATCAAATTCAATGTTTTAGTCCTAGCCTGGCCTTTAGAAGGACATGCAAGATAATTTAAAATTTAAGGGAAAAAGCTGCTTTTCACTGTACTGCTTCACAAGCAATGGAAAATTGTCTACCACCACAATAGAACACATTTGTGCCAGAACCAGAGATAGGTCCTCTGAGAATTAAATAATGTTTAAAGTACTTAAAGTCCCTTGGTAGCTGTAGAAAGCTTTGCGTTTTTCTGATTTAGTGCTTATATAGGTAAGTATTCCTATGTACTCATCTCTAATAAGCTAAACTTTTTTCTGCTTTATGCTCTAGATTCCTGCAGTTGAAGAGCTTGTGATTCAGCCATGGTGGGTCCTTGCTAAACTTCTGATCCAACTTTTTGTACTGAAAAATATTAATGTGCCCTTAATATAATATCATTAAGGATTTATGAGCTCCCTTGAGCCTCCCTTTTTTTAAGATTTAGATTTGTTTCTTATAATCTAACATAGCAATCCTTGGAGTTTTAAATTTGATTTCTTTAAGCTTGTTGTCTCTGTTGTGACATCATCTTTCCTTTTTCCCTTGAGAATCATGAGCTCTCTTGAGCCCATGATCCTAGTCAACTAATTTATTTCAGTGATCAGAATCAAAGTGAAAAAGACTTCTTGTCCCTCCCTTCTGCCATAAAAGAGTAACAACTTCAGGCACTGGCATGACTTTGTGGCCTGTTGCATTCTTCATTTGGTGGCTGCCTGAGTACCTCCACTCCCTTCTTACTATCAAATCATGTATTTCTTTAATTGCTCAGAACGTAATAGAATCATAGAATGGTTTGGGTTGGAAGAGACCTTAAAGACCATCTAGTTCCAACTCTCCCTACCATAGGTAGGGACACCTTCACCAGGTTGCCCAGGTCCCCATCCAACTTGGCCTTGAATGCTTCCAGGGATGGGGCATCCACAACTTCTTTGGGCAACCTGTTCCAGTGCCTCACCACCCTCATAATAAAGAATTTCTATCTTATATCTAATCTAAATATACCCTATTTTAGTTTAAGGCCATTACCCCTTGTCCTATCACTACACTCTCTGATACAGAGTCTATCCCCATCTTTCCTGTAAGCCCCCTTTTAGTACTGAAAGACTGCTGAAGCCTTCTCTTCTCCAGGCTGAACAGCCCCAACTCTCTCAGCTTTTCGTCATAGGAGAGGTTCTCTAGCCTTCTGATTGTCCTTGTGGCCCTCTTCTGGACTTGCTCCAACAGGTCCATGTCCTTCTTATGTTGGGGTCCCCAGAGCTGAATGCAGTACTCTAGGTGGGGTCTTATGAGAGCAGAGTAGAGGGAGAGAATCACCTCCCTTGACCTTCTGGCCACACTTCTTTTGATGCAGCCTAGGATATGGTTGGTTTTGTGGGCTGCAAGCATGCATTGCTGGTTCATGTTGAGCTTCTCATCAACCAACACTCCCAAGTCCTTCTCCTCAGAGGTGCTCTCAATCCATCTGTATTTGTGCTTGGGATTGCTCTGACCCAGGCACAGGACCTTGCACTTGGCCTTGTTGAACTTCTTGAAGTTGGCATGGACCCACCCCTCAAGCCTGTCAAGGTCCCTCTGGATGGCATGGTTGACACCCTTCAGCACATCAACTGCACCACACAGCTTGGTGTCATCCATAAACTTGCTGAGGGTGCACTCCATCCCACTGTCCATGTCACCAACAAAGATGTTAAGTAGTGCCAGTCTCAATACCAACCCCTGAGGAATGCCATTCATCACTGGTCTCCACTTGGACATCGAACCGTTGATTGCAACTCTTTGAGTGCAACCATCCAGCCGATTTCTTATCTACAAAGAGGTCTATCTGTCAAATCCATGTCTCTCCAATTTAGAGACAAGGATGTCAAGTGAGACAGTGTCAAATGCTTTGCACAAGCCCAGGTAGATGACATCACTTGCTCTTCCGTTGTCCATCAACGCTGTAACACCATCATAGAAGGCCACCAGGTTTGTCAGGCATGATTTGCCATTAGTGAAGCCATGTTGGCTGTCACCAATCACCTTTTTGTTGTCTATGTGCCTTAGCGTAGTTTCCAGGAGGATATGCTCCATAATCTTGCAGGGCACAGAGGTGAGATTGATTGGCCTGTAGTTCCCTGGGTCTTCCTTTTTCCCTTTAAAAAAATGGAGGTTATGTTTCCCCTTTTCCAGTCAGCGGGAACTTCGGTGGACTGCCACAACCTGTCAAGTATCACGGATAGTGGCTTAGCAACTTCATCCGGCAGTTCCCTTAGGACCTTCAGATGCATCTCATCTTATCCCATGGACTTGTACACCTTCAGGTTCCTTAGGTGGTCTCATACCTGATCTTCTACAGTGGAAGGTTCTTCATTCTTGCAGTTCCTGCCTTTGCCTTCTGTGACATGGGTGGTGCGGCTAGAGCACTTGCAGGTGGAGACTGAGGCAAAAACGTCATTGAGCACCTCAGCTTCCTCCACATCCCAGATGACCAGGTCTCCCATTTCCTTCTGGAGAGGGCCCGCATTTTCCCTATTCATCCCTGGTCAGACTGAATTCTGTCAGGGCTTTAGCTTTCCTAACCTGATCCCTGGCTGTTCAGACAATTTTTCTATATTCCTTCCAGGTTACCTGTCCTTGCCTCCACCCTCTGTAGGCTTCCTTTTGGTTTTGAGTTTGTCCAGGAACTCCTTGCTCATCCATGCAGGCCTCCTGGTGTTTTTGCCTGACTTCTTTTTTGTCAGAATGCATCGCTCCTGAGCTTGGAGGAGGTGATCCTTGAATATTAACCAGCTTTCTTGGACCCCTTTTCCCTCCAGGGCTTTTCCCACAGTACTCTACCAAGCAGATCTCTGAAGAGGCCAAAGTCTGCTCTCCCGAAGTCCAGGGTTGTAAGCTTGCTGTCCACCATCCTAACTGCCCTAAGGATCTTGAACTCCACTGTTCACTGCAGCCAAGGCTGCCCTTGAGCTTCATATTCCCCACAAGCCCTTGTTTGTTGATAAGAATGAGGTCCAGCACAGCATAGCACAGCTCCTCATTGGCTCCTCTACCACTTGGAAGAGGAATTTCTCATCAGCATACTCCAGGAACTTCCTGGATTGCTCATGCCCTGCTGTGTTGTCCATCCAACAGATATTGGGGTGGTTGAAGCCCCCCATGAGGACCTGGGCTTTTGAATGTAAGGCTGCTCCTAACTGTCTATAGAGGGTCTCATCTGCTTGGTCCTCCTGGTTGGGTGGCCCATAGCAGACCCCCACTATAATGTTACCCTGTCCCTGCTCTCCCTTTAATTCTGACCCATAAGCTCTTTGTCAGCTCCTCATCCATTCCCAGGTGGAACTCCATGCACTTCAGTTGGTCATTGACAAAGAGGGTGACAACCCCTCTTCTGCTCCCCTGCCTGTCTTTCATAAGGAGTCTGTATTCTTCCATTCCAACACTCCAGTCACAGGAGCCATCCCACCACGTCTCCATGATACCAATGAGATCATAGCCCTGCAGGCGTGCATAGGTCTCTGTCTCTTGTTTATTCCCCATGCTACGTGCATTTGCATGGAGGAGTTTAAGTTGGGCCCCTAGTGAAACTGACTTACCGGCCAGAGTGGCTGGAATTCCTTCGTGCTTCTCTTCAGGTGCTCTCCTGATGATCTGTGATCCTTCTACAGGCTCTGGGCATCTATTGCTGGCACTGACATTAAACTGATAGGAGTTGGATGGATTGAGGTTCCCACACCCTGGCAACTTTAATTTAAAGTCCTCTTTACCACCTCGTAAAGCCTGTGACCAAAGATGTTTTTCCCCTCCTCTGACAGATGGACTCCATCAGCCCCCAGCAGACCAGGTTTCTCAAAGCAAGTCCCATGGTCTAAAAAGCCAAACATCATCTTCATCTGTAAGATTCCTCCCTCCATATGATTCTCCATTTTATCATAAACATACAACTTTATTGAAATGAGAACTGAAATGAGAATTCAGTGTTAATTCATGTTTGTTTGTTTTTTCTTTTTTTTTTTTTCACCGAAAAAATATCAATAGGTAAATTGGATATTAAAAAAAAAAAAAAGTAAATTTTAAACGGAAACCTCAAATCTTTCTGTAAGAGCTGGAAAGACAAAAGCATAAGTTGAGCAGAAAAATTCTTGCTCTCTCAACACACTGAAATAGAATATTTAATAGTCTATTTCATTTTAATCTTGCAGTCTGACAATAGTCTTCATATAATATTACTTCAAATCCTAGAATGTTATGTGCTTGAATGCTATTCCATATAGGGCAGAGTTCCACAGACTATTTACATTTTGAATGAAATAGAACCTCTCTTTTTAATTTTTTTTGTATTTTCATTTCTCTTGTCCTTGTGTTAATGAAAAGGGTTAATAGAATTTAGTCTATCTCATTCATGATTTCATATATCACATCATGTAAAGTTTTGCTTTTCTTCCCACAACAAATAGTACTACGCTACATAATCTCACAAAATAAAAGCTTCTGCTGTTCCTGCCTGCAGATATACTTTTTGCAGTACTTTCCTGAACTTTTCAATTTTGTTTATTTGTGAAATTAACTAAATGCAAACTTATTTTGTAAGTAAAACTTGCTGTATTTCAGAAGAGTCCATCCTACCAGTTCCACAATATTTCTCATTGCTGTTTTAAGATTTTTTGAGGGTGGGGGAAAACTGTGTTAATCATAATTTTAAACCACAGCTTCACAAGAACAAGTCAGGTTTTGTGACATTTATTTAACTGACTGATTTGTAAGTCTAAATCCCATTGCAAATCACAGGCTTAAGTATTGTTGAAACTGTTGCCTTAGATATTCCTCTCCATGGAAGCTGAGTATAATCTAGCATCTTTGTCATGGACTGATGAACATTGTTTCACCATTACCATGTTGATTTCAACTGACTTCTGACTATTAGCCAATCTCTTTAGGTACAAGAGACAATTTAGGATTTTTGGAAAAATAGAAGTTAGGATATTGGACTTCTGATCAAGAGATCGAGATCCAAATCACAGTTGTAACTTGGAGAAGGAAGACATATTTCAAACTCCAGTTCTTTTAATTTTCTCTTTCTCTAAACTTCTTAAAAGGTCCCTGCAGGCCCTTTGTGTCTAGTTTTTCCAAGATGAGGTATGGCTGGTCCCTTCACCTGAATCTTATTTCTCCCTCCCTATCGCTGAAGAAGGACCTGTTCCTGCGTTTTCTGTAAGCTTTCTTTTCTGTCCTGCTCAAAGAGAGGGCCTCCTTGAACTCAGCTGCATGCTCACACCACTCAGGACTACTTATCACTGAGGACCTGCAGGACACCCAGCTGTATTCAAACAGTAACATATATGTGCCATTTCCAGATTCCATGCAGTAACTCTGCTCAAAGGATACAATAGTGAGGCTAGTGCTAGCTCAACAATCGTCATATCTTGTTCTACTTTTATGTGGGCCACTAAGCTTTTAGAGACCTTACACATCTCGAGCAAATTGTCTGATTCGTACTCTTCACAACTTACTATAATTTATGTTTGTTGTGTGTAGCTGCATTATTATTTTTTTTTCCCCAAGAAAAAAACTTAAGCTCAAGGACGGAAGTCCTCAAGCCACAAGTTAAAGAAGTCCAGGAGAATTTACAAATTAATGCCATAAATTTACTCTTCTTTGGTCTTTTGTTACAGTCTGCCCTTGAAATAACAGTAAGGGGCTGAAAAGATCTTTGGTTTTGTCCGGTCCACTACTGATGTTCTTTTGTTTATGCCTTTCAATTCCTTCTTGAAACTTTCTTAAGATGTTCATGTTAGTGTACTGGGTTTACATGGTAAAAGTTTGGTAGCATGGAGGCCACAGGGGTGGATTCTGTGAGAAGACTCCAGAAGCTGCCCCATGTCAGACCAGAGCCAACTCCAGCCGGCTCCAAAAGGGACCGGCCGCTGGCCAGACCTGAGCCAATGAGCGAAGTTGTTTGCGCCTCTGGGAGAGCAGATTTAAGAAAGGGAAAAAACTACTGTGCAACAGCAGCTGGGAGTGAGAGGAGTGAGGAACAGCCTTGCAGACACCAAGGTCAGTGAAGAAGGAGGGCAGGAGTTGCTCCAGGTGCCAGAGCAGAAGTTCCCCTGCTGCCTGTGGCGAGGCCCATGGTGGAGCAGGTTGTCCCCCTGCAGCCCATGATGTACCACGGTGGAGCAGATTTCCACGCTGCAGCCTGTGGAGGAGCCCACGGAGGAGCAGGTGGATGTGGCCTGAAGGAGGCTGCAGCCCATGGAGAGCCCCCGCAGAAGAAGGCTCTGGGCAGGAGCTGCAGCCAGTGGAGAGGAGCCCACGCAGGAGTAGGTGATCCGGTGGGAGCTGCCACCCGTGGGGGACCCATGCTGGAGCAGTTTGCTCCTGAAGGACGGACCCCGTGGTATAGACTCATATTGGAGCAGCTCTTGAAGAGCTGCAGCCTGTGGGAAGACCACGCAGGATTCGTTCGGGAAGGACGGCATCCCGTGGGAGGGACCCCACGCTGGAGCAGGGGCAGAGAGAGCGACCATGAAGGAGCGGCAGAGATGAAGTGATATGGGCTGACCGCAGCCCCCATTCCCCGTTCCCCTGCACTGCTCGGGGGGAGGAGGTAGAAGAGTGTGGATGGAGTGGAAGGTGTTTTTAGTTTGCTTTTAGTTTCTCACTGCTCTAGTCTGCTAGTGATAGTAACAAATTATATTAATCTCCTTATGTTAAGTCTGTTTTGCCCCTGATGGTAATGATTGAGCAACTTTCTTGTCCTTATCTCAACCCCTGAGCCCTCGCGCATTGTATTTTCTCCCCCTATTCCTTTGAGGAGAGGGAGTGAATGAGTGGTTGTGGTGGAGTTCCACTATTTAGCTGGGTAAAACCACCACAGTTAGCTACATCCCAAGAATAAATTAACTGCATAATAATAGACAACAAACAGGTAACATTCAAATACTAATAAATGTAAATAATATATTAAGCAATCCCTCCCTTCACACGCGTACACACACAACCTGCAATGAAAATCTTGGTTTCACCTTACAAGTGAAACTCCTATAAATTCTCCAGGTCAATTTCCTGCATAGGTGTCTGCATAAGTCTCCCGTATGCACTTTGTTAAAATATAGTAACAGCAATCATTATTTGGCTTTAAGAAACTCACAAAAGCTGTTTATTATTTAATATTCTGTCATTACTAATTTTATCCTTCAATTAATTTTGTGCCATAGAGTTATATGAGAAAAATATTTGTATGAAGTCATCTTTGTATAATTCATTTCATTTCATTTTTTCTAGCTGAAACAGACCATCTGCATGAAAATGAATGGAAAACTTCACATATGTAATTTTATGAATCAGAATTATTCATAAAATTAAGTTTTGTGGAGTTTAAATAACAAGCTGATTTGACATGCCCCTAATCAATTTACATAAGTATTGTCTTAGTAAAGTATCTGACACCGAGACTTTCCGACTGTACAAGGAATTAAGTATAGGAAGACTTGCAGGAGGAATGGAGGGAGGGAGAGGCCCCTCCTTAACTTTCCATTTTATTTTTCCAAGGTGGGTGGTTGCCAGAAAACCATAAACACAACTGAAGAAATGGGTTCCTTTGACATGAATCCTACAAGCGGTGTGAGGGAGCAGAACAACATGCAATGACTAAGCTGAGGATCAGTCCAGAAATCCACATTTGTTCAGGTAATTACTGAGCAAGTTACACAACAATTTATTTTCACATCCTTTCCTATCCTGTGTCCATCCCCTGCAAGAAAGGAAAATGAATGTAGAGCTAGCAGTGTCATAATGGGCTTTGAGGGCAGCTTTGCTGGGGTGATGCTTGGGACCCAGAAAGCACCACTGCTGCTTTCACCCACCAGCAGGGATCCTGGGAAAGAGGAGCTGCCTCGGAGTGCTGTTTGGGTGCCAGGGTGCTCCCTGCAGCCCTGGCTCCACTTCCACCTCTCTAACTCCAGTCCATCCAAACCTCCTTCCTCATCTCCTCCTCCTTTCTCTCCTAGAAACACAGAGTTAACATCACGTTTGCTTCCAGCTCTGCTTACATAATATGTATTTCTAATGCGTGTATTTCATCCAGACTGAAATCTGCTGGATGCAAAGCCCATCTCCTTCTTGTTGTTTGTTTGTTAGTTTGGTTTTTTTTTTTGTCTGGTACAATCAAGCACTATTCTTGTTTGTTTCCATGCCTCATCGCTGCAATAAATATAAATAATAAGAGTATGTGCAAACTATCTGTGATCAGCTGTTTCTGGGGTGAGTTTATCAGTTCTTTCAGATACACCCCTCCCACAAGAAGTGTGTAATCTTATAGCAATATTAAATCATTGAAAAGATTCAGAAATGTTAAAGCAGAAAGACTGCAGCAAGGGAAGCTGAAATCTGTGACTCTCTAATAACTGCTCTGACATTTTTATGTAAAGATATTTTTCAAAAGACATTTCAGTTGACAAATTTTATACAAAACTTGCAGATATCCTGCTCTGGTAATTATATGTACAATTAGTTTGGAAGTCTGCTGAAGAACAGAATTAGTGCAATTAATTTCACTGTAACAACAGGTATCTGTGGAAAGACATAACTTAAGACCATATGCAAAAATATCCCACTATTTTTTTTAATCAATTAATTTTTGAAGATGAAAATTGGTGAGAAACTTGTGTCATGGCTCATACTTCTGATTTGTCCTTGTTGTAACATTGTAGGCACATAATATTCTAGAAAAGATCTTTTGAGTTGGGTAAAATGATATGCCTATCTAAGTGGCTAAAGATACGACTACTCTAGCTCCCAGAGTTGCCATATTGTATTCAAAGACTCTCACAAGTTTAGTTAGTAACTTTGACCTAAGATGGGTCAAATATCCTCCATCTATTCAACATATATCTGTAATTTATACAAGTCTGAGGACTCAGGGATCTTCTTGGTCTGACAAATATCAGGTTTAAGGGCAAGTAAAAGGGAAGATTTTCTCCAGTTAAAAAGAAAAGTTATATTAATCCTGTAAGAAACCAAATTTTCCAGATAAATTTGAAATTCAAACATGTAAACCTATTTTGATCTGTATAAGCAACATCTGCATCAGTTTTAACATTAATGCATGCCCTCATTTACTGCACATATTTTGCAGACTTTAACACTTGGAAAGAAGGATCAAAGCATAAGATGTAGCCAGTACTTACACAATCCAGGCCCATGAGGAAAGGGAGAAAAAAGCATAACTTCTCATGAAGTCTGGATAAGAGCTGGAGGAAGTCTTTGATGGCTTATGGAGGTGGAAAAGGTGTTTTTTCCTGAAGAGGTGCCTATCTTGCTACATCAGGTGTGCTATAGAAATCTCGCATGTGCTTACCCTGAGTGATGTGGATGTCCACCAGAATAAAGAGATGCCAAGGACATACGACTTACTGCAAGTGACTTTCCTTGCCAATATATACATGCCAATGTATATACAGGAGCACAATGACCAGAAATCAAAATTTCCTCAACTGCAGCCCTGTGTTCCTTCTCTCAAACCACATCGGCATGAGTGTTTACAGTCTTTGTGTTAATATTTGCCATAGGGAATTGATATCAAGGCAAGTCACACTTCAAGCCTAACAACTTTGACAGTATCCTTTCAATACGTTCCTTTTTTTTTCGAAGGACCAGTGTGAGAGACTGCCACTTCTCATCAGGTGAGGACACTTGGTGATCTTACTACAACAATCTTCTTCATTGCCTTACTGAAATGTGGTGAAAAGGTAGACCTGTCAGGAAACCATGTCCTTTACAAATAGCTGATTTTAGAAAAATATTATATTCATACTAGATTTGTGATATAGATATATATCTATATACGTATATATGTTCCAATGCATACTCAATAGACAAAACTTCTATACAATACAAACAACTGTGGAAAAACTCCATGGGAGTTTTGCTGATGACTCTGAAGTCTCTTTCTCTCTCTCTCTCTCTTAACATGTTTGTAACATCCGGATGTTTTCTAAAAGGAACATTTAATAACTACTTAGACCAAGGAAGATGTTTAATTCTACGGAAGATAATTTACCCACTTTTGTATTTTTGTCCTTGTTTAGTCAGGAGGCTCTATGATGGCCTGTATAGTTAATCATTAAGTGGATAGAACTATATTCAGTCCCTGCTTCCTGCTATTGCTCTTTTCCCAGCATATGTCATGAGAATAAGGCTGTGAACTCTTTAATTCATTTTTCTCTCCCTGCAATATATGAAACATAGTGCCACAGCTGTGCAAAATAATTTCATCTGTCTGCATATAGTGGAAAAACATGTATAGATTTGACTTTAATAATCTGGAAATACCGGTGCTGAAGTGAAGCTGATGAGAGAAATACGTTGGAGGGAATGTGAAAGGGGTGAAGCAGATGGAACAGGATCATCCTTTGCTCTGATACCTTAGTCTAGCTCATAATCCCAGGGATACAGATGTCAATAGCATTCTTGGTCTGTTCAAGATGGAATTCTATCATTTGCTCCCCTGCCAGATCCACTTTGATGCAGGACAATTTGTTCCTATAGTTATTCCCATTTATAATTAAAACTAGAGCTATACCTATAAAAGCAGCCAGATACCACAGAATACTTTATGGTGGTAGTTTCATTTACTACTGGAATAACATAAGGCTTAGTTTGTAGAATAAAAATAAAAATTGGGATAGTAATTTTAGTATTTGCAATTGTAGTATTAAAAAACATGCATTATTTCAAAATATGACTTGCGAAAAAGATAATTTTGTTTCAGAAGAAACTAAACTCAGCCACTTGCTGACTTAATAAAGGAATCGAGGTTCTTTCCAACTCCCCTTTACAAATTTCAGCATTTCTTTGTAGTTTGGAAAATGTGTGTCAAACCAGGAAGTTTTCCAGTTCAGGACTGGCAAAATCCAGTGTGCTTAGTTACCTAATACATAGAAGAAGAGGAAGCTCAGTCTATGTACATTTCATGTTCTTTTACCTTTTCTATATTTAAATTATGTCATTGTTAAGCATTGCTCTTACTTTGAAATATTTTATAGAAAAGCCAGAAAATCTCATCCTCAGCTGAAATTTGGCACTGACATCAAATGTTTCTGACAGCAGATGTTGACCATATACAGGTTACTTCTGTGTTAAACTACATCCTGATTTTAACCAACCATGAAAAGAAGTTCAACATGGTTAATTTCTGAAATATCAATTTCTATCTCAGTAATAAGGGATGTGAATGTATAAAGATTCAACTTATTTTAAATGTTTAAGGAAATTTGAAGTAAAGTGTAAAAGAATTAAAATTTGCTTCCTTTAAATGAACACTTGACACAAAATTACAGAAGAAAATAACAGGTCCCTGGACTAAATATAAATAAGCAGAGGAATATATTTGCATGTGTTTCAACACATCTTGAAATGTAGCAGTAAATGCTTAATCTTAGCTTTTCAAATATACCTGGTAAGGAAACTGGAGTCCATTCACTACTGACTTTCCTCTTTACTATGGGTTTAAACTGCTCATCATACTACAGTGTAGTGTGCAGTGAAAGCAGAAAGTATGCAACAGCAAGAATAACAGAAATAAATATGTTCTTCTTCTGGGTTCTGCTGAGAATTAATTCTGGAAAGGAGATTGCAAGCTGCCCTTTTGCAGTGCCATGCTACCAGCTTGACATGACGCAAGTCCAATTCACTGTCTCACTAGCATAAATATTTGTTTCTCAGCCATTGAAATTAGTGTTGGAAAAACTCAAAGAAAAAGTATATTGAGAACTTCAGGAAGTGATATTGGTATTGTTTTTGTCAACACTATGTGAAATAAGGAATATAGTTGAGTTTAAGTCTGGCTTATGCGGAGGGTCAACCCCAGCAAGCAGGCAAGCACCCACACGACTGCTCACTCACTCCTCCCCCACAGCACGATAGGGGAGAGAATAGGAAGAAAAAAAAACAAAAGTTGTGGGTCAAGATAAAGACAGTTCAACAGGTGAAGGAAAGAATAAAACCACAAGTGTCACAAAGAAAATCACTCACCACTTCCCACAAGCAAGCCAATGCCCAGCCAGACTCCAAGGAACAACCACCTTGGAAGTCAACATCCTACCCCCCTCCCTTCTTCCTCTAACTCAGTTTTTATTGCTGAGCGTGGTGTTATGTGGTATGGAATATCCTCTTGGCCAATTCAGGTCAGCTGTCCCAGCTGTGTCCCCTCCCAGTCTCTTGCTCCTGCCAGACTACTCACTTGTGGGGTAAAGTGGGAAAAAGAAATAGCTTTGAAGCTGTGAAAGCACTGTTCAGCAAGAGGCAAAACATCAGAGGTTGTCAACACTGTTTTAGTCAATAATCCAAAACACAGTACCATTTGGACTGCTACAGAGGTTAACTCCATCCTAGCCAGACCCAATACAGCTTGCTACAGATGTTACCCAGTTACTTATGTTACCAAATTAGCAAAATGATTATAAATTAGCAAAAGGGCACTGTTACATATGTCCAGCAAGGTAGCAAGCTTTGTAAGCAAGGTAGGTAAAAGCAAGACCTTCCTAGCCCCTGGGCATGTCCCATGAGGTGCTCGGATGAGCCCTGAAGGCCCCTGCAGGGGAGGAGGCAGTTTAAGAGAAGTACTGCCCCACATGGCAGGTCTTGGATGACCACAGCATTAGTTGACCAGATCTCATTCACATCCTGCTAGATAAATATCTGACTTGATACAGAGGTTGGATTATGGGCTTTCTTGAATTTGGGAGAATTACAACAATCTGTTTAAATGGGAAATGCAGTGCTAATGTCACCTGACTTTAAGTGCCATCTTTAAGCTAGTCTATCAAGGACCCCTCTGCAGTCACTGAAGGGTATAATATATTTCCTGAGGAAATCCAGCCAACTACTTTATAGAGGTAGCTTAGGATGGGATGAATCATCCACATTAGGTCCTTATTGCTCTCCAGATATTGGTGTAGTTGAGTGAGTGCAAAAATGCAGTATCAGAAAGAGAAACTGTGATTATCAGTCATTGAAGAACAATTTTTTCAACAGTTACATCTCCAAAACGTAATGTTTAGCAAATCTACCCAATGTAGTCACAGTTCATAAGTGATTAGGGTTTATTTGCTTTTAATAACTCTCATAATTGCTCTCCAATGGAAAACAACAAAACCAAAAACCAACAAAACATGATCAGGAAAGATACATTAATATAAAAATAGCAGTCAGTGGGACTTTTCCAACTGTAAAACAACTTTTTAATTTCATTTTCTGTCACCTGAAAGTCATTTTGAAACACTAGCAAAACAAAGGCCATTCCTTTTTATAAAGTGAATTTACTTCAAACAAGCTGAACTGAGAAACTGTACAAAACCAAGTGAAAAAGAAAGATATTTAGGCTTATTACCCAAGATATAACATCTCTAAATATTTCCTCTTGCAAAGCAGAAACGTTAACTCATTTTGCTTAGGGTGCATAAAGAAACAGATGAAAAAAAAAAAAAAAGATAATTCTCATCAGATTCATTAACTCCAAATTCTCCAATGCACTTATTGTTACTAATTAGCATGTTGCAATACTGTCAGAATGGTAATTAACCTACACAAAATACAAGTAAACTTGGTAAATAAAATCACTGGCTGTGACAATCATATATAGTATAATTATTAAAGGTAAACTGCAAATACATTATGAAAGTTTCGTCTGCTTAAGTAATGCATGCACACTTGAGGCTGACAATGAATGACATTCAAACACATAACTGAACCGTACTGTTGTTTTGTTTTGCTTTGTGTTGTTTTGTTTTGTTTCATTTTGTTTTGTTCGGGCTTAGAAGATATTTTGTTTTCACTGCATTAAACCTTTGTTCTAAATGTAATCATATGAAGGATCAAAAGGCTGCCACATAGTTGCAAAAAGAATTTGAATTATTCTAAATGATCTGGGCTATGGCTAGGATTGAAAGAGGATGGAGAACAACTATTGAAAACTTATGAATATTACCTCAATAACCACTCCTTGAAACCATGGGCAACTATAATCAGGCTTCAGCTTCCTTTCTTGATTTTTGAGTATGGAAATGCTCACAGGAATACACACTGAGAGGACTCTGGCCCTTGCATCAAAGCTAATTGGAAGTACAAACTTTTGCAGTCAGTTTTTACAACAGGGGAGAGCATCTGTCTGTAAGCTGTGAGGCAGGAACCATGATGACTTCCCTTCTATCCTCCCTGATGTTTCTTTCAGTCTATATTTTGCTAAATTGAACTGAGCATACCAATAGAAATGACAAGTATGGATAAGATTTATTCTACCAGTCCTGTTTTTCATATCAGCAATATTAAAATACTTCTTGATAATTAATCTAGATCTATTTTCTGCTAATTTCTTATTTCTGAAGAAAATGAATAATTGATCTCTGCAATTACAGTTAATAAAATAACATGAAATAGAGGGAATAACAACATCTTCACAAACGAGCTGAAAATATTTTAGAACATAGTGCCAATACAGAGATGCTTTACTGCTAGTAAAATATAAAAAAAAGTCACAGCACATAACTGAGAGATCATTTCTTAAGTGGGAGATTTTTCATAGAACTATGTTTGCAATGATCACATTCGTTGTGTATGTGGGTTTTTTTTTTTTTTTTTTTTGCTCTATTCTTTGAGCAAAAATACAAAAATATTCAGTAAAATATACAATGAAGATCTGAACAAGTTGTGGTTTCATTAAGATATGCTGGTGTAAGTACCTAACTCAGAAAAAAATAGTCTGTAGTCTCTAAAGCAAGAGAAAAGGGGGGGAATAGAAAAAATATAATCAATACTGTTTCTGTAATATTTTCCACAGTCATTCCCAAAGTGTTACATGCTCTGTGAGAACCTGCAAAAGTTGCAGACAAAGTGTAAATGGTCTAATAAATCCCAAACCTTTCATTTCACAGCCTATCAATTGTCAAATATGTGGGCTGAAACAGAAGCTTTACAAGGCAATAATTCCATTGCAGAATTGTTTTGGAAATGTGACATTATCACCTGTCTGCTTTTTTTTTGGATAGCTTGTGTAAAATTTCAAAACCTTTTCCATGATGCAGACTTTATGAATACGATTTTCTGCAAAGTGGTTAGTATTATCTCTAAAATTAATGGTTCTCTTCCATGCAAATATGCAAGTGATGTTTTCATAATGAGTGTAGAATAGATAATAAAGCACTTAACAATGATGTGACTGAGAATCTGCATATGGATCACTGTGCTCCCAGAGAAGCTGTTCAGCAACCACTAAAATGAAAATCAGTCCCCTCTGTCTTTAAATTTATGGTCCACTGTTTCTGCTGTCTTTGAAGATACCATCCTCAGGAGTCGACATATTTCCATGCAATGTTGGTACTTGTCTGAGTATAGGTTATACTACAACTCCTAAAGCAAGCACCCATCCTGTGCGAGCTCCAGTCTCTCCTACTTTCTTCATTTTTGCTACCTAAAAGACCTGATTAGGTTAGGATTTTAATGGCTGTTTGATAATTATATATGACAAAATAGATAAGATTTGCTGATTAATTTTACTTCATTTTAAAGAGCAGACTTCTGAAAGATGTTACGAATTTCTTCCTTTTCATCATTTGTAGATAAAAAGTTTGTGGCTAAACTAAGATTATCTTTAGACTGCTGGGCTCCCTCCTGAACTCTTGATGAGAATTACTTTATATGTACACTTTTTCTATATTTACTTTAAAGTGTATTTACTAAAATAGGTTTTATCACATGATTTTCTGGGTTTCACATATGTCTTGGGAATATTTCCTCCCTTTCAAATACACGGATTGATAAAAAATCTGAGCATTCAATGATAACTAGGGTTGTTCATTTAATTTGTGGTAAAGCAATATGATACTTCTCAGACACTTGAAACAGAAGTCATAGATAAGGATACAAAAAGTATTCAGAAGATGACTTAGATGTCTGGAATGCTTTGATTAGTTGAGGGATTTTTATGAAAGGCCATTTCAGCTGTTACAAACCAGACTTGACTTTGAAACTTCCAGTCATCAGAAGGATGTTAACTTCTTTTTTCTACAATTTCCCTATCTATGGAATACACATATGAACCCTTCTTTACTTCATGGTACTCCTAGGAGTCTATTGGGCTTAGTAAACATTAAGATTCTCGGGTAAGCAGTGAGACACCGATGTAAAGCATTTTTTTTTCCTATCCAGAATAATAAGACAAATGTGCTGCTCTTTAGAGTATTCTAACAGTTTCATTGAACTATAATAGGAGGTGAAGAGACACCCCTTTGTCCAACCCATATATCTCAGTGATAGACATCAGCATGATGTATTACAAGAGCTTGAACTGAGCCTACAGCAAAGGAGCAGCAGTTTCTGATCAATGGGGAGGGCTAGGCTGGGCTGACTAACATCTTCACTGGAGTCAATCACTCTTACACAAAGCATCTGTCAGGACTCTGCTAGGAGACATTCACAAACTGTGGATCACAACAAGAACAGAATGTTCTATGTTTATACTTTTTTTTTTTTTTTTTGGCCTGGTCAAAGTGAGCAATAAAATTATTTGTATTCAGAACTCTTGTTTTTCATCATGTTTCACCCTCTTACTTTTAGGATACTTCAAAATTTCTCACAGCATCCAAATTAATTCAAGTTTTTCCATGATTTTGCTTATGCAAAGGTACTATACAACAGACCACTGGGAACAGTGACACACCACTCTTCCTTCTTCCAGGAAGAGACAGTTAGAGA
>VXAL01001519.1:207956-228151 GCA_013399475.1 Chauna torquata | reverse complement strand
CAGGGTATTCTATGATTCTGTGAAATGGGCATCAGACTAACCTTCTGGGGTCTTCTGAAGGGTTATGGAAACAAGACTCAGAACCAAAAGCATGGGGAGGCCCTCAGCAGCTGTGCTGACAGCAAATGCAAAGAGCCCAGCAAATCCCTGTCCTAGGATGCAGACACTTGTAAAATAGTTATTGCCACATTGGTAATTCTAGCTGACGCTCATGGCAGTGAGCAGCACAGCATTACATTGCACTGATTTTCCAATTACTCCCAAATGTAAGGGCCCTGCTGAAACATAACAGCATCCTGTGAGTAAAAATATGACTTTGCATTTCTGCATCCTCCCAGAGCAGGTCTTTTGGAGAGCACTGGATCACACCAGCCAACGACCCTCATGAGTGCAATGGCACAATCCCCAGCCAGGGTTAGGAGGCAGGCACAGAGGGACCATCCAGACAGCTTACACCAAAAAGCCACCAACAGCAGGCAGTCTGATGTGCTTCCTTACCAGATCCTATTGCACCCTAGTGCATTCTAATACAGCATTTAAAAAATACGAAGAACATTTGCTCCAAAAAATATAAAGCCTTCTCTAATACATGTCTAGTGGGATTCCTCCCCAGCTGCAGTCATTAATCTCTTGAATCAAAAAGACTGAAACTGCTTGACAGAACTGTCTCATTGGGAAGTAAAGCCAAGGAGTTGAAGCACGCAAAGAGAATTGGGCTGTCAAAAACCAGACATCTCAAAATACTCTCTCTGCAGAGGGGAACTCCCACACACGTTCTGAGTGCACTCTTGGAGGCGATGACTACCTGCAGCCCAGGACGAGCGCTTTGCACAAGCCAGCTTTTATATTTCTGAGTGTTGCCCGAAGGCTCCAGTTGTATGAACCACTTGCAGCAAAACCGGCAAAGTCCCCTCCTCCCAGTGCTCAATGGCTCTCCAAGCCACATCCCAGAAAAGCACAGTAATGCAATAAAAGAGCATTATTCAACATGTTCTACGGTCTCTGACACCTGCTATTTTCTTTCTGGTATTTATTTCCGTATCTTGAGGCTTACACTGAGCCTTGTTTCCCCAGCCTCTCCTGTGGTGTGGAAAGAGTGGGGAGGGAAATGGAAATACGGAGAAAAGCATAAAATTATTCTCTTACTGGGTCCAGTGGGACTGATGAAGTTTAGATGCAGCTAGTATTACAGTCTTCTGGTTTCTGGTTTTCCTGGGCTTGCAAAATGAATAGCAGACCTGAAGGTTCATTATAGTTAATTGCTTTTTGTCTGGCCAGCAGAGCACACAGGATCAGAAGGCAAAATTAATCTTACTAAACTTGTCCCAGTCAGCTTAATGACTAGTATGGCATTGTAATCTATTAATTCTTTTTTCAAAAAAATGTAAAAGATAAATTATTTTATAAACAGGCAGCAAAAGCTGTGTTTTATTTCTATAGAACTGAAATTTTTCTTACAGCATTCTGTGCCTAATACTTGTAAATACTAATACCTTTGGTCAGAAAATGATACTTTACATCAATCATGTAATGTGTTTTAATAACTGCGTTACTAGCTCTACTATGACAATGCCAGACAAAAAGCAGAGAACAAGACAGAGAACAAAAGAGACAGTCCCTGCCCTATTGAGCTTTAGTGTAGTTTACCAGTAATTTGTTAAAGCAAAGCCAGGTGGTTGGCTGCACACTCGCTTCGATGCTCCCCTGTGTTAGCGCTGGTTGAAGCTGCTTTCTCAGACTGCAAAGCCCACGGGCCACCGGTTCAGCACAATCTTGTGAGGCACAGTTAATCCACATTTCCCTACGTTTCACCAGCATGAGCTCCTTCAGGAGCCAGCCTCATCCATCGCACCGCAGAAGGATGCCAAGGCTGTGGACACCTGCCTGCCAGGAGAGCTCAGAGAGATGGGAACAACCCCACCAAGCAGCTCCAGCTCCCTCCAACACAGATGTTTAACCTGGGTCAGAAGAGCAGAGCCTGAGGAATGCTGCTGGTTTTGCTGGGGGGACAGCCCTGGCACCCACTCAGCACCCCAAGCCGGGGCGGTTCCCACCGGGCACTCGCTGCACGCAAGTGCTGCCAGAGCCCCTAGCCCAGGAAACCACGGCTCTGGAGACCTTTGTGTGACCTACTTTATTACCTACAATTTTTTTACACTCTTCAGATTATATTTTATTATATAAAATAAACTAATTTTGTGTTTAGTTTTGGCATAACAGATCTGAAGAATCCTGGTTTACAGACAGTTTTTTCTAACCAGACCTAACTGGGAAACTAAATTAAGGAAGAATAGTACAACAAAAATGGTTACAAATGACACCTGCATCTGAGATGGTCATTCAAGGCTCCTTTTGTAGTCACTGGGAAGATATGGGCCATAAATCCTCTCATGCTAAAAACAACTAGTTGGAGAGGCATGGATAAATTATGCTAAAGGCTGATAAATATCTATTCTTCTTATAGATTTTTGTGCAGCATAGATAAAACACAGCATTCATTGTGCATTCAGTACAGTAATATCTTTCAAGAGTTACAAGAAAAGCAATTCCTCCTCAAATTAGTAGAGCTATTTTCATTTTTTTGCAGTTAGAGGAGTGTAGAGTGGACATTTTCACAATGTCAGTGACTAATACAAGACAATGAGTAAGGACTGCCACTTTTATATCTCACCACTATCATTAACCATATTGTTCTTTTTTTATCTGTCTGGATCTGGCTTCCACTGTACCAGAGACTGCACAAGCAGTAAAACAGGGCTGGCTCTGCTCTTACCTTCTGCTAATAAACATCAGCATCGACTCTGTCCTCCCATCCAAACTCTCATACTCTGTCTATAGATTCAAGACATTAAAGAAACAATGCACAAGAACACCAAAGCATAGCTTTATCTTACTCTTCACTAAAAGCTTCAATGCCCTAAAGCCAGCGCAGTGTAAAAGCAGTGACATGAAAGGAGCAACAAAACAGATATTCATACATAATGCTTCAGCTAAAACAGCAAGCTCAAAGAGAGAAAATCAACAGAGAGGAGAAGCTAAAACCTCTTCCCTGCCTTTCCCCAGCTATTTACAAACATTAATTACTACTTGTGGAAAGCCAAGCTGTTGCACTCTCTCTTCTGCATTTGCAAAAGGCTGCTGGACATAATGCTCTTAGCTGATCCCATCCCCTCCTTGTACCCAAGGCATCGCAGGCTTCATTACGAGCAGCAGTTTTAGCACCCTGAGATACCTGCAGCCTGGTGACTCTCCCTCCCCAGCCACAGGCTACCCTATGTATCTGTAGGCACACAAGCCACCAGGCTGCACAAACCCACAGATCCTGGACTCCATACTAACGGTGTGTTGGATAAGGGATGAGTATGAATTGTATTCTGCTGAATCCTAAATCCCTGAAATCTGATATTTCTGGGCTGTCTTGATACAGTTACAGCAGGGATGATGCTCCCACAGCAACTCTGGCTGGGGCTGGCAGACTGGATTTTACACTCTGACGTTGGAAGTCAGTTCCTCACCTCCTGAAACTGAAATGACTCAGATCTAATAACATCCATCATCTGCTTCCATGCTCATCTCTGCTATTGGGTTTTTAAGGAGCAGTGAACAAGCTGAGCTCAGTACTGGAAGGCTGCTGTTAATATGACATTTTCTTTCTTATTTTAATTTTCAGGAAGTATGAATGGCTTCTTTTTTGATACATGCAATCACCTTGTTGCTAACAGAGGAGAGACATGGGCAGCCCTAGACAAGCCCTTTATTCGTTTTATAACTATTAATGCACAGATACAAAAACATAAAGGACAGCAAAACGCAAGATATCAACTATACTATTAGAAAACCAATAAGCAAATAAAGTGCATTTATCGATAGCCCCAGAGAAAGTAAGCCAGATTGTTGGGCTTTTAATGGGAACCACTCCGTTCTCAAGATCATGCCTGTTCCAGCTGTAACCATTGACGTGACAATGAGAGAACAGGCAATTCCACTGCTAGTCTGCAAACAAAATAAAGTGTTCTCCAAACAGAGGAAATCAATATTTCTGTGTGTTCAAGAGCCTACACTCTGTTTGGAGTAAAACACTGATGCAGTTAACCGCGTTCATGGTTGTCCCCATTTAGAAGCTTAGTGCTTTTATTACACCAAAAATATCGGAGGCTAGATTAAGATTTGGCAAAAAAAAAAAATAGTCCTCAAACCTTTTGATCTCGGTCTCTGTGGGCATGTTCTCTAATACCTGCTAAGGAAAACAGATTGCCACTGAAAAGAGATCTGATTATTTGCTTCTTGTCTGACCTGAGGAAGTGCAGCGGAACAAAGGATTCAGTATTCAGACGAGTCCTGGCCTTGGATGAGAGCCCTCTGGCAACGACGCAGTGTGGAAAGTACTGAGACAATGCACCTGATTTTTGGAAAGGACTAAGAAGCAGGAGTGAGAACTATACCCGTGTGTCTGACTGGTGGAACTCAGCTGCCACTTGTAGTGTAAGTACAACGCAGAAGGATTACAGCATCCTGACCTGAGAAAGAGGAGTGTTCAGCACAGCCAGGCATTTTTGCAGCTGTGCCTTCTTCTATGTAGACTTTGTCTCAGTTGTCCGTGTTTATCTCACACTGGGGCTGGATCATAGCTGCAGAAGGTAATACGTAGCTGGGCCAGAAAACTGCTGCCAAATTAGGCCAACAGTACGAAAACCAGTGCTGCTGAGGCCACAGAAAATCTGAGATATGGGGTGGTCCTGAAGCTTTCCCAGAGGTGACCCCATGGGACTGAATTTCACTGCTGCAACTGCATTTCTCTTGTGTCTTTGACCCCGCCCTCTTTTAGGAGACACTGACCACTGCAGGTTATGGATAAAATCCAAGATACTGATTTAAACTCAAAATGCCCATAATGCTCTTTGGGGTGTGGTATGGACAACCAGAGCATGTGACTCTTCTTGTTCAATGCTGTCTTATTTAAAATCGGTAACAACTCTTGAGCTAGAAGCCCACCTTTCCTATAAAGAAGTCCATCGCTAGCAGGGGCTTTTATTAGCTATTACATGTACTACTCTTCAGGACATTTTTCTCTCCAAGGCATGTGAAAGCTGGATGGAGGATTAGGGCAAGTTGTTCTTTACTGTGTAGGTCAAGTTTTCTTCCGTTCACTTCAGCCCATTATTTACAGGTTTTATTCTGGACACCCATGCGCGGGAGAGCAAATTATTACCCTATTAAACTTCTAAGAGAATAAGGAGCACCATCTTCAGAGAGAAAAAGAAAAAAAACAAAACACTTTTTTTTACCCCAAACATATGTAGTAGTCTGGCCAAGGATGGGTGGCGATGGCTACCACCAGCACTGAGCAGCTCAGTGCCTCTCTGTTTGCTCCAAGGGGTCCCAGCCTGCTGCTCTGCTCCTGTACCTCCTCTTCCCCATGGTCCCCACGATGGGGTGTGCTTTGCTGAATGCAGACACAAACACATTCTCCGTTGCCATCTCCTTGGGGTAGCAAATGAAATGCAGCAGATGCTTGGAAGAGCATCAGGTCACTGAAGTCTTAGTGTGGCCCCTGAGAATAGGAACCCAAAGAGACATGGCAAACTGACACCTCTTTATAGAGGCTACATCTGAAGAAATAGAAACCTGTGCTCTACTTTGGCGCTGTGGGCTTCTCTGGCACTTTGAGCTTCTTTGCTTCAACAGTTTGAAAGAAAATTTCCTAAAATTGTTCCTAAAAACCTATGCTGATATATATTGCTCCTGTTAAGAGTCAGCTCAAGGTATTGCAGAAGAGATGGCTTTTAAAGACAGCACAAAGCTTATTTAAAGCCCAGAATTCCACAACATGCTATTTGTTACTTGCTTTGACTAAATTTGTCATCTGATTCAAAATTAGTTAAAAATACCTCGTCACATATAATTTATAGGAAATTCCACTTGAACATAGGGGGGAAGCAGAGCAAGTGACCTTGCTATTTTAATTCCCCTGTACCGGTTTCTTGACACAGCCAAGGTTGTTGTGTTTTAGGTCCATCAGAAATGAAATCCATGAGGTCATGAGGTTATGCTCGCTGCAAACACAGGAACAATACACAGCATTATTTCCTGCAGACCTGTTCTATTTGTGCTGCAATTTGTGTGATTACAAAGATCAAAGGGATGTAAAGTGCTGGGAATATGTAAACCTATTACTAAATTAAAACAACGTAAACACTGCACGTGGAAGGAACAGTTTGACCTTATTTCACTTTCTGCTGCTTTCAGAACAAACACCACGTCAGCGCGGTCGCTCGGGTTGGTGTTGCAGCAGTGCTGTGTCCCCCATGATAATTTCTGTCTCAGCAATGTAGGCAAACACAGCACTCAGCCATAGGGTGATACACCAACAATTCTCTGCAGAGATTTCCCCTGTGCTTTGGTGAGTGTTGGGGGAAAGATGGCTTTGCCTGTACCAAGTCAGACTTAGTGGGAGTGCTGGCACAAAGGAAACGTTCCCGTTCCATCAGAGGCTGAAATCAGCATGGCTGTGCTGTGAAGTTCCTCTGAAAGGCAGAAGCCAGGGATTACGGCACACAGCAGCTGTGCTGCCAGGGAGAAGCGAGAACTCCCACGAGAGCATCAGCTCAGCAAAGGTGCCCGTGGCTTGTCCCAGCAGAGGCCATGGACCCAGGCTGCTTTAATACAGCACTGCTCTCCTTTCTTTTGGCTGCCACCTACTTTTGTCGTCTCTAGCATCAGTTGCTTTGCACTACCACGGTAGCTTTTTCTTTGTAGATCTTATAGCACTTTACTAATGGAGAAAACGATCTCACAATACCGCCAGAAACAAGGTTAGTATTAGGTCCATTTACAGAGGGCTTCTTTGCAGTTTTCATGATCGAATTGAGGAAAAAACGAGAACAAGGAGTAGCCCAGGAAGGTCCCAACTTGCTCTGCTGTGGTGTTCTTGGGGTGGAGGGGAAGTCAGCTACCCCAAACCTGCCAGCACCCCCCCATCGTTAATGACAACCATTGCTGACCTCAGGTAAGGCTGATCGTGAGCTGCACCCACCTACGTCCTGTACAGCTGTGTGCGCAGGACTGCTGTTAGCAAGCACACGGGGCTGAAGTGCACGACCAGGTGGAGACATCCCACTCTGCCATCCACACCCCTTCAACATTTCAAAGGATGTTTTAAGTTCATAGGTACTTTTCTTGCATCTTGAGAGAAGAATGACATCTAGGTTACTGGCTAACGATGAGGCATTTCTCATACAAGCCGTGGTGAATCTGTATTGCAGAACACCAGGACACTTGAACAAAAACCCTAGTTCCCAGCGCTCTTCAGCTTATCAAAAGGACAAAAAAGACTGCTTATATGAATTATAGAGACTAGTTTGAGAGCTTTATCAGAGGTCAGGAGCAGAAAAAAATATAATCCAGTGACTGGCTTATAGAGAGGATCACACCCAAGGAGGCAGCAAGCAGATCTGCCCACGTCGGGGCAAGACAGACGTACACTGGCCTTGCTGCACCAGGAAAGGCAGGGGACACAGATGAAGCTCCTTCCACTCCATCAGGCAGCTGGAAAAAATCTAAGGAGCGAATGAAATAGATTCCAGAAGGTGGTGTCCCCTTCTGCACCAGCTGTGTGCAGACCTCATGGCTCGAAGAGAATGAATTCCTGTTGTTACCAGTAAGAAGCATAAGCTGCCTTTTGAGGAGAAGATCAAGTATCTACAATATGGTTCTAAGCATTGAAGAGCAATGGCTATGTCAGCTGCGAAAGATGCCTGGACACTCCTCAGATATCCATCTCATGTTTTATAGCAGACTGTGGAGGCTGGAGCAGAGAGAAGTTTCTGTGACATTTTCACTAAAGCCATAAATTGTTTTAGCTTAAAGCTAAAAACCAAGTAACCTGAGATATAACTGAACTTATTTTCTTTTAGCGGAGTGGAGTAGTACCTGTGAAATCAGATGACCGACAGCCCTGGAAATTCAATATCCCCACGGCAGAGCAGATTACCTCGCTGACATTTCTTATCCTGCTCTGGTAAAACCAGACAGGCGAGATGCCGCTGAAACTAATGCATATTTTTACTTTCATCCAGCTGTCGCATTTTAGAGGGATCAATATAGAAGGCTTTAATATACTGTGAGCACCATGAGAAATAAGATGAATCCGGGAGGGACAATGTTGTCAGACACCTCAGTGAGAACAAAGTCACCGTTCCCCTGCAATAAGGTCTTGGGTCAGATTCAGACTCCTGACAACAAACCAGACACTCTTTGTGCTATTACTGACCTGTCAATCATCCGGGCCATATTTCTTTAGCATTTACGTGTGCCTAGGTATATCTAGGCTGCAGTGGAGGACTTCAGTCTTCCTAAGAATATCTTGGTGAACGCAGCAGGGCTGCATGGAGACGGCACTCGAAGCGGGTGCCAGCCCAGTGCCTGCCCCAGCGCCCGGATCCTGCTCGCACCCACACGTACACTGCCTGCTCCCTCATGTTCCCCGCTGATTGTTGTCCCCCACCATTCGTTACCCCTCCCGCTTGCCCCCACTACAGCACTAATCCACCAGAGGCCTTATACAGGCACTTCTTCAGCTCAAAGGGGAAAGCTGGTGTTCCAGCAAAAGCCAGTTTCTGCATGCTGGCTTCCTGAAACAAATACAGATTTCTACAGATGTGCAAATTAGGCTTAATTTCAATATAAAGTGAAGCATAATGGTCCAAGTCTTAACGGTGTAGCAGTCTGCTTTGACTGCTGGATCTTTGATGCTGAAGCATCTAGCAGCAAAATTACACACAAGGTTTGCATAGAAATGATATACATGTTGCTCTTCCATAACAAACTTCAAACTAAAGCCAGCAGGTAAGCCACAGGGAATCAACATATGCATCCATACAGCACATTAAAGACTATAGATAAATAAGCATTAGTTAGGATTTCTGGCTTCAACCGAAGAGCAGAAAAATGAGCTTGCAAGCACAGAAGGCCATAAGCTCCACCTTGCCAGAGATGGACCTGCCATCCAGCCCAAAAACACCTGATCAGGAAGGGGCAGTCACTGGGCAGTTACAAAATTTGTTGCCCACTCCTCCCTCGTGTTCTGCTAAGCAAGCCCTGCCTTAGCGTATGGGCTCTCATCTGATCTGTCTTGAAGCTGGAAGGGTCTAATTTAAGCCTCTAACTGGAAGTAACACTGCAATCACTTGAATACGAGGTAGCAGGTCCCAAAGCTACCTAGTACTTGTGTAACTTTAGATCGCCCATTTGAAATTATCTTCTTCATTCTTAGGTTAAAGCTTCACCATAAAGGAACAGTTTCATCTGAACAGACGAAATCTGTTCAATCCCCTTGTTTATTTGCCCCTATTTTTGTGGCAGCCTTGCAGCTGCTAGACCAGCATACGTGCCAGATACGCAGAAGCAGTGCAGCACAGTGCTCTAGTGCAGTAATTGTGTTATCTCAGCATGATTTAAAACAGTGATCCCAATCTAGACTTAGAAAGACGGACATGACAAACAAAAGTTTATCTGTTTTTAAAAGTTTTGCTTGAATTGCTGGCTTCCTAGCATATAGTGTGGTCTAGACTGATAGTAAGCAAGCTTTTCCACAAGAGCTGGTGACACTGTATGTACCCCCAAATCACTTGCATGCTTTTGAAATCCACAGGATGTGTGCTTGTTGACAGAGCAGTGTAAGCAGCACGTGTCTCACCAATATCCCAAGCAGCCAGATTTTTTCTGGCAGCCTGTACATACACGAGCGGTTAACATCAGGAAAAAAATAAACCACTTTCTCTTCAGACAAGATGACACTCTGCCCTTTTAAAGCAGCTTTTGTAAAGTAAATGGGGTCATTCATGAGTAAGCAAACAGGAGGTGGCCTACAACAGTGCAGTCTTTCTGAGGTACCTGAGGTCTCATACAGGGTGTATCTGGAGATAACTGTACTAATTTGTAAGTTTGGCTTGAGGGTTTTTTAAGGATGTGGGTCTAAGATATGATCTGCCTTTGCATTCACTGCCTTTCTGCGCAGAGGCAGTGCACCAAGAATAATGCTGTTCATGGATTTAGACAAAGTACAAGATGGGGGGCATAGGGATGCCCCAGAGGACCAGGCATCTCTCTCACAGGGCTGAAGTATACGGCCAGGTCTGGCTCTGCATCCTCTGGGTAGATGTGAACATGGGATCTGAGCCATCAGCACGCCCAGCATGGAGCTCGTTGCCTTCTCCTGGCCCCATGCATCTGCTAGAAAAAATGATCAGCAGAAAGAGGATAACCTCGAGGGAAGTTTATAACCAGTCTCGATCCCCTTGCAGCAAAGCGCGATCAGGCAGGTGAACAAGTTACGTGAAGATGCACAAGATGAGGGAGGCAGGGATTGGAGCAGTCGGGGATTTAACCTAAATTTGCAGAGAAGCAGGACTTCATAAAAAATAAATGGAGATTTTCTCCATTCCCATTTCTGCTACTGTTGTGGGGGACATTACAGTGCATATATGGGAAGTTTCTTCAATTTGCCATTTAGAGACACGTACCTTCTGGAAGCTCTTCTACTCTTCAGGTGTGATTAAGCTGCAGTTAAGGCAAGGAGATATATCATTCAGTTCTTCATCTCACTTTCCTCCTCTTTCCAGCTGCTTAATAACTCCCCAGTCTGGCTATCTGCAATCCCAAAAGACCACAAAATGAAGAAAATCATATACGTACCAGTTGTTCCATGATATGACTTTTCCAGCGTTGAGTACCACAACCTGCCAGGCCAGACTGACCTGTGCAAGCAGCTGAGCAGCCCATTAAGAGGGAAATGAAAGCAAGATGTGGAAAATAGCCCGCAGCAGAAGTGTAACAGATAAGTGCACAAGGAGATAAATCAACCCCTAGAGCAACAGGAACAGAGAAAACATTTAAAACCATAAAAAGTATATGCAAGCACCTAAATAGCACATCTAGCTGTCCCACAGCTAGCAAACACTGTTTAAAGGGTCCATAGCTTAGCCAGCTGGAATGACCAGAGAGTTGTTAAGAGCTCATGGAGTTGTAAGACCATTGGCTATAAACAAAGGTCGATTAAAATCACTTCTGCCCTTCCGGTGATGGAGAGAATAGGATTTTTCCCACAATATGTCACAAGTCAGTAACCAGTGTTAGGAAACTGGCATATGCCTATAAGCCTCACGCATCTACAAAAGGGAGGAGTGAGGTCATCTTTCTTCTGAAACACCAGAGGTTAACCTTAGCTTGGTGTTCAGTGCCCTGATGGTCCTACTGGTACTCAACCTAGAGGCTGAGTGGATCATACATCGTGCTGGTATGCTCAGGGTGTAACTGCTCCCAGGTGTGAGATCAAAAAGGAATCCTCCCAGCCCCTGTCCTGGTCAGGTCACCAGGGGATGCTCAACAGCTTCTGAAGAGCCTGTAAATTTTTCATCTAACACATTTCTTTTAGTGCCTTAGTGATGTCCTTGCTTTCTCTTGCTCTCTTCTGGTTGCTGCACATGGAAAAAACTTATGGAGCTTATGTGAACACGTTGAGGCCCAGATATGACAAAGTCCCTGCCTGTGACCAAAATGGTCTCTTCTTGTGTTTTGCTGTGAAGTGCTTTGCATTCCTCAAGTTCTTCAGGCAATGGATTTCAAAGTACTTCAGCAGCCTAAAAAAAAATTATTTGGTGACATTTATCTTCTCCATCTCACACGTGGCCAGGTCTGCCATTCGTTCACACCACCTGCACTGATGGGTGCTGTTGGGTGCTGCTCGGGTGCTGCCCCAGAACACCCTAACCACTTGTCCAGAAGGGAGGGAAGATGCCCCAGGCTGCAGCATCTGCCCATGTACTGTGTGGACAGAAACACTGACCAGGATCTTCTCAGCAGTCCGTCCCTTCAGTGCTGTCACCTGGTAGAAAGCAGGCAGGCGGGTACATCCCTGAAGCCCCATGCATCACTGCTGCAAGGGCTGGGTGGAATTTTCAGCACCCAGATGAGGTAAGAAGAGAAAGTTTTGGGGTGTGCATTGGACTTTAGACCACTCTTGACAAACCAGTTGTCGGTGGTATCTCACAATTGCTTCTCAGTGATTTGCAACCCATGACGAAGCAGAGCTATGATCAGAAGACAGGCTTTCCTGACTCCCTGGCTTTGAGGAGGAGGCCAGATTTCCTCTCTTCCACAGAGGAATCACAGAAGAAAAAATGTTTACTACTAACTCACCAGCTCCTGTAGACTATTCCTCACTTTAATAACATTCTAATTAGTAGAAATGGAAATGACTAAAGTGTAATGACAAGCTGTAATACAACTTCAGGCAAAGAATCTGAAGGGAAAACCAAAACCAAAGGAATGGTATCTTCTATAGACCTAAGAATATTTCTCTGATGTGGCTTTCTGAAGACATTAGTAATTAGTACACAACGTTCCAAGAATGAAATAAAGCACCTTAGGAGGCAAGGGTGGGCAAGCTGGTTTCCATCAGTTGAGAGCTTGACCTCATATTCCTAGTTACTTGTAAACTCCAAAGCGTAAGAATACCTCCTGCAGGAGTGGTTACTGCGCGAGACTCACAGAAAGACAGCTGGGATCTGTGACGTTTCAGGAAACATCATTCCCTCTAGGACTAGTGCAAAAATAAAATAAACAAAACAGACTTTATTTTTTTTTTCATATTAATTGGGGCTGTCCAAGTGAACATTTCAGTTACCATCTCTGCCCTGCATCTTCCTCTGCTGAGCCCTGTCATCCTAGTCCTCTGACAGTTTTTATAGGATACAATGGGCGTTTTATTGAAAATTGAGTACTTGCCACTGAGGAGAAGAATAAAGTAAACAGTCATAACTTGTAGGATGAGGTTACTTTAGTAACTTTACAAAAACTTGGCAGAATGCTCACTTTTTGTACTGTGGATTAAGCAGTATTTTTAATGACTAATTTTATCCATTACTAAGGGCAGATGAAAAATGAGTGAAATCCTGGTTCCAATCAGAGCAATGTCCAAACTCCTACTGACGTGAAACGGAGTCATAAGCACCTGGCATTCCAGCAAGTAGTCATGGTTTTAGTTGGATTACTGCCTTCCGTGACATTATGAAAGGCTCTTATTCCACGGGGCAGTTGTGTTGCATCAGAGGTGACCTCAGGCTATGAGAGGGATGAGGACAGGAGAGTGGATGCTTTTTTGCTCCTCTCCTACAATGATCCCAGATAAACTAGTAATTCTCCAGGTGCAAAAAATAAAATAAAATAAAATAAAAAAGGACCGAAACTAGCCTGTGCCTCCCCCCTTGCCTCCAACCACCTTTTATCAAAGAGTTTAAGGTTGTATGTTGGGAAGTGTGATTAGGAAGGTCTCTCTCTCTCTCTTTCTCTTTCTCTTCATTACCCTGCTGCACGCTAAAGCTCTCTCTTGAGCTTGCACACATACTGGCTCTCACAGATGCTTCCGTCTTCTCCCTCCTCCAGCACTAAGAGCATCAGCCAGAATGAGGATGGCAAAGGGATAGAAGACTGCAGCAGAAGAGACTGGTGGTAACTTTGGTTCTTTCTGTCCTGCGGGGGCAGAGGTAGAAACAAGCAGACAAAGCCCAAGATGCAAGCTGACTACTGCTTTGTATGCCTGGAGTATTCTCTGGGAATCGAATGTGCTCCTGTAAAAGTGAGGATTTGTCCCACAGGACCTAAATCAAAGTCCAAAGAAGACAGGACCCAGTGCTTCAGTGTAGCCCTATATTCAGTAATAACTTGTCCACAGCCACAGTGGAAACTTATACAGCAAAAACCTCCTGGTTCTTAGCTCAGGGCTATTAATCCAAGAGCAACTTTCATTTTCCAGCTACATCAGTGAAATATATCTTTTAATTCTCATTATTATTTAAAATACTTTTGTAAAATGGTAGAATACATTTAATATCTGTGTCTAGGAATAAAACCTGGATTTGACATAATGGCAGCAACTTTCGTGTTTGCAATAAAAAGCCACTGTGAATGACAAGGAAGAGTAACTTAGCACCATTCAGGCTCGTCTTCCTCCAAAGATTCAGTGCAGAAAACATTCCTTACCACAGTTACTGCAAAAGACAGAGCAGTGAACTTCTGGCTTTTTCCATGAATATGCCTGAGGGTGCTTAATGAGAGCCCAAACCCACCACAAATTCTGCCCTACCTAACCTAAGCCACTTTTTCACAGCATGGACATACTGAATGAGGTCTTTGTGTTCATAGACCATCTTTGAGATAATAAAGGACTTGAAATCTTCAGGGGTATCTGGTAAAATAATCTTCACAAATAAATTGCTAATGCTCTGTTTCTTCCTGGATTTAGTGTCCCATCATCCAAAATACATAGAATGTCTTACTTCTGTGGCAAAATTTGAGGATGCAAATGTTGAACTGTCTGCCACAACGTATCCAGCCAAGCCACGGGCTGACTAACTTCAGAAGATGGTTTAATAAAAAAAGGGTAAATACAAGATGCTCCAGGTTTCAATTTTTGCAGTTTTTTGATAGTTATTAAAAGAATATTATTAAAATCTTAACCATTACTAAAATAAAGCCCAATTTTAACTTTGTTCATAAACTTTTAACCCATACAATTATATAATTCCAAGGACCTAAAATCCCCGCAGGACTTCACTGGTTCAGAGAAGTTTTGACTTCTTAAGAGAAAATTTTCCACTCAACAGGGCTCATAGCTTCAGAACGCTTCCTGAGCACTCTGAGCACCTTACCGCCAAATCCCCCCAGCTGTCAAAGCACTCCTGAAAACCAGGTTTTCTCCTACTCATCTCGGATTCTTCGGAGTGAGCCCCTCAGGAGCAGTAGCCACTGTAAAGCAAAACATCTGCAGAATTTAGCATAGACATAGATACTGTGGCCTCAAGTATCGTTTCTCAACTGACCGCACAGAAGAAAGCACAGGATTACACAGAGCATAACTGTTAAACAGTCAGTTACAAGTGATATTTCAGTTATTCAAATAATGATTTTTTTTTCTAATTAGAAATAGGTGTTTATACTTAGGTCCTGATTTATCTTTAGTTAAATACCACTTAAATCCATGTTAAGTCACCGTGTTCTCTTCAACAGATTGTAGATTGAGCCTGCTCTATGCTTCCTACAAAGGACTGTTTACACTCTTAAAACAAATACCATTTAATATGACTGTTGGATAGAGAGTGAGTTTAAAACTAATCAGGCATAACTCACATCTTACTTAAAAGTCAGCAAACAAGCTTGAACAAATGGTACCCAATGTTTGGCAGAAAAATATTTCCACCACCCACAGTCCAATCACAGCTGGAAAACCAGCAAATAAACATCTCCCTTCTTGGGCACAGGTAAATACGCAGTCGGTTTAAGCTCTCCTTACAAATGCTAAATGTGATGGTGACACAACATAAACCTGAGGAAAAAAAGTGAACGCTGCAACACTTACCACACGGGAGGGGGGGCCTGGAAGTTTCAAGAGAAATGCTGGAATTTAATCAAAACTACCCACTACATGGCACAGAAGATGAATAGAGAGGTCATCAATCACCTTTGCTGCAATCAATGTTAGGAAAGCTTAGAGGAAAGAGGCTTGGGGCTCTTTGTCTTCTGTTGCTCAGTTGAAGACAATGATGAACAAGCGTGAAAAAAGCTGCAGCTAAAAGAGTAGCTGTAGCACTACGTGCTGAATATCAACCCCAATCTGTTTCATTTTGAAATTTAAGAAAAAAATTCCAAGCACTTTCAAATTCCCTGTAGGTCAAGAGAGTTTGCTGTGGTTTTTTTTTTTTTTTTGGAAAAGACATTTTTTTCCAGCAGACATCCAACCTCAATAAATGCTCCTTTTCACAGAGAAAATAACCCAGTACAGCCTCTCCTGTGAAAATATTTTTCCCCTGGCACAACCAGGTTTCATTCCTCAGACGGTCTGACTAATTTGAGAACAATGAGCCACTTCTATTATTAAAATGTGGAAAACAAACATGAAAATACTTTTTTTCTTAAAAAATCAGTTTTCTACAGCTACCCTTCATAACACATAAAGAAGAGGAAACAAAAATAAGGTCATTTTGTGCTACTTCCTTTCTATAATTTTATTGAGTGTTAATCTACATGATTAATACAAAGTTACTCCACTCCATGAAGATTAAGAGACTTTACAGTATAAAATTCCCTGAGATACATTATGTAACTTAAAGGATCACATACTTTTCTATTCCACTTATTATCAAAAATTAATATTAATTCGTCTCCTTATGAAAAACAGAACATAATCATCTTCCTTTCTCTCCCTCCTCCCCAACATTTTAATGTATGGATTAAAAGAGTTTTTCAAAATGTATTCCAAAAGATTTCTCTATTTAGAATAGAAAATAAATTTGCTTTATTTTTATAGACAGATTATATACATCACCTGCAATGTCTTGTGGAGTCTGGTACCTGACCTACAATCCAATCTGCTAAGGGAAATTTCTTACTTATCATTGAACTTGGGCTCTACAAAGCGAACTACAAAAGACAGTCCTCAGCTTATAACAGCACACTAATTACTAGCTTATTTCTTACAAGCCTGTGGAGCGGCTGAACTAAAAATCGAACTGGATTTATAGAGATGCTGTATTACTGACTTCAGCAGCTACAGACCAGGTCTGAGTCTAACGGTAAAATTGTGCAATGCTTATGCAAGAACTATGAAACTAGGAAAGGCTGCTTCTCTCCCACAAGAACTCTACAATAATTATTACAAGACCGCAGTTTTCATTATACAATTTTTGAAAATACTCAACGTGTAATTTACAAATAGAGCACAGCTGTGATCATCTTATTTAAAAATGATGATCACTGCATCGCTGTTTTCTGACTTTTACAAAATACTAGTTCCACAAAGATTTCCTTAAGGGAAGCTCAGAATAAAGTACCGGTTGCAATCTTTGGAAATTCCCATGCTCCTGTTGCCTCATATTCTGCCTGTGGCATTACCAATGACAACACAGAAAAACTGCGTGTCTGAAAAAATTCAGAAAATGCTAAAAAATTTGGAAGGACTGAAAAAAAACACTATCTTCAGCAGACTGATAAAAAGTAGTGCAATCTTAATTATTAGTCTTCAAAGATTGCTCACTGTTTTTAAGATCAGGTTTTCGTATATATTTAGGTGAACTGTGATCAAAAGTAAAAAGAAAAAAAGGATAAATCAATGAAAGACAGATCCTATTATCCTGACATTACTGTTAACGCTATACTTAAAATTGTATTTTTACAATTATCAAAACCATTTTTATGGGAGCATTAACCACTGGCAGAGAAACAGATGATCGTGCAATGAAGAGCATGCTTTTGCTTTAAACAAGCCCTCAGGAACTGTTTAAATGAAAACTCAGCAGTAGGGAACACCCCTACTACACTCTGCATTGCACTGACAGTCTTCTCTGCTTTCTCAATAAAATCTCTACAGCAACTCTGGCATGAACAACAGACACGTTCATGAAGTACTTTTAACCATCTTTCCTTGCCCAAAAGCAGAAGAGAATAAAATCAGGAGCCACCAAGGTCTGAACCAATAAATCTGTGCAAATTATTCATGAACTTTAACATTATTACAGGATTTTTTTCAGTATTCACGCTTACCTTATCATGGAGAACATATAATTTAAAATAAATTACAGTAGGTTGTCAGCTGGTAAGTCTAAAGAGTACCTACCGGACATCCTTCATTGCTCAAATCAAATCTAATCCTAGCCTAGGCTAAATACCACTCACAAATACCAGTAAACTCACCTCTTTTATTTGCATCTAACTTTCTTCCTCCCCAACCTGTTCTGTGCCCATGATTTTATTCCAAGTGAAGTCTCTGGATAATTCCATGGCCTTAAACAGGAGCTGGATGAACCCCTTAATCGCTTGTACGGCACTCTTGTGGGTTATCTCTTTTTTTTGCCACCAAACCTCACAGTTGCAAAGGGTAGGGAGGGCTGACGTTCCCGAGGGCGAGTAACCGCAACTGAAGTCACTCCCTGGGTTTCAAGATACAAGATTAAGAGAAACCAAAAAGTAACCATGCACTGACTACTATAAAGGTCTTAGTCCAGCGCAATGGCAGAGTCTGAGAGGGAACAACTACTGTAAATGTTCTGGGTAGGCAGTGTATGAGGAAGCTTTAGCCTAGAAAACTAGCTATAGATTAAAAAAGAATTAGGTGGAAGAAACCTTCAAAACCAAAGATAAAAAAAATAGTAAACCTTCCCTCTCCTTTTTCATATACTTCCCTCATACAACCTGTGTTTAACTACAATTTAGATTATATTCTCTACAGTAATTTTCTTTCTGGAAGGTAGTGATTTGGGAGTCGGCCTTTGGGATTTTTGTTGTAATTATTGTTTTACAAACAGTAAATTGGCACTCTGAGTAGTCCGTCACCTGGCAGAGTTTTTAAAAATATATGCCATAAACCAAAACATTCACTAAACAATAGGACGTTTGAACAATACTAGAGAAATAAGTTAGCCTTTCTGTATACATATTCACCATAGTAATAAAAAACCCTGCAGTTCTGAGCCTCTCCCTGCTTTTTCCTATATGGCAGATTTTGCAGACTCCTGTAAACATTTTCTAATTCCTGAATAAAGGGAGGGTGGAAATATTCCAACTTTATTTCTACATTGTCTTTTCCTGTACTTGAAGCTCTTCTCTGCAGGAACAAATATGTTCATGGTTTGGGTAGGTAGTGGAAGAAATACTTCATATCATCTGAGCTGTTTGTTCCACTCAGACCCAGACCCTTCCACACACTTTTTCCTAAACGGAATTTTTATTTGGCTCAAGGAATTATTATTTGGCTGCTGCAATTTAAAACATTGCTAAAAAGTGCTACCGTATCATCACATTCTTATGTTCAACACTTGCGGCTCAGCGTTTGTCGGCAAATAACTTTGATTTTCATAATAATCACTGTTAAAAATATTTGCTTTTGTCTTCAGAATGCAGAAAGCCAGCCCTGATCATGTATCCCCTATAAGCAGAAGAAAGTTTCACAGTCCAGGAAGCTGTCATAGCTGAAAAAATTGGTTTCAGCTGTACAGCTGAAGAACTTGGCATAGTTTATTTATGTTTAGCTGTGCACAACTGTAAAGGTTTTGGTTCCGCATGTCGTCTGGAACTTTAACTTTGCTCTTGAAGAATCATCTTGCCTGATGTTTCTCTGCATCTTCATGATTTTGCACTGTAGTAAAAATCTTCCTTTTGTAATTTTCTCCCAGTTTATTTACCTATATCTGTATGCTTCTCTCACTGATGACAAACTAAACCAGCGACGGAGGTAATCTCTGCAAGCCCCATCCTTCCCCGTGCCTTGGTGCAGTCCGCTGCTGGGAGAGGCTAGCCAAGCAAGCCTCACTCACCAGGAACATCAGCTTTCAAACCAGCTGGCCAGATTTCGTACCGTCTTGATTTGATTCCCAGCTGTCCTCACAGCCTCGCAAACCTTGCAGTAATGCTCGTCCCAGAAAGAAGTGACATGGACATCGTACTTGTTCCGCCAGGCAAAATACCTCCTGTAGCTAGGCTTGTTTTTATCGAGGAATTTCAGGTAGGTGGCCAGCAGCCTGGGGCTGGGGAAGTCATCGACGTGGATGAAGGAGTCGGCGGGGATGAAGCGCTCGTAGTTGGCCCTGCGGGGGCCGAGGACGATGGGCACGGCGCTGGCGGCGAAGGCGTTCCTCCACAGCTTCTCGGTGATGTAGTCGGTGTGCTGGGAGTTCTCGAAGGCCAGGTAAAACTTGTAGGCCGAGACGGTCTTCACCACGCTGCCCTCCACCAGCGCCAGCCCCCGCGCCCCATACACGTCGATGGCCAGGTGCTCCTTCAGCTGCCGGTAGTAGCGCACCCGGGCGTGCTCCTCGTTCCAGTTGCTGATGACCCAGGCCACCAGCCGCGTCTTGCGGGGCAGGACGAAGGGCCGGGGCGACGGCAGCGCGTAGAGGTACCCGTAGGGCACGAAGACGTCTGAGTCCCGCCGGTAGGACATGGTCCAGTTGAAGAGGCCGGCCAGGCCGCGCAGGCCGGGGGAGTGCGAGGGCGACTCGAAGTTCATCCACACCCAGAGCTGGCGCGGGGGGCGCGGCGGGGGCCCGCGGGGCAGCCCCTGGGCGCCGTGCAGCGCCAGGTCGCGGTGGTGGAAGAGCACGGCCTGCGCCTCGCCGTAGCGGCCGCGGTCGGCGCTGAGGCGGCAGCCC
>VXAL01001519.1:192966-207200 GCA_013399475.1 Chauna torquata | reverse complement strand
TAAATCACATATATAACGAAAAAAAAAAAAGAAAGAGAAAGAGACAGAAGCCACAGTAGCTTTGACTTCCTGCCAAGTCATCAAACAGTTTCAAGCACCTCTAAAAGGATTAGCAAATTGGAAAAGTAAAAAATAATAATAATTTAAAGGAGAGGATTTTTTTAATTATTATTTTAAAACTTTTTAGGACCACATATGTTTTCATTTAATTTTTAAATCTCACTGCTATTTAAAAACTTTATGGTTACCAGAAAATCACTTCTCCCAGCTCTGCTTCACATAGAAAGTGTGAATAAGTATATCAGATAGACCTGAGACGTTTTTCCCAGTTACTTGCTTCAGTGAACCAAGCTCAGAGAATGTTTTTACAGAGCTGGGGAGTTTCCAGCTCTAACACCACCCATTTTTTGTATCCAACAGCTATAGATCCAAGGACCTCTCATATGAATCTATGGAGGGCAGGAAAGTTACACCACACATAAATTCTCACTGACCATTTGGATTGCAGCACAACATTTACATACCACATAGGTCAAGACTCTTTGACTTGTCTCTGTTTTAGTAAAGAAAGTGATTCAAGCGCATTTACCCCCAGAAATAAAGAATGGTTGCATGTGAGGTTGCTGTTAGGTTAGTAACTAGGTCGTGTGCATCCATAAGCTTATTAATTGTACATAAAAGCACTTGCAGACCTCCATGGTCCATGGTCTAAGCACTCCTAAAGAAAACCCCAACAGCCGTGGTTACAGTCAGTATTTTACTGCCTCTGCTGTAACCTACAGCGTTGGTTGGAAGGGATCTGTGGAGGTCAGTACTCCACCCCCTGCTCAGAGGAGGACCACTGGCAGCACCAGCTGAAGTGCTCACCTAGGTGCTGGCTTGACTAGCAAGAAGTTGAAAATGTTCAAGGACAGAGACTCCACAACACCTCTGGCAGCCTGTCCCAGTGCTGCGCCACCCTCTTGGTGAAGAATTTTTTCCTAATGTCCAACATTGAACCTCCCAACCTGTAATTTGTGGCTGCTATGGCCCCTTGTTATATCCAGGGACAGACTAGCTCCATCATCTTCGTAACACCTTCAGGTAGTTGTTGGCTGCTATTAAATCATCCCTTTTCCTCCTTTCACAAGACAAAACGACCACCTCCCTCAATCTCTCCCCTTAGTTTGTGTGCTGTAGGACCCCTCATCATCTCAGTAGCCTTCCTCTGGACCCTCTCCACATTCTCACCTTCCATCTTAAACTGGAAGGCTGGAAAATGGACACAATATACCAGGTGTCTCTTCACCAGTGCTGAGTGCAGGGGGATAATTACTTTCCTCAACCTGCTGCACATAAGCCTGATGTTGCCCAGCACATGGCTTGCTTTATTTCAAGGAGAGCTCACTGTTGGCTCACATTCGACTTGCCATTTGCGTGGCCCCCCGTCCTTTCCAGCATGCTTGTTTATCAGCCAGCCAGTTCCCAGCCTGTACCAGTGCATGGGGCTTTTCTGCTGCACATGCAGAACTTTATATTTCCCCCCGCTGAATTTCCCAAGATTTCTGTTGGCTCAATCTAAGTTTCTCCAGGCCTCTCTGACTTGAAGTTGTTCAAACCAGCATGTCAACCCCCCTTTCTAATTTAGCATTGTCTTCAGTATAGTGTGCTAGCCAACAGTAGCAAAATAAAACAACAATGCAATAAACATAGGACCCGCCTTGACAAGCAACACTGATTTTAGTCACAAAATGGCAATCTGGGAAAATTATTTTACCACAATATAAAACTGAAAACAAATGTAGAAATACAACGCTAACAGACTCAAGTCCTCCGAGAGCATGAGCTGTACTTAGAATCAATCAGTCCAGAGCCCATCCAATACAATAAACGCAACCTAAAATGAGCACAATCCCTAGCCTGCTTTAATGAAAGATTCAAAGTGGTCAAAAGCTCTCCTGTAAATAATTTTGTTTCTTTAGCCCTTTCTGCAGATAATGTGAGAAATTTTGGACCCATGAAAATCAGTGGGAGAGCTCAATTGGCTTCTGTGGAATTATGATTCACTCAATAAATTTGATTCTATCAGCTGCAATGGCAGTTCTTATTTTCCTTCAAGAACATAAATTTGATATATGACTTTGGAGGAAGCCAAACCAGATTTTACTTGCCTAGTCAAGTTTTCATTTCTGTTCCTTGAAGATTTGTTGGTAAGCCATTCCAGTTGCACAGCCTAGTCAATTAGAGTCCATTGATCATGCCAGGCCCGATCCTGCATATAGTGAAGTCAACAAAAATGTTGTCATTAATTCAGGGTTTATGAAATGTTTCAGGACAACTCAACGTGGAAGTTCTTACAAGCCAAGTAGTGACAGCTTTGAAAGAAAACGTGAATATGCCCCTTGCACCCCTTCTTTCACAAACTGCAGCTCAGCCAGAGCTGGGAATGTGGGGACTAGTACAGCACTTTTCTTCACAAAATTTCTTTTTCATAAAGGTAGATTTTTTTTCAAGCAGTTTTGTTTACTCTGACTTGGGAAACACACCCACCAATGCTGATGGGAAGTACAACGTGATGACGGCCGAGAAGCATTACCAGATGCCTGCAGACATCCTAGAGGAAACACACCTGATCTTGTCTGCTTTTGGAGGTCAGCCAGCCCAGAACGTAGCTCAGTGAACCAAGGACCACACAGACTTGTTGGTACTGTATACACAAATAGGGGAACTGGGGTTGAACCACACCATGTAAACTGCAGTAAGCTCCTCTGTTCCTGATAGACAGGAATTTAATATAAAATGCTGTCTGTTAGTAATGAGGCTGTTGCAAAATAAAAAAACATTTTGCTTGTGTGAAAGCTAAGTGTTTGCAGTTTCTAACAGCAGTAAATGTTTTTGCCTAGAGCTTCCCAGCTGGCTTCTTCTTGTACTCTGACTCACTCTGTTTTGTCACATATGAGAAGTATTTAGGCCTATAACACTCTTTGAAGTTATTTATCAACTGTCTTGAAACACAGTTTAAAAGGTACTGAAAGATGTTGTATTTTCAGCCATAGCTATCAAGTCAGATGCTCTGTCAACAAGGGAAGCCCTGTGCAGGCTTGTTTTTTTTTTTTTTAATCCATCCTAAAAGAATGTGACCAGCTCCAAAGAGTGGCAGGATCCATCTGGTACCAAAACGACACGTAAGAATGACTTTGAAATCTCTTCTTCATAAATAGTCCCTGTAGTTTTGATGCAAGCTTTTGCCACGTGAGGCCCTAAATCCTGTGTGAAAGAGAGTGATAAAAGTTCCCTTCTGTATAAATTACATGCTGTATTTTAGTATAAAATTTAAATGCCTGTAGTTTGATTAACTAATGTTTCATGTTGGAGATTATGATCTTTCTGCCTGGAAGTTTAAAATTCTGAAATATGACCAGAGATAAAAGATTCAGTTGAAAGTTGATGCCTGCCTCGTTGGAGGAACAGCTTCTGAACAGACAAACCCACGTGATTGCACATGCAGCAGATGTGACGTTAAAATATTCTGCCTGACTACAGTTCCACTTGTGACTGAGCAGCGCTGTATTAAAACTATGTAAAGTTGACATTTCCAGGTCAAGGCACAGGTGCGAACAGAGGTGCTGTACACACCATGGACGGAGGATCCTGTCCCAGAGTGCTCTTCTACCTTCCACTGCAGCACGCATCTTTGTTGTTCACCAATGTAGATCAGAACACTTTCCTACCAAAACCAAATGATCCTCAGATAATTTGACGTGTGTGTGTGTGTACCAGCAAGCTGAAATTTGGCTCTGTGGATATTTGTTAGCAGCTATCACAGATTTCAGTCTTTCTTGCTTTTTGATGTACATCAAAGACATTCGAACATCTCTGAACCTCGAGCACTGAAGGAACGTTTCAGTCCAGGAGACAAGACTAGCTCTGCTTTGAAGTAAATCTCCTAAAACACGCAGTTATGGGGCACTCAACGCTAGTTGCTTTAATATTATTGATCCCGTCCTATTGTGCCTCATTACTTGATAGTGTAGACATAGCTGTTGAAAGACGTCAGTGCCTGAACACTGTTATTAATATGTGGAAGCAACGATAACTGTTGTCTTTCAAAACAGCGGTGTTTAGTTTGGAAAGGAAACAATATAAAACAAGGTAAGAGAAAAGGATAGCTGAACAGTTAGAGAGTAAAAAATCACTATGATAAAACGTGAGCACAGTTAATTTAGATTACAAGAAACCTGAATTAATGAAATGTTGTAAATATATTATAAATATCATAGTAATATTAATAGTGTTACTGTAATGTTATTATATTTAAACAAATTGCTTAGTTTGATTCAAATGAAAGATGAGATGCATTAAAAGGTAATGAACGTGAATATGTCAGACTAGCTAAGAATTACCTGTGCCTCATAATTGAAATAACAAAATAGTAGAAAAGATCTAAAAGACATTTCTCCACTGTACAAGGTTGCACGAAAAGGAAGCAAAGGCATCAGTGAATTTCACAAATCTACCTTTGTTACAGCAAAATTGAGCTAGTGCAGGAATCTGGAACAAATCCAGAAAGTCCTTTCATTTGGCAAGTTTTAAAATAAGATCATGAAGAAAATAATGACTAAGAATGAGAAAGCAGGGGGAGCAGGCTTGAATAAAAATGAAGCAAGGAGCAGAAGTGAGATGCAGCAAAGTTAATCAAATCCTCTATCTGATAACCCAGTGTTTTTGAAACATCATTGTGTGGTTCATGATCAAAATAGCATCTAAAAAGTAAGATTAATGTTTTCAATAGCAGTAAATCCTCTAGTGTCTCAGGTGCAATTTTCAGTGCCAATAATTTTTTTCATTTAGAAGACAAATAGAAATGCTGAAAAGAGTTGGCTTCAAGCCAACTAAGTTTTTTTTTCCTCTTCTCGCTGATACAAAAATGAAAACAATTTTTTAGTATTTGAGAAGTCTTCCAGGCAATCAAAAAACAAACATCCCATTTCATTCACAGATAACTGTGAAAAAAAAAAAGGAACAGAAAGTCTAGTTTCACAAAGTTGTCACTGAGACTGTTTTTTCTTAACAATATTCAGTGTGGTTTAGATACTTCCTTAGGATCTCAGAGTCCCAGAAACAAATCCTACCTCCACCTCTTAAGGATCACACCGCAGGAAACACATGAATTATCAGTTTGAGGTGGCACTGGGAATAAGGAACTCTTCAACTCTTATTTTAAATTATCCATCAGTTCAGTTTTTTTCCTTGTACAAAACAGTTCCCTCCTTTTAAAAGGCAGGAACTCTTGTTTATCTTATTGCAGGATGGATGTCTGGAAAGAATTCTGATGATGAAAACTGTAGGGTTAAGTATTATTAATTTGGAAAAGAATGTGCTACAATTATTTTATAAATATGGCACAGACTGATCATTAATTTAGACTGTTAAATGTAAAGACAGGAAATATCATGCTCACCAACCTGGCCCACCACCTACTCACTCGATTGTGGGTCATCATCTCCCTCCCATCACTTCTTATTATAGTTCTCCTCCCCAGGTTGGCCAGCCTACTGGCAAGTGATCATTACTATGTAGTCCTTGGATTATCACAGCACTTAAGAAACAATCATGGATCCTTCTAGATTCTGTACAAACACAGCTTTTGCCTTACTTTTTGAGATGGATCACATCTCTTCCTAGCAGTCCTTAGACCTCAAACAGGGGACATCCCAGAGTCATAAAAGCTGACTCCCTGTTTTCAGCACCAGCTGTGCAACCAATTACTGAGCCACAGGATCCATTGGCTCCTCAAGCCCTACTCCCTCGCCAGTAGGACTGAAGAGAAACCACCTGGGCACCTATGTCTTTGACTCACCCTACAGCAATGTAGTCATGTGTGATATGTTCCAGATCCCCCCTGGCATCATTGGTGCCCATATGGGTGAGCAGCAGGGAGTGAAAGTCCAAGGCCCAGACAGGACTCAGCACTCTCTGCACAACATCCCAGGTCTCAGCCCCCACAATAAATGTCCTCAGACAGCAAGTTGGGGCAGAAAATGTGGGCCTCCATCCCCTGCAGCAGGGAGCCTCCAACTACTGTCACCACTTCATCCTGCATGGTTCAGGCTCAGCCATCAGATGCTTTGCCAGAGAGAGCTTCAAGCCCCTCATCTGCTACCAGAGCACTGAAGCTATTCTGTAGCTGCCAGTCCAGAGGCAAAAAAGGACTCTTCCTCCTGGTGCCAAAAGTCACAAGCTTCCAGCCTTCCCCATCATGGAAATCTCCTATTTCCCAGCCTGATGAACACTGACTCTGCTTGCCCCTCCTTCAGTACAGATCTCTCCTGAGCCTTCTCATCTCAATGCTAAGCACTCCCAGCTCTCTCCACATCTCCTCAGTGACATCCCTTAATCATCCTCATGGCTATTTGCTGGGCTTCCTCCAGTATGTCTCTTGAACTGGACAAAGCGTCCCAGATGTATCTCACCAGTGCTGAGTAGAGGGAAGGATCACCTCCCTCAACCTGCTGGCAACAATCTTTGTAACGCAGCCCAAGAGGCTGTTGGCCTTCACAGCAAGGGTGGTGCATTGCTGGCTGATGTTCAACTTCTCCAGCAGGATCCTCAACTCTGCCAAGCTGCTTTCCAGCCTATGAATCTCCAGCCTGTCATGATGCAGAGGATAATTTCTCCCTAGGTGCAGGACTTGGCATTTCCCTGGGCTGAACTTCACGAAGTTCTTCTTGGCCCAGTTCTGCAGCCTGTCGAGTTCCCTCTGAATAGTTGCACACCCATCTGGTGTATCAAACACTCCACCCCATTTTGTATTCTCCACAAACTTCCTGAGGGTGAACTCTGTCCCATTGTCCAGGTCACTAGTGAAGATGTTAAACAGCATTGATTCCAGGGTCAACCCCTGGAGCAGAGTCACTAGCTGAGAAGCCCAGCTGGACTTTATGCCACTCATCGCAACCCTGTGAGCCTGGCAGTTCAGCCAGTACTCAATCCACCTCACCACACATTTATATAACCTGTAACTTCATCAGTTTGTCAATGAGGATGTTGGGGCAGACAGCGTCAAAAAGCCTTGCTAAAGTCAAAGTAAACAACATCAACTGCTCTCCCCTCGTCCACCAAGCTAGTCACCTCATTGCAGAAGGCTGTTGGGTTGGTCACACAATTTCCCCTTCATAAATCCTTGCTGGCTACTCCCAACCACCCTCTTGTCCTTCATATGTTTGGAAATGGCTTCCAGGATTATTTGCTTCATCATCTTCCCAGGGACTAAGGGAAAGAATCATAGAATCACAGAATCACAAGGTTGGAAAGGACCTANCTGAGAGAAAAAGTTTTTCCTGATATCTAATCTAAATCTCCCCTGGCGCAACTTGCGGCCATTACCTCGAGTCCTATCATTAGTTATCTGGAAGAAGAGGCCGGACCCCTCCTCATCACAACCTCCCTTCAGGAAGTTGTAGAGGAGTGCAATGAGGTCTGCCCTGAGCCTCCTCTTCTCCAGACTGAACAATCCCAGCTCCCTCAGCTGCTCCTCATAAGGCTTGTGTTCCATACCCCTCACCAGTTTTGTTGCCCTTCTCTGGACACGTTCCAGGGCATCGATGTCTTTCTTGTAGTGAGGGGCCCAAAACTGAACACAGTACTCGAGGTGCGGCCTCACCAAAGCTGAGTACAGGGGGATGATCACCTCCCTGCTCCTGCTGGCCACACTGTTTCTAATACAGGCCAGGAAAAGCTAACCAGCCAGTAATTCCCTAAATCCTCCATCCAGCCCTTCTTGAAGACAGAAGTGACGCTTCCTTTTGCCAGTCCTCTGGTACCTCTCCTGATCACCCACGACCTTCCAAAGCTATCTTTTGTACTGTTTTGGTACAGTACCTAGAAGGATCCATGATTGTTTCCTAAGTACAGTGTTAATACAATAAATACAAACTAATAACCATTTGGTGTTACCTCATGGTAGTAATGGTTACAAGTGAGAGTTAAGTGACAGGTTATTTCAGGTTCCATGCTGCCTCTATCGTTCTTTAACACTATGATAACTCTTACATAAATACAGACATCATAGGCTTATTTATGTTAAAATTTTATTAAATCAGGCTAGATATTGAATCACAAACACTCGGCCCAGGAACTGCTGGGCTTAATGAATAGACTCAGCACAAGGAATGTTAAGACATCTCTTCAACTATATTATGATATTCTGCTGGAACTTAGAATCACTCTGCAACAGAGAAATCTATAAAAATGACAAATTTCACAGTAGCACATTTTTGTCATCCAAAACATTCTGTACTTTTTGGATCGTGACATCTTCATCACTAACTGAAATATGGATCAGATTTGGCTACTACAACAGATAAAAAAGCAGCATGAAGATATGAGTAAAAACAACTACAAAGAGAAAATAACTCCCTATCCAACCAGAACTTTCTTCAAAATCTTATAAATACACATGTACATTTCCACAGACAGCTAGTCATTTTAAGGTTTGATCTGACACATCAAAACAGACTCAGGTTTTCACAGTATGAGAGTTCAGTAATCTGTAAAAAAAAAAAATATATATCAAGATCCTCAGTAAGGATAGATGAGACAGCACAGAGCAAGCCCCCCAAGCTGCTAGTCACTTTTAGGGAAAGGCAGTAAAAGGGAGAAGCAAAAATAAATGCATTAACTTCAGTAAATACAGCAACATAGATCTAATTTCTCTCTTTTAGTTTCTATCCCTGCATTGCTGAACTTCTCTCCAGTTCCTTTCAGGAATTTGCAAATTTCTATTCTGTCTCCTCTTTCATTCCCCTTACCCGTGCTTCTTCCTTTTCATCTGAATGGTGCCTTTCCTTCTGGCAATAAACACAGTAGGTTCATCTTTTCTCTAGAAACCCCTTTTCTTTTTTTGTCCATTTCCACAGCCTGTACCTACTCCACCTTCCAATTAGCGTATTATCACCAATTTTTTCCCCGGCTCCTTACACAGAAGATGGTGTGTGAATGGAAATGATTTGGTGAGTATAGGAGCTGAAGTCAGATTACTTCCATTTTTTTCTTTCTTGGATCTTTTCTGCCACCCCTTCTCTCATGTTACCTGCCTATTCTGCTGCTAAACGAGCAGTAGAGCTAGTGAGGAGAAGCATCATTTGTCTCTAGCAGCAGTCCCTAGGAACAAAGGTACATCTAAATTCCCAAAGGAAAACCAACAGATCCCATAAATTTCAGCACCTATATCAGTTTGAACAACCTGCTTTGTTTCAAAGCTGTGCTTCTCTCACAGATCTTAATGGGAAGTGGAGGAGACGAGGATCTTTAAAAAAAATGTGCATGCTTTCACTGGAAGCCTCAGGTGTATGAGTTTTAAAATTATGCCTGTCTTCAAACTCGAGGCATTCTTTAATTTTATTTTCTATGGTGTGACTAAAATTTTCTTGATTTAAGCATATAGCAGAAGTGACTGCAATTAGAACTTGGCATGGATTAGGCCATCTAATTTGTGTTAGTCGATCATTTATGGGCAAAAGGGGCTAGTTTTTTTTTTTTTAGCTCACAAGATCAAGACAGGAAGAAAGAGGAGCTGAAAGAAAAATCATGCAGCTAGCTGTATTTTTAAAACACTAGCCCCTGACAGCATGACAAGTAGCTTCATTTAATGGCAAATTATGCTGAGTTTGCTGAGTTCATATATTCTGCAACCTTATGGCACTAATAATATTCCTCTAATAAAGCTAATGAACTCTGTGTTTCCTTAGGGTTGGAAGCTCTCACTTCCCACTACAAAGTCAATACATTCCAGCAAAAGACAGAATGTGGGCACATTAGGAAGACTATGCTAAAATGTACCAGCTCCTAAGGAGCAGGTCCATTCCACAAAAGCCGCACTCCACTGACTGCAAAGAAAGAAATACGTGCCCCAGAGTACTATTGACTATTGCAGGCAAATGTGAAAATGCCTGATGTGGTACTTGATCAATCTCTTTTCAGGAGATGTGTTGGAGGAAGGCTTTTCCAAACATTTGAATTGGTTAAGGCTGGATGTTAAGAAGGGGAAATAAGGTTCATTACCTACATGTAACCAACACTCACCAAACATCAACAGGAAAGAAGTGATTACTCGCCATGTTCACAGAAGGTTTCAGAATATTAAACAGGGTGACTCAAATAGCAGTCCTAAACAGGTTTCTCATGCAAAGATTTCAAGTCTGTTGGCTACTTAATTAACAAAGGTGGGTTAAGTCTGCAGAAAGATGCCCGGATGTGATTACTATAAGGCCACATAGGTAATTTGATGGAAAAAATAATATTGAACAAAATTGATCTGCAGTCCAGTGAGACGTCTATGAATTACAAAATCATATTATCCTGCAACTTTAAAGTGAGGTGTTATAGTGAAAGTTTCTTATTGTTGACTCTTACTTTTCATTCCTGCATGCCTTGAGTAGAACTGAGGCTGTAAGAGTAAACCATTTCTGTTCTGTGATGCTGGTTTCAGGCCTCCAACAGAGAAATTCTTTTTCACACTCCAAATTCCTTCCAGAGCCGCTGTTAATAATTTGTCAAAACAATACCATTACAACTGATTACTTCATCTTGTTCTAGAATTAATGGAACATTTAAAAGACAGTCCCTTTGGTCAGTACTGTAATTACAAACAGGTGGAACACTATAATCATCCTCCATAACTAACGAAAAAAGAGATTGCTCTCATCTTCAGAGAGCAATTTGGATTGCTAAAGGTGTATGTCGCTCTCTAGTGTCTGTGGAACAGTTTAGGACTACTAGGCTCCTAACTGAAGCAGGACGTACCTTATCTATAATGTATAAGAAAGAGCAGTAATACTGTAAATGCAAGCAGCATGGTTTATCAGTCATACTGGAATACCAAATAGCCTCATAAAAGTGATAGCAGAACAATAAAAAAAAAAAAAACCTATTTTGTAGAAAGGTTACAATTTACCAGTCATCTAATTTATGTAAAACAGTAAACTTACGAATGATCTAAGCTCTGTAAATCAGTAACCATCCAACCTGACAATTAGTTTTTACCACAGTCCAGGCCACTCGTGGAACATCTCTAACTCTCCACATGTATACTGATGAAAAAAGAACTAGGTTCTTGCTGAATAATTTGCACACCAACATCTAATTGACCTTATTATACACAGCATTATTATGCTATGCATAACTTATAGCAATTGTGCTATACATACCATTATACATTCAACTTGTTATACACAGATTTTATACATTCCTGTGACAAATATTTTTTTGTGGTTCTACATTATCTGAAGTACTTTAAGCCTTTGCAACATGTGTTTCATTGGGGGAATCTCCAGAAATCATGAAAACATATTTCGTAGCATCCATTCATATGATCAAATTGAAATTTTCCAGACAAGTTTGATCCATTGGCAGACGAATGCAGTCCAATATAGGTGTGTTAACCTCTTAGTAACATTAGACGCATGAGCAGATTGAGCAGACCAACGTTAACATCTGCAGCTCAGCGACTTGCCCAGATCCCCTTTACAGTCAATGGGAAGAGAACATGCACTTACAGAGCATGACTCATGCAAAGAGAGGTGTCTACGACAAGTCAGAAGAATCGTGTTTTCGAAGTGCCTTTTTTTCCCCATTTACTATAAACAGAGCTTACATAAGGAGTTCATTTGCCTGTGTGCCATAATTGCCAAAGAAGCCTAATCACAGTCATGCAGTTGCAGGTTCAAATGGTCTTTAAACCTGACAGGATACTGATTACATCACCTAGCTTTTGTGCATTTTCATCTGTGAATCCAATTGTTTGAAATTCATTTTGAGTAAGTTTACACTTGGGTCTTAATCCCACGTAAGAGAAAACACAGATTTTTTCAAATTTTTCCAGATTTGGAAATAAAGGCAAAATTACCCTTGCTACATTTGTGGAGGATGTAATGATGAAGAAAGATAATGGTGGGCATATTCCAACAAAGTGCAGCTCAATATAACCAAGGAATAGCTTTACTCTGTAGAAGAGAACGTTTGGCTACAGAATGGGAACCACATATTATGGAACAAAAGTATCATGGATTTAGGAGCAACAGTTGACAAATATTTCAACATTCTACTCCTAATGTTAGCTCTAGATATTAGTAGAGAAGTAAGTTAAAATCAGTAGATGATTTTCTCTCTCTCTCTCTCTCTCTCTCTCTCTCCAGGCTACTAGTGATATAAATACTGAAATACCGTGATCAGATTTGATATTTGCATTTTGAAAGATGAGGTAAAACAATTGGTCAGAGTACATAAACAGCTAAAACCAAATTAAGTGCTGGACAAAATAACTCTCACGGAGAGATGGTGAGACCTTAAATTGCTTAAGCTATCAAACACTGAATACTAGTGACTTTCATTGCAGTGTATACGTAACTTCTCTGGAAGAAAATCCTGGACACTAAAACAGGGACTATAATATATCCAACAAAGGCAAGGAGTTGAATCATGCAAATCAAAATTATCAATCAGGCATGATTTTTTAATACATCAACCACTAGAACAAACTAATCAGGGAAGTTGTGGAATAACCAGCTTTACTCAGCAGACTCTACAGAGAGGTACCTACTAAAATACAATGACTTGGCCAATAGAGACAGTGGAACCTGGGACCTGGTAGTCAAACAGATATACTGTCCCATCCTTAAATATTACAAATTTCTGAAAAATAATTTTCTATGATTAGATTAATAGATCTTCTGGCTGCAAGAAAAAAAACACCACCATGTAAGTTATGTCCTACATGGGTCACATAGCTTCATAGTCATTCCTGCATCAAGACTAGCAAATGAGCTTGGACCAGGGCTGTTTAAGTGGAAAATATTTAAAATACATATTAAAAATTTAACAAAGATCTAATTGATCTGCGTTAAATTGTTCCACCATTAAGTTCTTGTTAAAAATTATTTCTGTTCTGATTTTCTAATGTTTTACTTCTAGTTCTCAGAAGTTTCTTATCTAGACCAAACACTCTGTTCCCTCTTAGATTTCCATTTCCTCATTTGCCTACTGTAATCAAGTAGCTCCATAACCTTCAAGCTGCCTAAAAAGATTTTCTAATTGCTTTCACTGTTTTCATGTCCTTTATTTACTCTGATTCATTCTTACCTCAACTTCTTTTCAACACCAACTTCAATTTTGAACAGCAGAAGTGAATGAAGTATTCTAATAACTACAGCACCTTTTTCAAAGAAAGATGTAACAAAATTTCCGACCGCTTGGTATTTGTTTCTGTTTCATTAAACTGATAGATCACATGAATTATGCGTTCTCGATTGTCCCATAATTTCAGACAAAAAAAAAAAGACTATATATAATTCTTCTGGTTCTAAATGTTCCCCAGATTATTACATAAATGCTCTAGGCTTTTTTGTTTGTTTGGTTGTTTTTTTTAATCAATAATTTTGCCACAGTTCCTCAAAACTTTTTACGCTTCATTTGCCCTGACAAACACTTCCCATTTGCTTATAAGAAGGATTACCTGCAGCTGGATGTTTAATGTGGCATTCTTCTTTCCGAAAATAAAGCTCTTCTTCAAGTATTTCTTTAACTCTCCTACATGGTTCAACATACACAAATTTCTTCCCTGTTAGCAAAACACATTACAAAAGAACCAGTTATTTTAACTCCCCTGAAATCCAATATGCTTTGCTGAATGTAATTTCATTCTATCCTGTTCTACTTTAATACACTTCAAAACAAATTTCCAAACGTGATGGTGTTCAGACAGGCCTGGCTCCCCAGAGCAATTCCTCACAACAGGACCACAGCAGGTACCTAAACAGGGAGTACTGGAGGACTCAAAGGGTGCAGATGAACTGCATGGCGTTGACAGGGCTCTCCAACACGGGATGTCGCAGCCAAGGCAGCCCCCAGGCACCGGGGAGATGCAGCAATGGTGTCCCTCCAAAGCAAGCAACCCATGGCAGCGCAGAGTGCTGCCGAGGGCAGATGGAGGAGGCCCCCAAGGACATGTCCTTGCTGAAGAGGGCACCTCACGGCAGCGGGCGCGACCCCTAAAAGAAGGCAACACCCAGCGGTGGCGCGGTGCCTGGGGCCACCGCGCAACGCGGCCCGGGGAGGGATGCGACACCTTCCATCCCCATCCCCTCCCTCCAGGGCTTTCTGGAGAACCACGACAGGGCAGGAGCCCTCACGAGGAGGCCAGCGCCCACCACCCGTGGGGACGGGAGAGCCGGGGGGGTCGGCGGGGGCCCCGGGGCGGG
>VXAL01001519.1:172475-192848 GCA_013399475.1 Chauna torquata | reverse complement strand
GTAGGAACCGCGCGGGTCCGTTGCCATAGGCGCGGGGGCGGGGGGGGGCGGGCCGCCTCTGCCCCGCTGCCGACTGCCCGCCGCCATCTTGTGGCTGCCCCGCGCCGCTGGGGGCGGCTGTCCTGCCCCCGGGCTGTGCCGCCGGCGGGGCACGGAATGCCCGCCGTTTTCCTCCTCCGGTCACAGCGGGGGTGTTTGGCCCCTTCCGCGGGTCGGGGTTTGAGCAGCAGCGTTAGGAGGCCGTTAGTGTGCTGAACGCGGCCGGGCTGAGCCCCCGCACAAAGGCGTCCCGGGGCCGCTGTGTGGGACACCGGCGCCCCGCTGCCTCACGCCAGCTTCGGGCACAGAGCAGGCCGCAGCAGGAGGCGTCGTTAAACATCGCTAGCTTGGCGCAGCGGTACCGCGTTTGGCGTGCGCACACATCACTAGTGTTTTGTACCCCCACGGAGTGTTGCCACTGCCTTGCCTTTTAAAAGGATGTCACGTCTTCCTCATCTAAAGAAACAGCAGACTGACAGAAATGAAGACGGAAGAATCCAACTTGATTGGAGGGATCACACGGATCGACTTGCACACAGAAGCATTGCCTTGATTTTAATAGCGCTTTTTATGAAATGAGGCATCTCGAAATGTTGATAGGACTTGTGTTTTGAGTCCGCTCCTCTTACTGCTGTGCACATTCTGAGGAAGAAGAGCAGCTGGCAGGTGCTGTAATAAGCAGAGAGTGCCGCCGGATAGCAGCAGATCGGCACACCGGGAAGCTGCCCCGCTCACCTGGCAGGGAGGTTCACCCTGCGACAGCTTCCTTGAAGCCAAAACTTTGCATACAGGAGAAAGTGAGAATTTGTAAGATACAAACCACATCTATGCACAATGTAATGTTTTTTCCTTGATGTGTTTCGAAGTGTGTCTTCCACAAATATCCTGAAACCAAGCTTTCAAAATAGTAAACATTAAAAATTACCTTGCACAATTCATATTTCAAAGGCAGTTTTCTATTTTCTAACAGAACTGCAACACAGAGCTTCAAGAAAGCTGGGATGATGGAGATGCGCTCCAAAGATGCTTGATCAGAGGACCAAATATGTGCTGACATATTTCAGCATTGCTGCTGCTGTTACAAGTGTGTTTCAGATCTGCTGGTGGTGTCTGGAAGGACCCGGAGATCACTCAGTAAGGTGTCTGTACAGGATGACGAGATGTCTTCTTACAGCTGTCTTGCTGAGGGATAGTACTCCAGGTCTTACATTCATTTTTCAGTTCAATTTGATTAACAAAGAGAAGCAAGTTTCTCTGCTCTTAAATTATAAATGGGAAATCCTGCAGTATGCTAATTCCCATGCAATACACTGCTTTACAGGTTTCTGCTAGGCTAACAACATTGTTTAAGTTCTACTAGTATCCTTCTAAACCACTGTTGATTGAAAAAGACCAGCCTGCTCAAAATAATTATTTTGAGATGTACTGTACTAGTACTTAGAAACTCACTCATTAAATACTTTCATTTGGTAGTGATATTTGTCTGAAACTTGCACTTGAACCAAGGGGATGGAGAAGACTGGAAGTGTACACTATTGGACCTTTCACAGATAGCTAAATAATCCAGACGTTGATTCTCCAAAACTAGCTGAAAGATTGAGAGACGCAGACCAACACAGTTGATGTGAACAGTAACACAGACAAGTTCAACTCTAAAACCAACTTTAAAAATTATTTTTTTCACTTGTTAGCAGAAAGGCTGAACTGACAAACAGGAGCAGCAAATTACGATGGCTCTTGTGAAAATACGTAGCACTACTTACCATTTTTCTGTTAGTTAAACCAGATAGTGCTCAGTGCTAAGACTTGTTAAGAACACCTCAGATGAAGAGTCCCAATCCTTCATTGTAAACCAATGAGATCCTAGCTGGCACAACTACAGAGAGAAGCTGCACACAAGTGCATGCTGATGGCCTCAAAATCTTGAAACAAACCAACCAACACCCACCCCCTTCAGTTTGGTTAAATCATGGCAGTCAAATTTGAGTAGAGCTTCCAAAAGGTCTGACAGATTTGACTGGCTAAAATTAGCAATACTAGCTATAATTAGGCATGATAGTATGTTGGCTGTTTATCCTCACACAGTTGAAGTTCCTATGAATAATTCTTTTGATTTATGAACAGGCAATTGCATTGGTTATTGAGTTTTCAATTAAAAATATGACACTAAAATATTTAGGGTTAACTACTTTATTCTATAGTAGGCCTTACAACGGATTGCTAAACATTTTGTGTATCACCCAAATAAGTTACATTCACACTGAGCTTCCATGTAGTTTTAAAAAATTAAATTTCTGAAAAGATAATTTTCTATTGAGCTGTAATAAACTCTGCATAACCGAGCCTGAATTCTTTCACATGAAGTAAATAGTCCAGTTTTCCCTCTTGCTTTGACATTAATGTTTTGGACCAACTACAGAGGTCCCTCCAAATTTGAACTAGTTAAACAGAGACTCATTGAAATTACTGAATTCACTGAGACTTTCTGAATATCTTGATAACAGAAATAACACTTCAGAGTGTGAATGAAACCACAGAGTTGATTTGCAAAAAGTGACGTTTTGACTGGTAAGAATACCTAAGTATCTTAAATGAAAATCTTGTTGGAAAGGGACAGACCACCACTGATGAGCAAGCATGCAGAACGCTGTGTTAAAAACAAGGGTCAGTAAAACTCACATTCACAAGTTTAACAGTTACTTTTAAGGGGACACAGCATTTATGCAGTCTTCCACTATTTCAAAAAGGTAGTGATATATATCAGTCCTCCTAGCAATGTCAAGGGCAGTTTCATCCAAGTTATTTTTCAGGTCTGCTTTCACATAGCGATTCATCAGCAAAAGTTCAAGGGTTTCTCTACTGTTTTTGTTTCCTGCAGCAATATGCAATGGTGTCAGCAAACCATTTGTCTGAGCATTGATGTCTGCACCCTGTTGAAGTAAGAACGAGGCCACTTTTGTATTGTTCCACTTGCACGCGCTGTGCAGCGGCGTCCAGCCATCCACCGTCTGCGCATGAACATCTGCCCCTTGGGCAACCAGTTCATGTGCCATGTCCAAGTGCCCACTGTAGGCAGCTCGATGGAGAGGAGTGTATTGATCTTCATCACGAGCATTAACTGGAGCCAGCTTTTCGGAAAGGAGCCTCCTCACTGTACTCAGCTATTGAAGGGAAACAGATAATTTAATACAAAACTCTGCAAACAAGACATATCGCTTCTACTGTTCTGTTCTAAAGATGTTTTAGGAAAAAACAATTTCTGTCAGTCTCAAAAAAGACCATGTGTTACAGGAAATTTCAAGATGAAACCAGTTATTGTTACTTAAAATACCCTGTGGTTTGCCCCTCTTGTCTTTGGGCATTTAGCTGCAGCACCTTAGAAATACCTTTGCCTCAGACCTTCTCCCCATTCACTGTGAAGGAACATGTGCATCCACAAAACTATAGCTGGATCTTCAGTGTATAACAAAGACAACCAATGAAAATAAATGTGCACAAGGCTGCAATAAGCTACCTAACAGGCATCTCCATCTTCTTTCCCTCCCTTCCAAGAATAAAAAGCTTTTTTGCAGTAAAAAATAGGGAAACAGTCACCCATTCTCTGCAAAGTAGCTTTGAAGAAAATAAAATTTCAGATACGCCCCCTCCACCCCAGTTAAAAGGCTTACTTGCCATGAAGAAAGAGTCTGGCATGCTTTTAGTTTATACAAGTTTAAGAACAGTGCTGTTATTTTAACTTTGAACTACAATGAAAGTGTTTCTTCTGAAAGCTAATTGACCCAGAAATATTTTAGTGTGTGTGGACTAAAAAGGCAGATGTTTTTCAGAGCAGCTTGTAAAACCTGGACCAAAATAGTTCAGAGAGACAAAGGGAAGTATAGGGAAGGTTTTATTCATGGAAGAAACTGTAGACATCTATTCAGGATAATATTCCTGTCAGTGATCACAGAATAAATACCTTACCCGATTGTTTTCAGCTGCCCAGAGTAGCAATTTCTCTGGATTTTTCTCCATTTTTTTTTCTTGCATTTCATACCATTCCTCGCTTCTTTCTTGTTCATCATCTTCATCATCAGACTGTCCTGACCAACAGCTCTGAGTTCCTACAGGAATCAAATGCCTGTGCGTTTCCAGCAATTCAAGTTGGTTAAAGCTCTCTGTAAACTCTGCTAACTCATCGCTGTCATCATCTCTTTCATCGATGTCTTTTTCAGCAACATGTTTGCCTCTATTCATTTTCAGTTAGCATCTGCAAGGAGCACAGATCTAATGATATTTATAATATTTATAATAACTTATTCATACACTAAGTGTTAGTGAAGACATCTGATGGATTATGCAGACAACAGCAATGCCATTAGCAGCACTCAAGAATAGGATCCATGTTCCTCTACAAAATCGGGTATTGGCAACACTGCCAGAACTCCCCATTAACACCATGCTACAAAATACTGCATAATCCAAATGTAGAAACTGTATCACCTGCAGACAGTGCGGGACTGAGTGAATATGTCATACTTACACCTTATGCATTTTATAAACACAAGATTTGGACGAAATACTTGAGTTTATAGCAGCGTTTCTGCTTCTCCCAGGAGCCCGCGCCGCCCCAGCTGCCTCCCTGCCGCCATTTGCCCCTCACGCCCCGGGAGGACCGGTAAGCAGTGCCGGCCTCCCGGGCAGCACAGGCCTCGCTCCCCTCCGGGCTGCTGGCCGCTCGGGGAGGGCCGCAACACCCACCCCAGCCCCTCGGCTGTGCTGCTGGGGCCAGCAGGGGCCCGCGCCGGTACCCCCCGGCCCCTCGCTTCCCCGTCCCTGCCCGCAGGCTTCCGGGCGCACCTCCAGCGGAGCGCCGCCGGCTGGCTCAGCGCACGCCGCGCCGCGGGTCTCCCATCCACGATCGCCCCCCACCAGGCCCTGCTTAGCTTCCCCCACCGCTCCGCGCGGAAGCGAGCGCACCTGCCCGCCCCAGGACGGCTCGTCGAGGGGCGGGGCTACCCTCCCAGAGCCCCCGGCGGACGTGACGAAAGCGGCTCGCCGAGGTAGGCCCCCGACTGACCGATCTCGCAGCCCGGCGGGAGAGCGGCGCGCGCGCACTCGGAGCTGGCGGGTCTCGCGAGAGCGGCGGCTCGGCACTGCTCGGCGCCATGGTTACGGCGCGCGGCGGCAGGCGGCCGCGCTAGGCCCCGGGCGGGGGGATCGGCTCCCCCTCCTCCGCTGGAGCTCTGCGGCCTTCCCCCGTCGCCCTCAGGTCTCAGCGGGGCGCCTCGGGTGCTGGTTGGCCTCCTGAGGGGGAGCGGGCCGCTTGCCGCCGCGGTTACCGTTTGCCGGTGCTGAACCGGCGGCCGTGCCCGCTTGCGGGGGAGGCGTTTTGCGGCCGCTCCCACGGAGCCGGGCTCCCTGTGCGCCTTCTGGAGGCCTCGCGGGGGCGGGGAGGCTTCTACGGCACCGCTCCGTTCCCGGCCGGCCGGTGTGAGAGGGCCGGCTGCGTTCTCTCGTAAATGGTTAAACCAAGCACGGAGCTTTCCTCGTCTGATGAGTGGAAGACTGAGCAATTGGCGGTTCAGCTCGCTGTGCCCTTCATTCTAATTCGTTTCTATTCTTGTCTTTTAGGCATTGCATAGGATTTACGGAACTAGAAACTGACTTTCTGACCTGACTTACTAAGCTGTGTCCAGAACCTTTTTGTGAGTCTTTGCACGAAGATGAGTACCGTCAACTCTCAGTAAGCTCCTGTCGTTTGTGCAGTTCTTGTTATATCAGATAACAAGTCTTTTGTGTGTTAGGAATGAGTTAAGAGCTCAGGTCTGCATTTGTGTTTTCCTTCAAGTCCTTTTGATCGTTGTACTTTCCTTTGTATGTTCATAGATTACCAATGCAAACAGAGAAATGGAATGTTTATTCATAAAGTCTTTTTAAAGACAGAAAACATGCAAAGGGTTCTTTAGTTTTTCATCAGATGTTTGCAGCCCTTTATTAAAGTAGATTGATCGGGATAACCTAATTTCGAAACCGGTTTGTTTGTTCAAGTGCCATTTGCAAATAAAGTAATGAAATGTTTTGAGTATTACAGGAAAGATAGAATTTTATAACAAATCTGCTGTATATTTAATGACTTAGGACAGAAGAGCTTATCTTAATGAAGTCTGCGTTAAAATTCTGAAGTACATTGCTTGCTAACATAAACTTTCCTGTATTATTCAGGGATGATGAAGACACCTTTAAAATACTAATTGCTACTGATGTTCATCTTGGCTATTTGGAGAAGGACCCAGTGCGTGGAAATGACACGTTTGTAACTTTTAATGAAATTTTGGAGCATGCTCAAAAAAATGAAGTAAGTATTGCTTTTTGGAAAGTAAAGCAGACAGACTATCGTAAATCTGTTCCAACCTGCTGGAAATTATAAAGCTTAGTCCTATTGTAATATTTATTAATATCAAAATATATTTATTTATTGCAGCTAGTTACATTTCTGTTTTAGTAAAAGAAACACTAATTCCTTTGTGAGAGCATTCTTCTTAAATTATGACCCTGGTTGTGTTAATAGTGTTTTCAGTGTGCCTGCAGCAGTTACAGTGGTATTTGGAGAGGATTTATCACTGGAAGAATGGAAAATAGTTAGGGAGAGATAAAAAGCCTTCAGACATCTCAGAAAACAGAAGCCTCTTCATTCAGATACAAACAGATGTAATGCTTGAAAAGCTTCTAATATTTCATAGTCAAATTATTTGAAATTTTGATTTTTTTTTCCTGTACTGTTTCAAAAGCTGAAGTGAAACTAGTACCCTCTCAAAGTAACGCAGAGATAGGCACTGGTTTCTTCCCGCTACGTACCATAGCAGTGAAAAGATAATGCATCTGCCCTGGCCTGTCAAAGAAAATGTTCAGGAGCCAATCATCTAGGGACACTTATTAAAACACTTCACTGTTTTTGTTTATTTTGTTTTTTTTAATGCCATCTATTGTTTTCTGCTATAGCTCTTCATAAATGGTTCTTCTAAAAATATATATGTATTTTTTTTCAGAGTAATTTAGTTAATGTTTGTTTAATGAGAAAATTAAATACAGAATATCTGCAACTACAGACTCATTTTATCTAGCAGTCTAGGTATTAGATATGTGAAATTCCTTAGCAGAAGTAATTTAACCAGTTTGCTTACAGGTTTTTCAAGGTAATGCCAAATGTTGTATTAAAATAATAGAGCTCTTTGTTATATACAGGTGGACTTTGTTTTATTAGGTGGGGACCTCTTTCATGAAAACAAACCTTCCAGAAAAACAGTACATTCTTGTTTAGAGTCACTAAGAAAATACTGCATGGGTGATCGTCCTATTCACTTTGAAATTTTGAGTGATCAGGCAGTTAATTTTCAATATAGCAAGTAAGTCGATTTCTATAAATTATGATGCTGCATGTTTAGTTTTCGTATTGGGTGAATGTGTTGAGATTTTATTTTGTTTTTTAATGCTTATATTCTCTGTGACTGAAACTTTGATGTTCTAGGCTTGAATGGGGCAGTTTGTAGGATCACCTCATCTATCATCTTTTATTGTTTAAGTCTATAAAGAACTGTATACCATTTTTTGAGAAATCTCTGGAAGTGTTGTAGCAGTTGATATGTTTAAGTAATAAACAGGTTGTATCTTGCAAGTAAACCATCTTAAATGAATTGCCGTGCTAAAATAAGCAGTTCTTTGTGTGTAAATAAAGGTTGCACAGCCCAGTCTTTTGCTCTTCCATGTATCACACATGATACATGCAAGAGTTTCATGCTCTTTCATTAAAAAAAAATAAAATAATGACTAAAAAAAACCCACAACTTTTTACTACCATACTTCCAGTAGGCAGTTCCATTCCGGACCATGAATAAGAATCTTCTTACGTTGTGCAGCTTAAGCTTATTCATAGCCACTTGGTAATCATTTGTGCCACTGTTATGTATTTGTGATGACAGTAATTTGAAGAGAATATTGGGAATTATCTGTACACAAATTTGCAGAGATAATTTAACTTGTTTTCCTCTTTTTGTTCAGATTTCCATGGGTGAATTATCAGGATGGAAATCTCAACATTTCTATTCCAGTTTTTAGTATTCATGGTAATCATGATGATCCAACAGGGGTAATTATTATCATAATTATATTATACTGTTATATTACAAAAACAATATTGTAGAAATACAGTTCTTGGCAAACAGGATAGTTTTAGACAATTGCTCCACTCTTCACATAAATATTTTGTGTATCTTTAGAAGTTCTTTATTAGTGACAACAGCTTAAGTGTGGCATTGGAAAAGAGAATCGAAAGAAATTAAGGGATCCGTATGGACTATATTAAATCTCTTTAATTTACATACACTTTGATAATTAGGAGCAGAATCACTTAGTGCAAAAAGTGACAGCTGTTCAGAAAGTTTCTAGAACAAATTCTATCTATAGAGACTGAAAGCCTTTTTCTTAAGGGAAGAACATTTTGATACTTTGACTTGTGCTTAGATTGCATGGAAAATTGATAGGCATCTTCAATTGCATGAACTTTTATTTTCAAGGAAGGTAAACTAATAATGATCAAATACTGTTTAAAAGTCAACATCTAGAACTAAGCAGAAAAAAGAACGTTTGGAAAGCATGAGCTGAATTAAGAATTTTTTGTTTTATATCAAATAGCAGTATATTGTGGAGATGGATAACAGCAAAACCTTAACTTCAGCCCTACTGTGATGTAGTTAGTTTAACCAGATAATTTTCTGTAGTACTTCAGAGACTGGCTGGGGTTCTTGTTTGTTTTTCTGAATGATGTATTGTTTAATTTCGTGTTGTTAAAATGAGGCAAAAATTGTAAGGAAAAAGGTTTTGCTTCTGTTCCGATGAATACTAAAAAGTGCTAGTATATGTGGCGGGGTTTCCAACTGCAGGAGATGTTTAAGGAAAGACGCTCTCTTTCCATTTTGAGACTGTTTCACTTAGACTTTAGAGGCTAAATGTCCTGATCAAAGGTTTTTAGATTTGTTTCTTACTGTTTTCTACAGGCAGATGCACTGTGTGCATTGGATATTTTAAGCTGTGCAGGATTGCTGAATCACTTTGGGCGTTCAACTTCCGTGGAGAAAATAGATATTAGCCCCATTTTACTACGTAAGGGTAGAACAAAAATTGCTCTATATGGCTTAGGTAAGTATTCTTCTGCCAGACTGTGGCTCAGCTGTTCATGTGTTACCAAAGCTCAATAGGTCTAAAATAAGTTGGGATAAACACAGTGTTGCAACAAACACAGAGGTCTAAGTAAAACTAAGTTAAGGTGTATCAATTCTGAGAGTGTTGCTGCCTAGAGATGCATGTGCACCAGCTGTGTCCTTAGGTTGTGACTTTAACACCTTAACCTCTTGAAGCTGTGACGGGAGGTTCAGGCTGGGTGTTAGGAAAAGGCTCTTCACTGAGAGGGTGGTCGGGCACTGGAACAGGCTCCCCAGGGCAGTGCTCATGGTACCGATCCTGCCAGAGTTGAAGAAGCGTTTGGGTAATGCTCTCAAACATAGTCTGATTTTTGGGTGGACCTGTGTGGTGCTAGTAGTTGGACTTGATGATCCTTGTGGGTCCAGTCCAGCTCAGGATATTCTGTGATTCTGAGTCTGCTTTTGCAGGTCCCCTACCGCTTTTGTATCTTTTGTCAATTTGGATGTTCTGCAGAATGTCAGGTTTATTCCCCTGCTGGATTGTCAGTGGCTGACAGATAGGAATTTATGGGGGGAAAAAAAAAAAACCTCAAAGGCTATATTTCTATACTTCTGTTAGTCTAAAATGAACCCTGCTTAATTTATTCGTAGACAGTGCCTGTGTATTGAGTCAGAGCAGTCACACTTAAATTTTCACTGTTGTGTATTAAGCTTACTTTCTCCCGTTTAGGTAAAACTTTAACACTGTATGTTCATGTGCCATTTTGGTGTTATTTAAAAGCATAAACTGAGCAGAAATCTAATGTCTGGTGTATCTCTCTGAAGTGGCTTATAAGTAACATCTGACACAGGTAATCTCGGTGTCTTTAAAGAAGCTTATGAAGAGTTTCATGTCTTAAAGATGTTCTGTGGTGGGTTTTCGCCTTCAGTTTGTCGCATCTTATTTTCCCCTCCACCTTCCCCTTTACCCTCACTTCATACTTTGAAAGGTTGTGTTTGGTGACTTTCTGTGTAGAGATGTTAACTATGAAGGTCTTCAATTTCCCCCTTATTTTATGTCTGGTCACAAATGCTTAAACACTAATTTCCAAGCAACTTTTATAGCTGTAAGTTAAGTCCTTGTTGGCCCCAGCTCCATGTGTTTAATGAGAGAGTTTAGAATTTGCTTGATGTTCTAAGGGTTCATAATGAGTGTTCTAATACCACAGTATAAAAGTTTTCAAAAAGCAGTTGAATTTCTAATACCCAAAATCTCTATTGGGAAAAGCAGCAACTTGCTAAAGTGGAGGTATTGCTGTGTGTAAATGTTTGTGAGATGTTTCTTTGAACTTGTTCTGGGATTTTTTACCCTCTTAGCTTTCTCAGATGTACAGAGCACTTGTTCACACACAAAAGATGTAAACTCCATACGGGATTTTATTGAAGTTCATCATAAAAATTCAGTATGGGTGTGGGTTTTTCTTGTTCCCTGCTCCCCCCCTGCCCCGAAAAAATGTTTAGGAAGTAATCGGTGACAGTTCAGAAGTACTGCAGACTTTTTCCTGCTGTGTGGGAAAGCACAGAGTTTGTAGAATTCATGGTTTATTTCTTGTTTTCTAGAGAATTTCTAAATACGTTGAACAACCCCATCTGCTCAGTAGTATCTGCTTTCAGAGTCCACCTTACAAGAAAATATATTTCTTACTCCATCAACAAGAAACAAAACACCTTGTATCTTTAATTCTGCCCATAATGTGTTGTTTGGCATAGAAAACTGACGAGGTTTTAAACTAGATGTAGTTAATGAAACTGCTTTTAGCGGTTATTTAAAGGTAGATTTCATGTTAGAACATCTTACTTTCAGAAGCCTGTCTAGTAAAATAACCAACCTATACTTTGTTCTGCTTGAATTCTTAATCACTCCTTAGACTTCTTAGGTCATGCAAATGAAGATCTGATCTTGCCACAGAGTTGTGTTCTCTATGCTCTATTAAATAGAGTTGCTAATTAAAATGCTATAAAACAAAGAGTTGATATGCCACGCAAAAATGATTTATTGTTTTGTTTTGTCCACTGCAGGAGCCATTCCAGATGAGAGGTTGTATCGTATGTTTGTCAATAAACAAGTAACCATGTTGAGACCAAAGGAAGATGAAGACAGTTGGTTTAACTTATTTGTGATTCATCAGAATAGGTAGCAGTATTGAATGAATTATGGTAACTTAAGCTTTGTGTGTTTTTTTTTTTTTTAACTGCCTTCAAAAGGGTAGGAGAGAAAGCCAGCTATGCTGGTTGGTGCTTCTTGTGAGTAGCTGACTTCAAGATTTTCCCAAATAAAAACAATGTTTTACAGCTGTTCTTACAGAAGAATCATAAAGGAAAAGAGTTGAAATAAATGTGTTGGAGATGTTGGGAAATTGTTTCCCAAACTCTCGTAGCTGTGGGGCTGGGAGAGGGTTTGTAGTGTAATATGCGTATAATGAAGTCTTAAGTCTGCATGTTAGAGCTGAGAGAACAAACTTCATATTCCATTTTCTATGCTTGTTTGAACTATAATTTCATTAGAAACATATCTCCACTTGCATTGCTATCCGTTACAGTTTTTTCTGAATAGAGGATAGGTAGCGTGTGTTCTTTCTGTGGCACGCTTCTCCCAGCAGTGTCTGTAGGAACAGGCAGAGTTCTCTTCTAGATTCTTTAATATAATTTTTCATGAATAGGGGCGCAGTCCTTGTGTGGGAAGTGATGGTGAGGAGGAAGTAAACAAATACAGCTGGGAACCCTGTGTATTGATCTCTGTCAAGTAGGCTGAAGGAGCTCTCTCTTTCTTCATCTCCTCCATCTTCTGGAAAGGGATGGAGGGTGGTGTGTCCTATATCTGTTTAATTCAGCCTTCTTTTCTTTTTTTTTTCAAATGGTGTGGCGGGGGGGAAGTATATGAGGTGCTATAAAAGTATTCATATGGAAAATAACTGAAAGTCTTGCAAGCCAGTTAAACAGTAAAGGGAAGTCAAATGAGGGAAGTAGAAAAGAGTGAGCTTCATTCAGAACAGAAGAAATTCTACTGAAAACTTTCCCTGTGCAAGTTAACTGTCTTTGTGGCATAAATCTATGTAAGTTGCCCTTTTGTTTACCCAAACACTTCAAACAATTGAGTAAGGAAAAATCTGTGAAGAGTACCTGATGTGAAATGTATGTCAGGTATCTTTGCTTGAGTTTCTCTTGTTTTAAATCACGTTGATGGTTTTCTCTTCCTTCACTCCCCACCTGTGCCCACCCCTGACTATATACATTCTAATTAGTTTTCTCTTTTCTTGAACAGGAGCAAACATGGAGCCACCAACTACATTCCAGAGCAGTTTTTAGATGACTTCATTAATCTTGTTGTGTGGGGTCATGAACATGAGTGTAAAATAGCTCCAGCCCAAAATGAACAGCAACATTTCTATGTTTCTCAGCCAGGAAGTTCAGTGGTGACATCTCTGTCCCCTGGAGAAGCTGTGAAGAAGTGTGTGGCTTTTTTATTTATTGTTCTTGTCTATCTCTTGCCTTATGTGTGTTGTGTTTATAGAGGACATCTATGTAGCCAAGAAAAATACTTCTATTAAACGTGAAAGGACTTGTGTTATAGTGTGGGTTAGCATCAGTGTGACATAACAAATGAAGTAGATAGAATCGGTGCCTGGGATAAATTTGTTTTACTTAGAACTAAACGTAACATTTGAAGCAAGTGTAACTTATCCAGTAGGAGTTATACCCAGATAAATTGGAATACAATGAACTGTTTACATCTGCTTGTGTACAGAACAAACACAGTCTGAATATAATAGAAGTGAAGTTTTGCAGTGCCGCCCTTGAAGTAGTTTTATCTGAGAACTTCCTATACATTTTAAATTCTTGCCCATGTAAAATAAATACGAATTTAGAACAAATCTTTGTACCATAGGTAACTTACTGGAAGACAAACTTAAGAGAACTTTCTCCTCCTAGACACGTTGGTTTGCTGCATGTTAAAGGGAAAAAAATGAAAATGCAGAAGATTGCTCTAGAGACAGTGCGAACTTTCCACATGGAGGATATCGTCCTAGCTGATCATCCAGATCTTTTTAATCCCGACAATCCTAAAGTAACTCAGGCAATACAAGCATTCTGCATGGAAAAGGTAACTTGTAATGCTAATGGTATATGGATAACAGCATATGGACAGGGCCTGTGATCTGTGACTAGTTTTAAGAGTGGGAGAGAAAAAATCTTATTTCTTGCCCGATACTATTTGAGACTGACTTAAGCAGTATTTCCACTGGGGGCCAGTTCCATGACATTCACTGCAGCCTTGGCCTCCAGACTAGGATGACCTGCTAAAGCAGGCTGTAACTTCTTTATGGGGGTCCACATCTTTCTACAAAAATTCCACCTGAGAGTGGGACAGTGTTAGATGTGCATTTTGGAACCAGCATAAATACATGCAGAGAGCTGGGCTGTGCACTGTGAAATGGCTCAAGTGACTAAGGCAGTTTCATGGATTGTTCTTGGTTTTTAGGTCTGTATTAGTCTCTGCTTTTTCCTGGGACTGGAACTTGAGCAAAGGATAGTGGCTATAGAGTAAAATAGTATAAGTGATCACTGATGTAGATGCTGCTGGACTAAGCTATATCTCAAAGATAAGTTATATTTGAAGGATTCAGCATCTTTAAGAGAATAAAGTGGAACTGAATTCCTGCTTCTGCTTTATAGGTTGAAATGATGCTGGATAATGCAGAAAGAGAACGCCTGGGAAATCCACGCCAGCCAGACAAGCCTCTCATAAGATTACGAGTAAGACGTTCAGTTTGGGTTGTTTTGCTTTGAAAAGTCACTGTGAAAAGTTTTGAAGTAAAATCATGCTTGTATAAATATGTAAAACTTCCTACTGCGTACAGGCAAATACAAACTGCTTTAATACCATGACTGTTAACTTGTGGTATAACTAATACTGTGTGGTAAAGAATGAGATTTGTTTGTAAGTGTCAACAGTGGCTATTTACACCGATTTTTTTTTTTTTTTAAGTAGTAGTATCCTGTGTTGGTTCCTAGCCTAATGTATGGAAACTTTCCTTATGAGTAGTAATTGGAACAAGTTACAAATCTGGACTCTTACTATTCTGCATAGTATGGTAAAACATTAATTTTAGGCTGACTTATTTCTTACTCTAATTTTTCCTTTGAAGGGTAACAAGCTTATCTTGGTTTGTGTGGCTTCTCTTTTTCTGCTTGGTTCATGTTCTAATTTTTTTCGTTCCTCTCTTAGGTTGATTATACAGGTGGATTTGAACCATTTAGCATCCATCGTTTTAGCCAGAAGTACATGGATAAAGTGGCTAACCCAAAAGACATCATACACTTTTTCAGGCATCGTGAACAAAAAGAGAAAAATGGTAATTAAAAAGGAAGGAATCATTGGTTTTCATTTTTCTTTTATTTTGTTACCCAGCCTTTATTAAACCTTTTTTCCTACCATCTAATGGGTTATAGGAAGAGTAAAGATATACAGTGCTATTTAAGAGTCAGTACTGCACAAGTATTTCTTTTCTATTCTAGCTGAGTCCTGGGTTGGTCTAAAAATTCTGATACTCGTTACAGCTTGTTTATGATAGCTATTCATAAATAATTCATTTCTCTTTGGCCTCAAATCTGATTGAATTGCCTATAGTAATACATATAACCCCATATCAGACTGAGTAATTATCACAGAATCATGAAATAACCATGAAGGTCATTAAACATCTTGCTTCTGGAACTTCTCAGAAACAGATAGTTGGCTTTGGGTACTCTGTAGGAAAAAAAGGTAGATGAGGTGCTTTTTTCCTTTAATTTTTTTTTATTTTATTGCTGTAGTAAGTAATTTGTTCATTTATACTTAAAATGCTGATAGAGGGGATGTGCTTGAGAGAAGTTTTTACATTTGGACTTTTTTTTTTAAATGTACAACAGCATTTTGTTTGCCCTAATCAGTCATGTGTTTGAGGTGCTTTTGGCTTTTCAGCCTGTTCCAGGTATGTCTCTATTCAAGCATTTTTGTGAAACAAATAATAGCTGTTACTATTGTAGCATTTCTCACTGTGCCTATGTTAACTAAGTGGGTCACAGATGTTGCCCAAGTAGTGGATTTGTAATAGTCACTATTGAAAGTACAGCTTGCACGAATACATACTGTGCTAGTCTAAAGAACCGTTAATATTACACGTTTGTGCACTGTCAGTACTCCAATTCCGTTGACAGTTTTTATTTACATTGTCAGTTTTATAAAGTTCTAAAACATGATGGTTCATAAATCAAAAACTGCTTTTAGTGCAGGTTTTCTTAATTATGCTGTATTGCTCTTGTTTTATTTTGCTTTTTTTGAGTAGTTAAATAATCTCATCATTTTCAGAATGCAAGATAGCTCCCTCACTGTTTTTATCAATACATTTTCATTTTCCTGCTTAATGCACATCTCAGCTTCAGGAAGGAAGCTTAAAAAGAATGGCATGGCATTACTTTATTTGATATCTCCTACTACAACTTAGATGGCTAATAAAGCAGTCAAAATTTCCTTTACATGTGTACATCATGCTATGGTTCAGTGTGGGGTGATGTTTAGACTTTAATAGTTCAGAAGTTCTTATTGTTTTGTAATGCTGCTTATATAACAAGGCTAACAAAACAATGTTTTTCAAATGTCTAGAAACAGTCTGGAGTCATTTTATGTTACTTTGCATGATATGTAGTAACCTCAGTTGATTATGATGGTCATTCTTCTGTCATTCCTACCTTGCTTCCTGGGAGTGCAGGGCAGCCTCAATGAGCTATGGATCTTTTCTACTCAAAATTAATCAGCATGCTTTGGAGGAAAATTTCTTCTCTAGTAACAGAGTTACTCTTATAAAATCCCTTATGCTTTGATGCATCCTTGAATTCTTCAAGCTCTGATCTTTCAGAGCTTAATTATAATAACCTTCAGGACATAGCATTTAGTTTATAATTCCAGACATTGAGTAGTTAGAAGAACCTTTTCTATCTAATAGAGATGTAGTTGTCTTGTACAGTTGTTGCATCTGTTATTTACCTGTTTGCATAGAATAGTGTACAGTTGGAACAATAAACCTTTACATACAAAAGGAACCACAATTCTTAAGAGGCATGTATTAATCTTTTTTTCTTCTTACTGTAATTGGGATAATAATAATTAAAAGCTGCAAATTCCTACATGAATGGTGGGTAATAATGTCACTATACTTTTCTGTTTTAGACAGTAATATTAACTTTGGAGAACTCGTTAGCAGACCTGCTTCTGAGGGGATGACGCTGAGGGTGGAAGACCTTGTAAAGCAGTATTTTCAGACAGCAGAGAAGGTATCTTTGTATCTTTTTTGAATTCTTTTATGGAATATCATCTTTTTGTTGCACGTATTACTTTATTAATGGATGTATTGTGTCCTGAAAAGATTCTGACATTCACCTAGAAGTTAACTTCTTTCCTATATAAATGTGTATGTATTCCTGGATAAAGTATATGCCTTAGGTTAACATGTAATTGTTGTATATAGGGTTTGTGGGGTATGTGAACACATGCTGTTTTCGTAACATCATGGTAACTCTTCATGTGAACTTGCAGTGCCTGCACTGCACTAAATGATGTGTCATGTTGTTACAGGAGGAGAGTGTTAGGCAGCGTGCCCTGAGAAGCTACCTTAATTTACTTTGGGTTGACTGTGAGACCATACCAGTTACTTCTACCAGCTCGCTTGGAATAATTTGTTACCTTGCAGTATATTTGTGTTCTCAGACATAGTGCAGTTCCACATTATATTTAAAGCAGAGCAGGGAGGAAGAGGAAAGTACACAGTAGTTTGCTTACTTCCTACCCTTTAGTTAAACCTGATGTATTCCCTTTTCCCAACTGCAGGGCTGCGAAGTCTCAGAGTTAATAATAATAATCAGTGAGTCAGCCACCCAAATGCTTGATCTTAATGATCAAGCATAACTTTCAGAAGCTACTTCAGAACATGCTTTATAGAAGGTTCTTAGAACAAGGGTTCCTGAGGTAAAGATCCCCAAATTTGTATCATCCTGCCTAATGTTAAACATATGTCAGGGGCCTGTATTAGGATGGCATAAATTATGCCCTGGAAGGGCTGTTTGCATTCTGAGTATGATAGGGAATGTAACCCAGGGTGAGCAGTTCAGAAGTAGGTACTTCTTCAAATGTGTGCCATCCCTAAATCCCGCAGGGAGAAGTAGGAGGGTCACTCTGTTATTCTATGAAAAATAATTCTGCTTTTAGTCTATTTTCCTCCCTTATTTTTCAAAATTTTCCCTCTTACACCATCTTTCCAACTTCTTTCTGTGCTCTTGTGTGAACAGCTTATTTAAACCAGTCCCAGCACTTGAGTCATGCTTCAGCTGCTCAGCATCTATAAAGACTTGAAAGAATCAGCCAGTGTTCCAGGAAGGCTTGCAGCAGGGGGATAATACATTTTAAGTTAACATTGGTAATGAAAGAAGTGGGGGGAAGTATTTTGTGCCCCAAAATGATGATAGGGGCCTTAACATGTGCATTAGAATCACTTGCGCTTCAGGCTTTGCTAGGCACCTGATCTTGTCTGATTAGGGAAACAAAACAGTCCTTGGGCCCTGAGGTGGCACAGAGCTGTTGCTGGCAAGTCAAGGCCTGGGAATGAAAATCACAGCAGTTTGTCTCTTCAGTAGGTGGGGTTTTTTTTGTTTTTGTTTACCTGCTTCAGAAGAAACCTTAATTGCTGAAAGTCAACATTAATATTCTGCATCATTACTGTCAATCCTTCTTTTGAGATGCTTGCCTTATTATTTTGTAAACTTCTTATTTTATAACAGCTTTAAAATTTATTCTCCTGTTAAGCATTATTTCAGGGAAGGTCTTACGCTTCTGATGCAACTGACAACACAATTCCTAAAGGACAAGTGGAGGGATCAAAAATGATTGAGGAGCACATATAATGCTTATTACCAAGGAATTATCTGTGCTGTAGTTTACAAACAAAAGAAACTGCTATTTAAGCATCAGTATCCATATCGGGGTTTGTTTCTCAGAATGTGTCTTACTGTATTGGTGAAGGAAGGTAGGGAAGAGAATGGCTGTGAAATGCCGCCAGTAGCTTCTGTTGGTTTTACTAATTAGTGTCTGTGGTAATATCTTGATGTAGAGTATTTTGATGAATATCATCTCACTTGATGAACAAGTGAGAAGTGTTGGTATTTCCAGAATTTCATTTCAATAGAGTAGACTTCTGCTTAATAGCTCTTAATGCTTCAGAATAATAATTTGCCTAGCTCTGGGACTGCCAGTTTTTAGTATTAGAATGTTACCGTAAAACTAAGTAGCTTAGCATCTGTAATAATTCAGGGCCTGTTTTTAATAGCTCTTTACGTCTCTGCAAGTCCATCTTAGTTTAGTTGATAAAAAGGAGGTGGATTAGGAAAAAATACAGATTAACTTCTCTCTCAGTAATATATTTCAGACAAATTATTTTAGGTATGACTGACATTGTATTTTCTTTACTGTTTATGAAATGTTTTTTCTCTGACTAATCTGGAAAACACTCCATTAAGTTAGGTGTAACATGCTAGTAGTAAGAGTTGTAACTATATTATGAGGAGTAATGTTTGCTTATTGCTGTGCTGTTTTCTGATTGAAATCTTCAGTGCAGGTTACTTCTTTCAAAACCAACCAGATGTACTATTTAGGTGGAACAACAGGAGTATTCCTCCCATTCTTTGATGGCAGATACTTCTTAACAAACTCTTTTCCCCTTTTATAAAGAAAGTGCAGCTTTCACTCCTAACTGAAAGAGGAATGGGAGAAGCAGTGCAGGAGTTTGTGGACAAAGAGGAAAAAGACGCCATAGAAGAGCTTGTGAAATTTCAACTAGAAAAAACACAAAGATTTCTTAAGGAGCGTCGCATTGATGCAGAGGAAGAAAAAATAGATGAGGAGGTAATATTCTGTTACTATTAACTCTTTAGAAGAGGTCAAGGCAGATAGTAGAGAAGTTGGTGCTCAGAGCTGCTTTAATAGCTTTGCGTGTGTGGAAGGCGTGTGCAACACTTGCCTCTAGTCATTTTCTGGAATTATTATGGTGATGCAGTTTCAGATGCATAGTTTTAAAGCTTGTGTTAAAAATATGTTTTATGGTATGCTTATACTGAGTCTCACTTTATTTGAGCATGCATGAATAAAAAAAACACTAATGTATGTAGAACTTGCTCTCTAGCTGTGTGCAAGCACTTACTTGTATGTGTTATTTCACTACTACACTAAGTAACTTTAGAAGAAAAAGAAAAATCCATTCCTTCATTTCCTGAAGGGCTGGGGCTACGTTCTGGGAGATACTGAAAAACACCTGAAGTACAATGCAGTCATTGGTCATAGCCAATATGAGTTCATGTGGGAAAGGTCCTGGTAAATGAACTTAATTTCCTTTTATGACAAGTCATCCATCTAGTTGACCAAGGGAAGCCAGCTAATGTAATCTTGTTGGATTTCAGTAAAGCATTTGATACGGTTTCTCACAGCATTGTTCTGGACAAAATGTCCAGCATACAGCTAGATAAAAACATAATACGATGGGTGAACAATTGGCTGATGGGTCGGGTTCAAAGGGTTATAGTAAATGGGGTTACATCGGGCTGGTGGCCAGTCACTGGTGGGGTTCCCCAGGGCTCCACTGTGGGGCCAGTTCTCTTTAATGTTTTCATGAATGACTTGGATGTAGGACTAGAAGGTGTGTTGAGTAAGTTTGCAGATGATACTAAATTGGGAGGAGCTGTTGACTCTGTTGAGGGTAGAGGGGCCTTGACAAATTAGAGCTGGGCAATTGCCAACCATGTGAAGTTTAATGAGAGCAAGTGCTGGGTTCTGCACCTGGGATGGGGCAGCCCTGGCTATAGGTACAGACTGGGGGACGAGAGGCTGGGGAGCAGCCCCACAGGAAGGAATCTGGGGGCTCTGGTCGACAGCAAGTTGAACACGAGCCAGCAGCGTGCCCTGGCAGCCAGGAGGGCCAGCCGTGCCCTGGGTGCATCAGGCACGGCCCTGCTGGCCGGGCGAGGGCAGGGATTGTCCCGCTCTGCTCTGCCTGGTGCGGCCTCACCTCGAGCACTGTGTGCGGCTTTGGGCACCACA
>VXAL01001519.1:103654-172449 GCA_013399475.1 Chauna torquata | reverse complement strand
GGCAGGCGCTGATCTCTGCTCTCTGGTGACAGCGACAGGACCCGAGGGAACGGCATGGAGCTGTGACAGGGGAGCGTCAGGCTGGGTGTTAGGAAAAGGTCCTTCACCGAGAGGGCGGTCGGGCACTGGAACAGGCTCCTGAGGGCAGTGGTCACAGCACCGAGCCTGCCGGAGTTCAAGAAGCATTTGGACACCGCTCTCAGACACATGGTCTGATTTTTGAGTGGTCCTGTGTGGAGCCAGGATTTGGACTCGATGATCCTTGTGGGTCCCTTCCAACTCAGGATATTCTATTATTCTATGATACATTGACCATTTAGTGTGAGGAAAGATAGTAGACTTAATCTGTTGTTAGCTTTTTCATATTGTCTTGGAGAAAGAGTACAAGAACAGCGCAAACATGAAGGAAACTTATATGTCAGGTGCTTTGTTAGCTTATCAGTGCTTGCAGCTCGTGGTCTCTCAGAGCCAGACCTGGTTTCTGTGTAGCTAGTAACCCTGAACAGACTTCTCTGACAACTCGTTGAGCTTCCCTGTGAGCCTGTGTAAGCTAGTACTTGAGCACTGTAGGCCAAGTTGCTCTGCAGCTTAACTTTGCATTGTGTAAAGAATAATTTGGTGGGGAACCAGGGGGAGGAAGGTTCTGCCTACCTGTTTTCTTGCTGGTTGCTTTAATTCATGAGTGATCAAGAGACCATAAACAGGCAGTGGCTGTAGGTTTTCTGTGCCACCTTTTTCTTTTTTTTTTTTTTCTTCTGCACTAACGTCATCTTTTCCTCTGTTGTGAGTTAAGTCCGGTAGGCAGCTAGGCACCACACAGCCACTCACTCGCTTCCCCTCTCTGGGATGGGAAGGAGAATTGGAAAGGTAAAAATGAGAAAACTTGTGGGTTGAGATAAAGACAGTATGATAGGTAAAGCAAAAGCTGCCAAAGCAAGATAAAGAATTCATTCACTACTTCCCTTTGGCAGGCAGGTGTTCAGCCATTTCCAGGAAAGCAGGGCTTCATCGTGTATAATGGTTACTTGGGAAGACAAACACTGTAACTCCAAACATTCCTTCTTCTTCTCTTCTTCCCCTCAGCTTTTATTGTTGAGCACAGTGTCATACTGTATGAAATATCCCTTTGATCAGTTTGGATCAACTGTTCTGGCTGTGTCCTCTCCCAGCTTCTTGTGCACTCCCAGCCTACTCTTGGCAGGGCAGGGAGAGAAACAGAAAAGATCTTGACTGTGTGTAAGCACTGTTCAGCAGTAACTAAAACATGGATGTGTTATCAACACTGTTTTCATCAGAAATCAAAAGCTTAGCACCATAGTGTAAAGAATATTAACTCCACCCCAGCCAAAACCAGTACACTCTCACCCATCATATCTTTTCCATACTTGTCAAATCAAGCTTTCTTAGTTTTACATATATTGCAGTTTTCTTCTCAGTATCATTGCTTTCTAACTTGCTTCTTCATCTCTACCCTGTCTTTTCCAGTTATTCATATTTCACTGTCCCTTATTGTCTAACTACCCGTATTCTGCTTCTCTAGAACATGGTATCTCATGTGTCAAGCGTTCTTCTTTCCAGTGTTGTAGTTACAGGAGAGTTATTAATAAAATGTGAGATTCTTAAATTGTAGTATCATCCATAATGTAGTTAGCATGAAAAGATTGTAAACAAACTGTTCAGTTATTCTTGCACTCTTGCTCTCTCACATGAGCTTGACTTTAATTCAGAGATCAAGACTTCTTATCTACTGTGTTTTGATTATTGTATGAAATGAATTGTTGTTTTAATGGGAACTTTTTTTATTCAGGTGCGAAAATTTAGGGAGAGTAGAAGAAAAAACACCGAAGAGGAGGATGAGGAAGTTCGTGAGGTAACTCCATTGAGTTTTGGACTTAGATTGAAGAATGAAATAGTGACTTTTGCATATGAATGAAGTCACTGACATCATCATCAATGCCAAAAAGTGCCTGTCTGCTTAGGGAAGACTAGAAGTCTTCTCAAAATCATCCTTTGTATAATATGTGCCTAAGTTACTGCTTGATTTGGCCTTTGAGGTCTCTTGTAGAAATTTGTGAACCTAAATTTTCAGTTGCCCTTGCTTTGAACCAGGCAGGTGACCTTCAGAGCTCTGTTAGCTTAAACTATTTGTGATCCCATCGCCAGTGGAGATGTGGATGGAGTGTATCGAGTAATGTTACTGGAAGAAATTGGTACTGTTGGTAAACCTGTTGGTACTATTGTCCTTATCACCAATCTTGATCTTAGATCTCCCTGAGATTCGTATCTTCATGTCATATGTCTTTCCAAAGAGCCTCAACCACTGACAGCACTGGTGCTCCTTTGTTTTTTTGTAAGCTATGTGGGACTAGAATTCAATTTTTGAGGAAAAAAACACTTGGAGTGAGATTCAGTTCTCCTAATCTGAGGTATCTGCATGTGAACTAGTTGTCTAAGCACCCACTGTCATCAGTGAAGATGTCAGCAGAGCCCAGAGGGTGCGTCATGTGAGCAGGTATACATAGCTGACATAGGATGACGAATTGGTCACCAAACTCCACTGACCATGTGGAGTTTGGTGAACAATCACATCAGCCAGCTCCACAGCTAACAGCTACACATCTGAATTAAACTGAATAAATATTACCCCAGTAGTTTTAGACTTCCTTGCCTTCCATGAAGCTGTGGATTCGCATCTTCTAAGCCTCAGTTGTTTATCACAACTAGGATTCAACAGCGGTACGTTTCGTCACTTAAGATATTTTTCCTCTAGCACTTACTGTTCCATTTCAGGCAATGACCAGGGCTAGAGCTCACAGATCTGAGGATGCAGTTCTTGTCTCAGCCTCCAGTGACGAAGAACTCATGGATACAGGGATGAAAGCCTCTGGTGATTCAGATGATGACCTTCCCACAACACTGAGCCGAGGAAGGGGTCGGGGAAGAGGTAGGGCAAGAGGTGCAAGAGGACAAAATTCAACAGCAAGAGGGTCATCTCGAAGGGGAAGAGGTAAGAAAAACCCTCAAATTCTTTGTACTGTAGTTGCTGACTTTTTTTCTTTAAAAGGGGACTCTCTTCTTATGCTTCTATCAAGTGGAAACTTGTCGCTTAAGAACTCCTATTGGAACAATAAAATTCTTAAATATTTTTGGTACCATATGATACACAGTTGGACTGCCTTCCAAGGCTTAAGTTGTGACTTTTTCACAGGGCGATTAAAAGAAAATTATCTTTTTTTCCAGCTATGGAAACATAGTAGACTCGTAAGAGATGTGTTATTGGGAAGGTCTGTGCTATGAAGTGCTTGGATATACCTTTGTTGCTGCTAATGATAACGCAACATAATGCATTTGATCAGTATAGAGAGGAGGTGCAGATTGTCTCTTTCTTAATACAGCTTACAAGAGACTTTATTATTGCTGGTGATTGAAAAAATGTGGTGTGTTTCCTAAGCAAAACAAAATAAATAGCTCCTTGGCTATGTGGAATTGTGCACTTTACAGTGATAGTAGTACTTCCATTATGGAGGCCTATTAAATAGAAATATTAAATATAAATATATATATATGTCTTAAAAAAAAAAGAGGACTTCCAGTGGTATACTCCTTTGAGTTAGGGCATATTACTGACACAAGGTCTTAAAGTGAGAGATCTAATAGCAGGATAAGTTGAAAGAAAGGCAGTCATCTTAGGAGTGGATTGGTTAATGCCTTGAAATCAGTTTTATGAGCATGTGCTCTAACGTTGTTATGATCCAGTCAGAGGAGCATCATGTGTGTGATGAGGCTGTGTCTGTGGAGCTTTAAACACTTGACCAAAAGCCGTTCATCTGCATGTAAGCAGCGGGGCTTTGCTTCAAGGAGGAAAGGAAAACAGTAAAGAGGAATGACTGTTCATTCAGTACTGAGAAGAATGACAGACAGAAAATGTCACATGGGGTGGGGGGAACCTTTAGAGGAGGGGGAAAAAAAAAAAACACTGAACAGATTTGCATATTGTTTATTATCCCTACAGGAAGCACTAGCCAAGAGTCAGCTACTAGCAGCAGAACGTACAAGTCTGTGCCTGCCAAGAATATGTCTGTCATGGATGGTAGGCCTATATTCCATCTATTACTCTAATCTGCTATCTCGTATTGTAATGAAGGTGTTTATTTAATGGTGAAGTGCCTTAATTGTCTTTCTTTTTCTTAGTCTAGGTTAACTGGGAGAGATTATTTTTGTTTCTAATGAAGCAGGATAACTAACAGTGATGAGAAAAAGAAAACAGAATGGTTGTATCCTGCTGTCACCAGGGGTAAAATGAAATATGCTGGGAATATCTGACTGGAGTTGGGAATAGGCAACATCTTTCTGTATACTGTATGCAGTTCTTTATGAATAAGCATAGGAAGAACGTGACTTAATATCATTTTTTCAATGCAGAATGTTCTCAGTGGTTAAAAAGTTTAAGCGTGATTGATGTTTACAAGTTTAGTAAACTTGAATGAAAATCCATTTAGTCTTATATTGTAGCAAGTTTTAGAAGCACCAGTTTGTACTAGGGAAGAGAAACAAGTCTGCGATTTAAGCCACATATGTGAGAGCAGCCCTTTCTTGCTACAGAGGACAGGCTCTGAGGAAACAGCTTAGACAATCTGAGTATTAAAGAAGATGATATGGCTCATCAATCTGTACATGAATCCCACACAAAATACCCAAAGGTGGCTTGAGTTTTGTTTAAATTAATCAGACTCTCAGCAAATGACCTAAAATACTGCAGATAAAGAACTGTAGCAGATGTGTTAATATCTAAACTAAATGTTAGACATACAGGAATACCAGTTACAGTAATATTTTTCTCTTCCTCTTAACCAAAGCTACTGACGGTTTTTCAGCCAGACTGGGAAGCACCTGCTGCTGCACAGAGGGTTAGATCTGAGTTGTCAGACTCTAGCCAGGGCTTAACTTACACTTTATTTGCCAAGGACCTTTGCTTGTCTTGGTTTGGGTTTGGGGTTTTGTTTGCTTGTTTTACATTTTTTTGTTTGTTTGTTTGCAGAGGAAACAAATGCTAAGCAGGTTTTTTTCAATGAAAAGAATGATGTGACGTTGCATTTCATTGTGTGAGCACTTTAAAAATACTGCATTTATTTTATTCTAGCCTTTAGGTCTTTGAAACCAGAGCCCTCCCAGAATTCATCTAAATCTTTCTCTGAGGTGAGAAGCATCTTGCAGAAGTGAAATAGCACTACTGCCTTTTGCAGTCTTCCAATTTGAAAAATAAATACACGGTCAAAATGTTAGCCTAAACCAGTAGATGTTCCTAAGCTATCGGTTCCAGCAGTAAGGTTCTGCATGCTGATTTGTGGACACCTTTTTTTTTAGTGCGGGGTCTATTTGAGAAATACAAAGACCACGTTCTACTCATGACCATAGCCTAAGATATGGAGAGTATATACACGAGTGGTTTTTGGGTATCTGCAAGATCAAATGTTTATTTGCACATTGTACAGTTCTGCTCTGGAGCCCTCTCAAGTGTATATTATAACTAAGTAGTAACTTTATTTAAACTATATAGCTATGCGACAGTACTATGGTGTCACGTACTATATCTCTGTAAGAATAAGTTCTATGAAAAAGCATTATAAATGGTGTCTATTTTTCAGGATATTATAGATGATGACTCAGATTTAGAAGTTATTCATATTGCTCCTTCTTCCAAAGTAAATCAAAGGTTGGTATGTTTATTTGGTGCTGAGTGCTACCGTGACTGCTTTATTTCTGATTGGTAACTGACAGAATCCAGGGATCTGATCCACTACCTGAAAAAATAGATTTTTATACAAATTCTGTGTTATGAATTTATATTTTTTGCCTATTAGTGGGGATGATCTTCATATAACAGTAAGTTGGTCTACAGACTGAGAAAAGCTAGGTCAGAGTTTCAGAATTTGTATTTTAGTTTGAGAATTTGAGTCATTTTGCTTATTATTATTTCTATTCATTATTAAACTTGGTATTGGTGGTCCAAATCTAAGTTGAAGGGAAATTTCTTGAAATGTCTGGTATTTGAGAACATGCTAATGAATTTTTTTCTCTTTATATGTTTCAAGGTTCTCAACTACATCCTCATTTAGTAAAAGAGGTTCACAAAGCCAGATGTCTAGAGGAGTTGATTTTGAGTCAGATGAGGTATGATACATACTGGCCGTGTGTGTGTGTGTGTGTGTAAATTTCTGTAGCTTATTGTTCTGAAGCTATTTAAATAAAGCATTTGAGAGTAAAGCTGATTTAAAAAATTTTTTTTTCCCTAACAGGACTAGATTATTATAACTAGCTTTAATTAAAATATATACATAGTCATCAAAAATAAAGCTAAAAAGGACCTCAGGAAAATATCCAGTCCTTTGTGCCTTCAGTTCTTAATCAATCAATCGTCACTCCTGAAATGTGTTGAATAAGTTAGATTGCATGAGGAAGAAAGTAATTGTAATCTCTTCCAGTGCTTGGCTTTGTTCTTTCATTTGTTTATTTCTTTTACTCTTATAAAAAGGAAGACCTTATGGTTTTTGCGTTAAAGATGGCTGTTTTCCAGGGCTCTTTTTTTTATTGTTGAAAATTATGTAAATATATTTTGAAAAAGAAAAGAAAAACCTACTGTCTTCAACTTTAAGAAGTCTGTTCTTGCAGTATATGTCTGAACTGCTAGGAAGAGGTTTCTTCTGCAAGTAAACAAGTACAACTTCTATTCACAGTTTTGCACTGAATACACATTATATTGTCAAGCACTGTGCAGTGTGTAATCACAGGCCAGTAGACTGTCATGTACGGTCAGGATCACAGCCTTAATAATGTCAGACATTGACTACTTCAGGGAAGATGTTAAATTCTTAGCCCTCATTTCCACTGTGCTCCTCTTTTTGTACCTGAAATACAAAATTACGCGTTTGCTTGAACATGCAAAAAGAAATGGTATTTTTGATTCATGCAAATCTCAGTATGTGTGTGATATATACATGGGTATAACTTTGCTGAAGTACATGCTGTTCATAATAACGTTTTCGTAGGCCACACCTGAAATACAGATTGCTCCTCATTTCAGAGTAACTATTCTGATCCTACTGACTTAAGCTCAGTTTCTGTTCTCTGCATATTTGTGACTTAGACTTTTAAATCAATAGATAATCTCCCTGATACTAAAAACCATAAAAAGAAGTTTGTCAGAAAACATGGAATGAAGTGACCTGGCTTTCTAGCTTAATCTAAAGGTGACTGCTTTTTATGACTCGGAATGCATTTTAGTTCTAGTAATGCATATCTGTTTGCAAATTGCAGGATGACCCATTCAAAAGTACTGCAACATCTCGAAGAAATAAATGATTTCTGCCTCACTGTAGAGGAGAGACCATGAAAGTGAAGAAAATGGAAAGCAGTTTGCGGGGCATACTCTATATGACATTTCTCTGTAAATGATGGCTTGCCTTCCATCTTCACTTCTATGAGATTTGGTGGTGGTGGTGGGTTTTTTTGTTTGTTTTGGTTTGGTTTGTTTTTTTTGGTGGCACTGAATTTGGTATAATTTGGATGTTACATTATTTGGTGCATTAGACTAGAGCATCTACTATTCTGAAGTATTGCCTAAAACTGTAAATTCTTTCTAAAACTTCTAAAAGTTTGTTTTCTTTCTGGGAGGATAATGTAAATAGTATAATCATATCTTTTTATAGAAAACTCTATCTCTTGGACTTGATTTTTTTCATAGTTGTGAATCTTCAGTAGTATGCAAGTATGGATATAGACATGGACTCAGCCAGCAAAACAAAACTTGTATTTGTTTGTAGTTTTCTATGGTTACAGTTGAAAACTCTGAAGAGTAATAGTTTAATCCAAAGATACAGTTTTCAGTAATAATGCTGGAAAATGTTCTAATGCTTTCGACTTAATAGGAGAACTAAACCCGTTATTGCACTGTCAATGCAAATGTCAGTGTAAATGTCATAGTACACAGGAATGACTTCTGCTCTGTAATTCAAAAACTGCCAAAGAATTCAGATAAAGTTGCGTTGTCAGTGTTTACCCTGTTAATAAGATGTAAGAGCTAGAACCCTATGGCTTCACAAGGAGCACTGCTTGAAGAATAAAGCAATGAGCCGGTAACAGGCAAGCCATTGCCTCTTACCATTTTCTTTGCTGCCGTTTTTCAGGTGTCTGTTGCCTCAGCCCTCCTAAAATGTCATCACTGTTCTTCAAAATATTTCTCCAAATGAGGCTTTTAAAGAAGATATTGTACTAGCAGTGGCAGAACAGCTCCTTCTGTTGAAGGAGTCAAGACCTAGTCCCGTTTCTCCTTCCCCCTTTCCACCTCTATATACCCCAGTCCCCAAAAAATGGTGTGCTACAGCCTTTAGAGCTAATCAAGGAAAAGGCTAGAAGCATTCATCAGCTAACACCCCAGCATGTCAGAGAGGTACCAAATACAATGAATAACTGAAGCCATGCTTTTGCATTTTTATGTTCTCCGTCAAAGAGATGGGATTGGGCACTTATGTTGCTCTGGCTCTCACTGAGCATGGCTGTTGTTGCTTTGTCTGCATATATGCTGTGGCAGACCCTTGAGCTCCTGAAGACTTCTATAAAAATGATCAGGACCTTCAAATTTCTAGCACAGAGCTCAGTAGCAACAGTGTGCTCAGTAGCAACAAAGCAGTGTGATCGTTTACAGTATCAGGAAATAATTTGGTGTCTGATGCTTTTATTAAGGGCTGTCAAAGCTATCATAATATTACCTATGCAATTAAAAAGCTGCTGTAAATGCCCTACAGGATGAGGGTTTACTTTTTTTTTTTTAAATAAACTATTTCTGTTAAGTAAATTCTGAATGTCAATTGTATGGACTACTTTGAGGGATTGAGTTTTTTTTTAAAATACTTTGCTTCTTTATGTTGCTATCCAAATTAAACCCATTTTGTTATTTAAAAAATAAAAGGCAGTTTTGTTAAGGTCTTAAGGGGGCTCTGTCTTTGCTGTTGCAGGTGTGTCCTAGGCAAAGATTTTAGCAAAGTATGTAGGATTAATAAGAATCATTTCAAAGGTTCTTTCAACATTTTTCACAATTTTTTTCACTCAACTGTCAGACTCATAGCAGCTTTGTTTATTATGTTAAACTGTAGCTGTTCCCAGATTGTTTTGCAGAAGGTAAAAATAGCATCTTAAATTTCCGAGTGAAAAATGTAACCTGGTGTGCATAGAGATATTTCTGTCTTATAAAAAGATATTTCTCCTAATCATCAATGTAATTTTTTTTTTTATGCAGGGGTAAGACACTCAGAAAATCATGTTAATTCTCAGACATCCCACTGGATAGTTTTTGAAAGGTCACTTCTCAGTTATGTAGCTTCAAATCCACCTGCCCAAGGAAAGCTCAGATGTTTAGCAGAGCCACTGTAAATGAAAGATTGTTTCTATGGAAATGGGGGGGGAGGCTATTACACCCTCTGCAGTGTTTTTTTGTTGTTTTCTGATTTTTTTAAAAGCATTATTCCTTTTGTTGAATGTTTCTAATTGCATTTTGTAGTGTGTCTGGGTGTTTTTGTACTTTTTATAGCCTGTTTTCACTATGCCTATTTTCCTAGATTGTAACTTCAGTTGAGAGAGCTATTGAACAGATGTTTGATGACTTGGATTACCTGAATTCTTGAACTGTATAGCTTTATTTCAAGTGCTTTCTAAATACTTTTTATTTTACAAGGTACATCATTTCACTTCAGATATCTTTTACACAAACAAACATATAGTTCCTTAAATTCTGACATTCCTGTGCAGCTATTTCCTTTTGCTGTCGGTAGATGATGGATGGATATGGTGGTGCACGGTGAAGTCAGCAGAAGCAGGTACCAAGCTGTGTTCTGCTGCTTACCTGACACCTGCTACAGCCTGTTCTCTTGTAACAACTGCGTGTAGGTGAACTGTGGTTCACTGACCTTGTGCAGCTTTCAGTGGAGGTTTGTGTGCAAATGTCCAAAACCGGTAGAGCATCTGTTCCTGCAAAAGCAGGTAGCTCTCTGCTGGGCCTGTGGCTGAGGACCTGACATGAGCCAGTTGGTCTAATCATGTCTACATGTGTGGGTAGCTTATGAAGGCTGCCCCCTCTTCGTCCTGCTCTTTTATGCAACTTGATGTTTAGTTTTTGTTGTAGGCTTATAAAAGGGACTTTCTCTAACAAAAGAAGATTGATTTGCTAGGCGAACTGTTTTGATCACATTAGGAAACTTAATAGTTGTATAACTTATTTTTTTTAGCAAATATTATCTTGTAGTGGTGTGAAAAGTTATCACAATTTCTGTAGCATGTCTTCACTGGTTGAAGCTATTAACTGTTTTGAATCACTCTGTCCTATATCTGTCTGATCTTGAGTCTGGTGTTGGTAGGTTCTTTTTTGGGTTTAATTTTTTTTAAATGTGTTTTTTTGATTGTTTGTTTTTTTCCACAGAGACCAGGTAAGACCTTTCAAAGCTGCTGAATGTTTGCAAACAAACATAAATATCACACCCTACTGTGATCCTTCCTTACCTTTTCAGAAAGACAGGAAAAAAAATCGGTAGCCATGTCAGTAAATGTTTGTTACATGTGGACTGTGGTTGGAGTTAGAAGAGTTCTGGGGATTTTCATGCCCTAGCACATTTTACTTTGAAAGTTTTTAACAACCTCAGGAGTTTATAAAAACAAAACAAAACAAGCACCTAAACCCAAAGTTCTGTTAAGATTTTCCTTTTAGAAAGCGGTACAAGTTCTGGAGGGATGAAAGTTTTGCTTTACCTAAATACATCCCTTGACATATTGACAGCCAGTTGTTACTGTGAAGTTAGCAGACAAAACAGATGAGCTCCTGAGTAGGTCTTGATAGATAGGTCATTAGTAATGAAAATAGTTGTCAGCCTGCTGGAGTAATGGCACTGTGTATCTCCAGTCTGCCTTATGGTTAATAAAGGAAAGCATTGTAGAAGATGCTATCAAACTGTAATGATTTGGCAAATATGCAAATTACTTAAATGAGTCTTATCTCTGAGAAAATATCTGTACCTGCATCCCCACCTCCTCCCCAGCCCACAAAAAAAATAATCAGCCTGAGAACTAGAAAAAAAACCTAAGGCAGAATAGGCTGTTTGAGCAAAGGTGGAAACCAGCAGTGTGTTGCTTTATCCACAAGGCTACAGAGGCAGACAGCAGCAGAGAAAAACTAAGATTTCAGGGAAATCTCTCATGCTACTTGTCTGGGGGCTGGGGAGCATCAGCGAGTACTGCATGCTTTGGCTAGGAAATGTCTGTAGAGGCAAAGGCAGAAGGAAACTGAGCTTCAAGTTTCGTGTTCTGACACTTGCAGTCTTGAGGAAAAAAAAAGCTTCCAGAGAGTCTGCAAAGCTACTGCTTTTAAATACAAATTAAATCAGATAGGTGATCTGATGATGGAGAGAAGGGTGCACAGGTGATGGGAAGCAGCATGACCCAGGGAGCTTCCATTGGGCTTTTTGGCCACCCTTTTCAGGTGTTTTGAGTAGGCCTGCCCAGTGAGCCGTGTTCAGTCATGTTAACTGGGAAAAGATGTGTGACAGAGGCTCTGAATTCAGTTGAGTTTTACTGCCTATGTGTTTGTAACCAGCTGGCTCAACGTAGGGGACCACCTCCCTTGGATCATGAGGAGCTGAGTCCAGCTCAGAGGAGAGAGATTCCCGTTTTCTCACCAGCATCCTGGCTGAGGAGGTGAGGAGAAGGCCTCCTGTTCTCCCGGCAGCATCAGATCGAGGGGCATCCTAGCTGGCCAAGAGCTTCAGTGCTCTGCTGCCAGGTAGGTATTTCTGAACTGGACGATTTCAGGAAGAGCTCATCTTGGACAGTTTTGTGGAAGCTATTGATGCTGGCAGCGGTTTGCAGAGGAGCTTTGTGGACGGGGCATACTACCTGTCCAGCTGTGTTGGCCTCCTGAGCAGTGGTGAGGAGAAAGCAGCCTGAATGGGTCACTGTGGGATCCTGGGCTGTGAACTAATGGTTAAATAAAGCATTGTATGTACAAAACCTGCTCTGGCCAGGGTTAGTTGGCAGCACCTGAGCAGGTCTGTCCCCAGCCCTCCCATTTCAGGGTGCCAGCTCTGGCAGGGCAGGTTTGTAATCTCCGAAGCCTTAAGTCAGGCAAAACTTACAGCAGTGGGGTAGCACCTTGCACATGCACGTGCTTTCACTGGTACGGATGTGCGTGCCTTTCTGTGGCGGTTAGGGTTTATTTGTTTCGCCGAGAAGAAATTCCTGCCAAGGGATTAAAATATCCCTCTGCCTCTCTGAGGGGAAGAAAGGTCTTTGGAAAAAATACTGTAAGTACAGTAAAGCCGGCATATTATTTGTGGTTCGTCTGCTATGCCCCTGTTCTATGCTAGTTTGTTGTGCTGTGAAATAGGCTGAAACTTGCTTGTTGGTCCTTTAAAGCTGAACTCCAGTTTGAAAGGTGTCCTGGAGGACAGCACAGCTGCTGTGCACGTTGCTGGTTTATAGACAGCACCAATTAGCATGAGTGGGGCTGCTGGTACAGAAAAAGGATGCTGAGGACTGAAGAGACTGATTTTGCCATTTGTGCAGAGTGCAGACGTGATTGTCTTGGAGTAACGCCTGGGGGGAGTGTAATCGTGTGGAAAAGCAGCACGTCAGAGTAGAAATAATGCTATGCAGCCCAATGGGCAGGAATGCTGGTTAGGAGCTTGTGTAAGAACACAAAGCTTGCCGGAGAAGCAAAAGTAGCGAGGAGCCGAGCAGGAGAGGAGCCCTGCTCTCCCCAGCAGCTCCGGAGCATCGCTGGCAGCACGGTGCGTGCCCTCTGAGCCAGCCAGTGGCTGCTCCCCAGCCTCCCAGCTGCAGCGTGAGCCACGCTGCTGTAAATGAGTTATTTCCCAAGTGGAAGCACACAGCAGCTTGGCAGAGATGTTCTCACGTTTCGTCTGGCTCGCTGTCTCCTACTTTGCTAATGCCTTCGCGACCTCGGGAAAGTTGCCCCTCAACAGAAGTCTTGAGGAGTCTTTGGAAATCCCAAACATCTCCAGTTTCTTTTCCTGGGATAACGACACCCTGGCAGACTGGCAGACCTTTGTGGGCAGGAGCCGGCACAGAGCGGAGTCGCAGCATGCCGCGGCGAAAGCCGTGCTTGTCGTGGCGTACTCCATCATCATCGTCTTCTCCCTCTTCGGCAACGTCCTGGTGTGCCACGTCGTCATCAAGAGCAAACGCCTGCGGTCTGCCACCAGCTTGTTCATCGTGAATCTGGCTGTAGCAGACATCATGATCACGCTTCTCAACACGCCTTTTACACTGGTAGGACAGGGTCAGAGACCTTTCCCTCCGGTTCTGCCGGAGCACGCGCGCTCTGTGGGAGGGCTGCAGCGGCGGCTTGGGTGCACGGGGCTGCGCTGCTGGGCTCCAGCAGTGGGCACGGCACATGGGGAAGGAGGCAGCTGGAGCCTTCAGTGCCATGGAAGCATTACAGTTGCTTCAGTAGCCTCAGCAGTCTGAAAGTTATTCAAAGCAGAAAGAACCTGCTATTTTTAAAACATCTTTTACATAGCAGAAATAACTTTGTGCCAGAGGTGGCTCAGATTTATTAAAAAAAAAAAAAAAAAAGCTTGGGGGGTGTGCACAAGTGCTAACGGTATTCTGGTTCCAGGCTCGTTTTGTGAACAGTACGTGGATATTTGGGAAGGGGATGTGCCATGTCAGTAGATTTGCGCAATACTGTTCCCTCCACGTCTCTGCCTTGACCCTCACAGCCATTGCCGTGGACAGGCACCAGGTGAGAGCTCGCTGAGGCAGACAGCAGGAAAGCTTGGAAGGGCATAATTAAAATGAGAAAGCATGATCCCATGTCCTCTCCTCAGCTCTCAGGTTAATGTAAGATGCATGATACTGATGCTGCAGCAGAGTAGCTCTTGCTATCGGATTGAAAGAACAGCTTCAAGCCTGCAGCGAGGTGGGAGATGTCCACTGCCTCGCAGTCGCTCCAGCTAGGGAGCAGGAGCTCTTCTGCAGCTGGCAATCCAGTACTTCTCAAACTAGGAGGGTCCAAGAGCCCGATAGGAATTCATGTGGGCAGGCAGCTCTGCCACATGGGAAGTTTGTTTGGCCTGTGAGGAACAGTTCCGTGGATGCAGGGACATCCTGCTTGGTGTCAGGCAGCTCTGGGATGTCTCACCCACCGCTTGTGAGACATGAATAACGGAGAGCTGACTGTACCGTGCTGCTGTTTGTCAGGAGCCGAGCAGAGCTGTGGCTTGCTATTGATAATGGGATCAAAACTGGGAGCAGTCAGGTATTATCAGTTTAGAGTCATCCAAAAACCGCACAAAACAAGTGTTGACACTTCTACTAGAAAAAAATCTAGCAGTTTCCAGCAAACGCACTGGCTGTTGGAAACGTTCACAGGAGGTCTAGTTAAATCACAACCCCATGGGTCTTTGGGACACCAATACTGAAGAGTCTGAGACCATGTCTCCATTATTTTTGCTGTTAAGCAAATTGAACCTGGAAATGAGCGTGTGTGCGAGACCTGCTGATGCACGATTTTTGCCACCCAGATGTTAATACTGAAATGCAGGGATAGGACTGGGATCTGACTTTACCTATTTCAATGAAGGATTATTTCAGGCTTTCATGCACAGCTTACAGTCAATGGGAGCTGGGTGAAGATAGCACAGTTTGCATGCTAGATTTCCGTATCTAGTAATAGAGATAAGGCTGGAAGATTATATGAATAAATGATGCAATTATTTCCTGAAGTGGCATAAGCCTGAATATTGGTTTCTTTTGAACAGGTTATAGTGCACCCTCTGAAACCTCGCATATCTACTGCAAAAGGTGTTATCTACATCTCTGTAATTTGGATCATGGCAGCTTGTTTTTCCCTCCCACATGCTATCTACCAAAAACTCTTTACTTTTGAATACAGGTAAGGATGTTCTTTGCTTTTCCTCTGAAGTCTGCTTGAATGCCAAGTTCCCAGTGGTCATATGTTGGTATCTTCTACTGAAAGCCATGACCTTGTGTTGAAGTCAGCCAGGTACAGATCTAGTCTATAATTTACATCGGTTTCCCTTTGCAATGGCTGATACCCTCTTCTCATTTTAATTTTTGGCATTTTACATGATGTACCAATCTGACCTCTTTGAGCAAACCAGGAATGGGGGAAAACTTAACAGGTTTTAGTAGATTCTTGAGCCCTGGGGAAGTGACAGCCTCAGCTGCTTGTTCTATAAAATGCTGTTGTGAGCATTGGCATTTGTAAAGTGGCTTAATGAGGGAAAGGTCCTTGATGTGAGCAGAGTCTGTTTCTGTTCACCAAAGAGCAGAGCTTGTGTAGCTGGAAGTTTTGTAATTAATGAAATTCATTAAATTATCATAATGCCATGGATGCCCACGAGGAATTATCAGCGCATTGCTGGCAGGCTGCTCCACAGCTCAAATCCTTAGACAACAGAGCTCCACTTAGCAGTGATAAATGTGCATAAACGAAGGGCCTACCTGCAGGTTCTACTGCGTGAGCCCTCTCTCTCCTAGCTCCTTGTTTCTGCTGTACCTCTCCTGTCATGCCCAGCTCTACACACTCATCCCAGCTCTACACACTCATCCCATCTGATATCTCCCTTTGCAGTGAGGAAGTTACCCGGTGCCTGTGTCTCCCGGATTTCCCTGAGCCAGCTGACCTCTTTTGGAAGTACCTTGACTTAATGACCTTTGTTTTGCTCTATGTCCTGCCCCTGTTGATCATCTCTGCTGCCTACGTGACAGTGGCCAAGAAACTCTGGCTGCGCAATGTCATTGGGGATGTCACCACCGAGCAGTACTTTGCCCTTCGCAAAAAGAATAAGAAGACTATAAAGATGCTGATGCTTGTTGTCATCCTCTTTGCAGTCTGCTGGTTTCCCTTAAATTGCTACGTCGTCCTCCTCTCCAGCCAGACCATCCACACCAACAATGCTCTGTACTTTGCCTTTCACTGGCTTGCAATGAGCAGCACCTGCTACAACCCGTTCATCTACTGCTGGCTCAATGACAGTTTCCGATCAGAACTGAAGGCTTTGCTCAACATCTGCAGAAAACCCCCGGGTCCTGCAGAACAGACGCTTCCCTCTACAGTCCCTTCCTACAGACTGGCTTGGCCGGAAAACGGCAACTTCAAGAGGTTGCAGGTCTCTCATGTCCTTCCATCAGCTTCCAACATCCAGTCAGGAAAGACAGACATCTCTGCAGTTGAGCCGATAGTAGCTGTGAGCTAAACAGTGGCCATAAGGACCACACTTAGATTTGGCTAGAGGCGTGGAGGTGGGAAGATGTGGAGCCCTGGCCTACACAGTGACGGTGCCAGCACACGTGGTAACACCAAGAAGACCGGCTCTGCGGGAGGTAGTATGAAGGAGTTCCATCTTTGATGCAGGCTGATGGTAATGGTATGGAGCCCCTGAAGGGAAGGAAGCAAACTCTTGCCAGGAAGGAACTCTTTTTTGTCTTGGTCAAGTTGACTTTGGATCTGCTGGTGGGGAGGGATTCTCTTGCATGTATGTTGCTGCTATCTGCATGACTGAGTCTTTTTACCTCTGGGGCTGTGTGTGTATTTTGCTGGTATTTAAACACTAAAGCAACAGTCTGATCACATCAACCCTCCCTCCCCCTTAGTTTCTTGGTAGCAACACCAAAATGGTAGAGATGTAGTCCCTTAGGCTGCTGGCTTAAATCCAGTGCACTGGGGGGAGGCATCTCTTCCAAACGGGGGGCTGATGGGTCCAGGTCTGTTCAGTATGAGTGAACAGATAACATTTTAAAAACTTTTTTTTGTAGAAATACCTTCAGACAGGTGGAGGGCTAGACAGCCATTGAAAATTAGAGCGGTCTTTTACGCCACAGACAATTCTTCTAAGGTAGTGAAGAAAAATTGATGACTATTCTTTGTGTAAGTAGATGGCTAACACCAACCTATTAGCTCAGCATCTGTTGCCAGTGCTAGATCACACAGAATTTTACCTTCATAAAACAGTTATAAATATTCATAAAGCTTGTTTTCAAATAGAGACTAAAACCTAAAAAAACCTGCTATTGAGAGCCTGGGACGTACTGTCTACAGAGCATTGATCACTAATTGCTCAATCTGAGCTGGGATTAGGACATTTTGATCAGAGCATCTCTGCGTTCTTGTCAAGTGGTAGCTAAAGGATCCCACAGTCTGACTTTTTAATTTGCCTTTGAATGTTGCTCTCTTATCCTGTGAAGCACCTGGGGACTTCTCAGATCAGACATTTGGGACACTTTATCCCAACTAAGATGTTAGCTCTCTGGAATCAGTTCATAAATAACCTGCTTTGATGATATCTGTGATAGCAAGTAATAAGAGGAATATTTCTCTGCAATATATCCTCTGGTGAATGCACAATTTTAGTGCATTTAAAGATGAGTGAGATGTGTCCTTCATGGGGTGGCTGTTAAGGAAATTGATGTGACTGCAGCAGTCTGGAGTAGTTTGCAGAACTTAATGTTCTTAACAGAAAGATATCTGGTTCCGAATAAGAAAAAAAAAAAATAGGGACATTCCAATAATTGTGCCTTGTATTGCACAGGGAAACAATAATTTTGCCTGTGCTCTGGAAATTAGCTTGAATGTCACACCAGGGTGCCCCATTCCACATTCAACTTGCAGCAGCCAGCGGTGAAGTGAGAAAAATCTTCTTTTTATAAATGGCTGTAAATGGGAAGAAAAATTAAAGAGAGAAAGAGAAGAACTCTTTTTCCCAGTGACCTGTAGTAAACTTATTCTGAAACTATGTTAAGTCCTTTGAGGGTTTTTCACACCTGAGCATTTAAGGAGACTACAATGACTGCCACTCCTTTCAGCCATCCTGTCTCTCCACGCCTCTGCATGTCTCACTGCTCAGTGTTCCCATGCTTTTCCTTTCACAGGATGGTATCAGCCTCTTGCTTTTAAGCCAGTGCTATTTTACTGCCCTTTATCAAGGCCTCAGGAATCAGAACACTTTGGTTCTGCCCATCAGTGATACAGACTTTTCGTCTGCCTGCTTTGAGCCCTTAGCCAAGTCCCATTCGCTGCCTTAGTGCTTGCAACATGAGGTCCCAGATGTGCAGGGCCCATCAGTCACACTCCCCAGTCTTGTGACAGCAGATCCAGTCTGTTTTCCAGCAAATAAAGCTTTTGGAATGCTGGGTGCCTAAAAATCTCATCCTATGCACTTGAAAGAGAAAAGCGGTGATAGGATATTTTCAGAACTGGAGTAACCTTGGACATATTCACCTGTAAATCAGACCCATTCCCTGATCACAGTTGCTCAGATCTGGCCTAAATATTTAGTACAAGAAGTTTTAAATTAGCATGCCAAAGCAGGGACCTCAGCCCATTTCTGCTCTAGAGCAGAGAGGTAAGTAGTGCTGGAAAAGCCTCTTCGTGAGATTTTGGGAAGTTAGCCTATCCCTTCCAAAGCCAAGTTGAGTTGGTTGTCCAAAGTTTTTCTTGTGCATAAGTCATTGTTTTCAGAGCTTTGTCTGAACAATGTCTTTGATTTCTGATGCTCATCATCAAATGCAGGCAGGAGTTAACACACTGCATCCTCCCAGCGGAATACCAATAGGACACCACAGAGCCTAAACTTGGAGAGCAAAACGCCTCTCAGTGCCCTGCCAGAGAAGGACATGCTGCCACAGCAACTCTTGCATCATCTGTCTTCCCATAGTTCTCGTGACTCCTAGGAAATCACTGTCTGGTGCGTGGACCTTGCTCCTACTGGGCTTGCTGGACGTACTGGCAGCTCCATCGGAAGGAGCTTTTGCTGTGAGAGAGGTTGCAGGTTAATAGTCTTCTGATCGGGGCTGATGAACAGACCAGCAGCAGAGGTGAGCCTCAAGTGATGCTCTGTCAACCCAGTGCTTTAATACGGCTTTGCCAAGCCAGGACTGTTTGGACTGAGCAATGTTTTATCTCAGAGTTCTCTTCTTCCCTTTCAGTAAATGTGACAGTGTTGTGTTCAATCACATCCAAATATCATAACAGATTCAGCAGCTATGTTCTTGTAGCTTAGCTTTGTTTGGGACCAGGGGCTTGTGGTCTGAACACAATAAGATGTTCTTTCTGAAGGTGAAGGTAACCTTTTGCCATCTTAAGATTCACCTTCTTCAAGTGCAGTTAATATCTTTGAATGACTACACGTGTAGAAACTTGCCCTAACTCTGGTATACAAATCGTCAAGTGCCCAGCCGTGGCAGTGTTAGGTCCAGGTGGGTCTGAGCGGGGCTCCTGCAGTTACGGTTCTGGTTCCTGAGTGGAAAACCTTTCTTCTCCAGGCTCTGCCCATGTCCTGCTGGATCTGGGCACAGAGGGGCTGTAAGAAGTGCTGAAGCTGGTTTAGTTACGAAGGCTAGGAGGGATGGAGCTGGCAAAAAGAAAAGAGATGGACTAGGCAGTGAGCATTAATGGCCAGTGAGCCTGAACAGCCTGATCCAGGCCTGAACTAGTGTTCAGTGTCCAGCACAGGTATGAGCTTTACAGATAACAGGGCAGAAGCAGGCAGGAGAAGGACAAGCTCATGGCTAAAGCACTAGAAATGATGCCCTTCAAAACTGTACATAAAACACGGTGCCACAACCACAATGTGCTTAGCGTGGTACAGGGTAGCTTCTGATGAGCACTTCCTAATCAGCTATTCTTCATTTTCTTCATATCTGATTTGGGATTCTGGACAACCATTTTGCATTCACTGACCCTGCTGAAATCAGCAGGGGTTGTGTTCTGAGCACAATAAGTGCAGTAGGATACAAAGTATTCCAAAACCACCACATCCTGGGCAGCTGAAATTGGGCATCCAGGCTTCATGGGTATTTTTTCACCCTACCTCAGCTCTGTCACACATCAGAAGGTTCTTTTAAAAAGTGAAGAAAATCACTGGTATTTACACAGCATTCAGGTGCTGTCTGGGTGAGTGTGAAGGTATGGTCTGAGCGATGAGAAAATAAGATATATGTATATTTACAGGGTGGAGTTTCTTTCATTTTCTCTTCTCTTTGCTTGCTGCAGTTATACTTTGTCTGCTACATTATGATTTTTGGTAATGTGCAGTGCTTTGAAACAACCACCACAGATGTGATTTGGTAGCTGGCTTTTGAAAGGCAGATTGGCAAGAACAAGCCCGTGAGGGGACTTTGGGGTGAGAAAGGGCTGGTTGCTCTGGAGCATGGTGAGAATCATGCTCTTGGGAGGCTCTTCTTCCCCCTGGGAATACAAAACATCAGAGCATAGTGTGAGGCATTATGGAAGGTCATTTTGCTTTATCTGACTTTCCAAGCAAATTGATTGTTCCCTGTCCCACCTGCATATTCAGAAACACCAAGAGCTGTATGTCCAGGTGGCCTGGCCAGACTCACTCCTGTGTGACAAAGAGCTCAAGAGAGGCTGGCTACTGACTCCTCATTATGCCTCTTGGGTTCGTTTTGGTTGTCTGAGATGTAGTTCATTGTCAGGTGTTTTTTAATCTTCCTGAAGTCAACAAGTATTGTTATCTATTCCCTAAACTCTCTTGCCTGCTTCTGCTTCCGTAAATCTTAGGCAAGGTCACTGTCTGCTGCCTTTGTTCCCTCATTTTCAGTATCCCTATAGCTACAGGCTGTACTGCTGTTGGGGTGAAGGAACAGCGATGGTACCTGTGATGTGCCGTGACCCGGTGGCCATCAGACCGCAGGTCTTCTGCTGACAGCTCACCTGTGCTGGGGCCATATCAGAGCGCAGCCCTCTGGCCCCACGGTACACAGTGGGCTCCCCAGAGCTCACCAGTTTGGCTGCTGTCAGTCACGTCCTTGGTTGTCAGTAGGGGCCTTTCTTTAAACCTGGCTCTGTTGTTTCCTCGGGAGCTTTCACATGTGTTTTCATTCCTACATCATCCATACCCATCTCAATATCTGCATTACAAATCTCTCCATCGTCAAAGTTGTTTTAAGGTACGCTGGGACAGCGCCAGTGCCCAGTCCGTGTGTGTGGCCCACCACGTCCACCAAGCTTTGGAAAAGTCCCTGAGGAAACCCCTCTGCCCCTAGACCAGACTGAGCACAGCAGAGGGGCATCTACTGGATAATAAGGTGCACACGGGGCATTGAGCTGGTTGCAGGAGAACCACATGGCCTGAGCACAGGCGTTTTATGGAAAGATAAAACATGATCTTGTGATTAGAGAACGCATCACCTGGCATATGAATAAGGGAGCTCCATTATGTTTGCATAGGTAAAGTTAGTGCTGGCATCTCCAAAACTTTCAGTGGTTGGCTCTGCAACTTTCATGATTTTAACAGTGCTGTGATATATGTATTCAAAAGTAAAATTATTTCTATTAACAGTACTGTTTTCATCTTTCCCAATTTCCTTGAAAATTATTGTAGGACAGCTGGCCTATGAAAATTAACTTACAAGTTCTATGAATTCATGAATTTTAATTCTCTGTTCCTAACAATATTTTATTAATTTCCTCCACGTAGAATTAGGCAGAGACCATGAAAGGGAACAAAGATGATGCCAGGCTTTGTCTGGCAGCTTGTGCTATTCTGAATGGCACTTGGTGGAGAACAAATCCTTGAAGCCTTTCTTGCACTTGTTGATGTCAGATGAGGTTTTTGCCTTCCGTCCTTCCTTGATGTGAAGGGATGTCACAGCAAAATCTACTTCACTCCTTTGCACTAAGAAAAGACTAAGCATTTCTTGAAGATCTTTGATTGCTTCTTGTCCAGCCTGCTTTAAAAAACAGTCTGCTGAAAGAGTTCTGCATCCATCCCAGTAGAGATGAGCGGTACGTTGGCACCAGGGTGTCACAACTCCAGATGACTGAAAAAAAATAATAATTATTCAAGGCCTATGCCACTGCTGAAAACATGGCATCTGAGGAGTTCTTGTGTCTCGTTAGCGCTCCCCTGTTCCACCTCCACCTAAAACCAGGATATGGTGCTGCACAGCACCAGTGCTGTGAAGGTAGAACGTCCTTCATGCGAGGGCTCTGCAGCTTTGCAGTTAAGCTTTTTCTAAGCATTTAAGCCAACTTGACACTTTTGTAAATGAATTTGATGGCTTCTTTTTCATGTCCTTTGGGAAGAGTAGTCTCACTGTTTTTACTTTTGAGAAGACTTACTTCTCCCCACTCTGTTCTACAAGTTCTTCCAGCTTTCCCTTGCAGGTGCCATTTTCTAAGCCTCTCACTCTCTGCAGGCATTTTTCCTGAAAACTCATGCCTGAAACAGACCATTCCAGGTACTCCTCAGCCCGTTCCAAGTGGAACAGGAAAGCCATCCCGTGCCTTACATCCGGCGTTCCTATTATGGCATTCCAGAGTGATGGTGGAATCTGGAAGGGGGAGCTGGATTTTGTTATTGCAAAAGCATCACAGGGATAATTTGCTGAGTTTAAATCTCACTAATCCTTTTTTTTTTCCCCTCTAAACTCCTAATGCTTGGCTGATTATTCCTCATTTGATTTCTCCCTTATAGATGCGGTTGTTTTGCGTTCAGCTTTATTTAATTTCACCTGGTTGAGTAGTCCTTCATCTACTTCAGTACTGAACAGAAGAAGCCTGCAGGGCCCCACTTAGCATCTTTCCAATCGAATCCTTGAATTCAAGCCTTCCCCAGACTCTCCATCACAGTATTTGACATGCACTTGTGATAGTCCTGTGGGAAGCAGGCCAGGTCCCCCTCAGTCACAGTCTTTAGCAGTGGACCACAAGCTGCATTCTGACATTGCCATGCTCACAGGGAAAATGCACAGCTTGCTTTATTCCACTACATGGGTTTCTTTGCGACAGAGAAATTTCTATTGCAGACAAATAAATGACAAGGACCAACTCTTTAATGTGTATAAATGGAAGGGGTTTTCTTCACACGTGCTTTGTTATGCTGGCCATAATTAGCATAACTATGGTGTGACCATGCTGGAGTATTGGAGGTTTGGGGAAACTGCAACACGGATCCAGATCTTTTTTATTTCAAAAATCAGCTATGGGCTCGGTAGTGGAGGAGAAACTAAACATAAAACTACTATGTGCTGTTTCCCAATACTACTCTCATGAGAACCCAGATATGACCCAGACAGGATTCAGTGTTATAGACAAAAAGTCTGGTTTTTGACCTTCATCACTCACTTTGTCTAATGCTCAAGAAGTAATATTAATGCTTCATAACCAAAAGTCAAAGATTGTCTTATCCAAAAGAAAGCAACAGATGGCTGAAGTATTGTAGCCGTATCCGCTAGAAGCGGGGATATTTCATGGAGTACAGGCAAAACTGGCAGTGCAGCGCACTCACAAAGCCTCGTGCTCTAATATGTACAAGGAAGTCAAGACTCCTTGAAGCACCCTGAGAACACCAGCTGAGGAAAAGATTAGATTTGTCCTGTATGACATGAATCTCAGCTTGTGTTGGCATTCTTTCTGATTGCAGGGCAGCCTACCCGTTCTCCTGTCGGCATGGGATGAATATGTTCTCCTCTTCATTGATGGGGATGAGAAGAGGGCTGCTAAAAATATGGCAATTTGCTAGAACTTCAGGAACATTAATACTATTATCTCACAAGCATTTTCTGAGGGTATCAAGTGCCATCTCCAGTCTTTACTTCACTGTTCTTGTAGGAAAAATAGCAGGAGGTTACAGAGACCTGAAAATCATACTTTTCTGATGAGTAGAACCCTCCTCCTAATTTCCTTAATGAATGTATTAGCTAGCTATTACTAGCTAATACATGTGTGACTTTTATCTCTGGATCTCAAAGCACTTCACAGAGGTTGATAGCCTTGTTTATATTTCTGTACCACTGAGAGAGCTGTTAGCCCCATCATCCAATTTTTGAGGGCCTTCAACATTTGCGTATTGAAACTTCAAGGCATTTTTTGATGTAGTTTGGATAGACCACGATTAAAACAGTCTGGCTATGTCCTGCGTGAAAGTCATCAACCAACCACAGTGTGATAGCCTGACATCTTTGCCAGCTAAGGACGTGCTTATTCTGTGAATGCAGAGATTCCCCAGCTTGCTCCGAGTTGCAGGCTGCATTTGTGCAGTAAAGCTATTGAGACGGGGGTGATGCTGAGCCCAGCAGCAGCTGAAAGAAGCTGTACAGCACTTGGATGTGAGTAGATACATTTGTGTGGCACTGAGCCATGGACCTACTGCTTGAGTTTCACCTGTGTTTTCTGTGCTCATCCGTGTGCTGCAAGCACAGCTGTCACACAGTCACGGACAGGTATTCCCACTGAAGTTAGGCTGTAATGGACTTAGAAGAAGCAATGAGCTTCTACTGTAAGCTGTCAGCTAGTAGAAATGTGCTCCAAGAGCCTCAGGAATGCCTGACCCTGCTAAATAGACCAACCTGGAAACTCTCTCTGGAGGCAGAGATAAGGCCCCAGCAGAGCAGTTCCCCAGGAGACTGACTGTTATTCAGGGATGCCTTACTCATGAACCATCTTGAGTGCCGGTGAGCGAGCGCAGCCAGCTCTGCTGCTGACGCGGCCTGCCAGCCTTGCGAAGCCACAAAGCTGCGGCGGTTTGCGCCAGCGGAGGCACGGACACGCTGTAATAGCCCTCAGAGGCCTGGCTGGGAGAACTTGTCACAGCCTGGGACACCTGGTACCATCCCAAAGCCCCTGTGCCTGGTGCATCATGACTCACAGAATCACAGAATTGACGCAACAGCTGAGGTTGGAAGGGACCTCCGGAGGTTACCTGGTCCAACCGCGCTGCTAAAGCAGGGACACCTACAGCAGATCTCCAAGGAGGGAGACCTTCAAAAGCTGTCTGGACTTGGTCCTAGGTAACTCAGAGCTTGCTCTTGTAGTTTGCTCTCTTATTTCCTCATCCTCCTTGTACCACTGAGGTAGGGTGAAGACAAGGTTCTCCCCCATGTTCCCTGCCCCCCACAGCCCTGGTGTTGAAGCCCAGCAGAAGGGCAGCTCTGCTCCCTCCACGGGCACAGCAGGGTGGGTGGATGGAGGATGTGGGGTGGCAGGCGGAGGCGAGACCTTGGCTCTGCATCTCCAGATGCCCAGGCTTAGACCCTGTTGACCTCTGGGCTGTTTTACAAGCGACTGTAGGACTGCAAGAAGGTCTCTAAGCTAAGCCAACAAGTCTGTAGTGTTTGGATTTCAGGCTGTAGGTTGCAGCAGCCCCTCTTTTAGCTCGCTCACATGCGCCTGCCACTTCACTGTTAAATCCTTCCTTGTGCTACTGCTCTGCTTTAAATGTCTTGGATGACATATAAAGCTTCACTTCATATCACCACTTCTTCAGGAGATTTGACATGTTCTCTGGCACCTGAGCCAGCTGCTCTGAAGTCTTTGGTTTTAGAGGAGCAGGTTTGGGCTGTCACTAGAGAAACCGAACAAGGAAGATTCTTTGGGCCACCGTTTCTTCACCTGGGAACTGCGTCCTCTGCAGCCTGTCCTCTGGTTTGCAGGCTTGAAGGGCTTTCTGTGAGTCACTGTGAGTCACAGCTAGAGCAAACCTCCCAACTTCTGCCTGAGGCTCAAAGCATTTTGATGATCCTTGGAGAGGCAGGGTATTAATCTGGTAATTACCACAATGTCCTGACCAAAAGAAAAAGTGCCTTTATAGAATCATAGAATAGAATCATTTAGGTTGGAAAAGACCTTTAGAATCATCAAGTCCAACCATCACCGAACACTACAGGTCCTCTGCTAAACCACCCCCCCAAGCACCACGTCCACACGCCTCTTAAATACCTCCAGGGATGGGGACTCCACCACCTCCCTGAGCAGCCCGTTCCGATGCCTAAGCACCCTTACAATCTTCCTGACATCCAGTCTAAACCTCCCCCAGCACAACCTGAGGCAGTCTGCTCACATCCTGTCACTTGTCACCTGAGAAAACAGACCAACACCCTCCTCACCACAACCTCCTTTCAGGTAGTTGTAGAGAGCGATGAGGTCTCCCCTCAGCCTCCTCTTCTCCAGACCAAACAGCCCCAGTTCCCTCAGCTGCTCCTCATAACTCTTGTTTTCCAGTTCCTTCACCAGCTTTGTTGCTCTTCTCTGCACATGCAGGAGCACCTCCATGTCCTTCCTGTAGTGAGGGGCCCAGAACTGAACACAGTATTCGAGATGTGGCCTCACCAGAGCTGAGTGCAGAGGGACAGTCACTTCCCCAGTCCTGCTGGCCACACTAGTTCTGTTTTAGCTACAAAACAAACACACGGAGATTTTTACTTCCTTCAGATCAGTCTGTCAGCCACCACTTAGGTGTCTCTTTTCTCTGCAGGCAGTATTTTGCATGCAGGGCTCTTCAAGATGACAATGACATGGGTTTATCTATCAAGCTCAGTAACTGAAGGTCTACAAACAGTTCCTGGCTCTGAGGTGTGAATTCCCTTGTTTCCACAGTGTGTAGGGTTAGCTCCATCTAGATGTGTGACGGTACACAGCACTTGACTGTGGGCCTCTAGGGATATCCCTGTGACCCTAAGACATAATTTATATTTTTGTATGCTTTTTAGTTCAAAACACTATAAGGTTTGCCGGAGTAGTTTTTAATAATATGAAGCTAAGGACAGGTATCAGATGTCCTGGAAGCATACCATCAGAGCCTCTGAGGGTGCAAAACTGACGGGATATGTTGGAGAGGTGAGCAGGCAGTGGGAACCAAGTTGGTACGGTTCTACCATACTGCCTTTTGGGAGTCGTTCCTCAAGTGAGCTATTGCTGGAGGCTTGCCTAGAATTTATTTGCCTTGGAGAAAGCCCATTGGAGCAGTTATTACTGCTAGTACGTTACATGCTGTTATACTAGTATTTTTGTACATTCAATTGAATATCCTGTTAGGAGGAAAAAACAGCCAAATTCCATTCTAATGTTTTGATAAATTTTCTATCAGCCATCCAGTTGGCTGTGATGTGATTGCCTTACACATGCAATGATGTCCAGAAGATCTCTGCCTCCTCAACCTATATAGTATCATCACTGCCATTATGCTCCTCTAAAGAGTACATTTCACTTCCCAAATTTTGACTCACACCAAAACCTGCTCAGTTCTTCCCCAAAAAGTATCTCTCTCTAGAGGAAATCTGAGAGAAATAACTAAAGGGAGAGCAGGATTTTGGACAGCCTTAACACCAGCAATTGTGTTTGCAGACGTTATAGTCTTGGTGGCTCATCATCGCACTAGCTAGATCAAGTGACTCCACCAGCTGCACTCTTGCTAAACCAGATAATTGCCTGAGAGGTGAGTAGCTGTGAGTCACTTCCCAGGGCAACGTTAGCACAATTAAAAAAAAAAATTTTTTGAGTGTGAGGATAGCCATCCTTGAGACACTCAAAGAAATCCATTAGGAAATAACAGCTAAAGGAATGTCGGGATTTACCTGCTGTATAAAAGCCATGATGGTGCAGGTGTTCAAAGAAGAGTTTGTAGCTTCTGTATCAAGCTATGAACTCGAAGATATTGTTGATGTCCTTCAACAGAAAAAGCCACCTTCCAGATCTCCTGCACCACTGAAGGAGTGCTATGGGGTTATTTAGCCAAGGGCACAGTGTCTCCATGCAATGCATGTAAAAGCTCTGCAGGCTGAGCTGCCATCCATCCCGCACCACAGACAGATGCGTTTTGGTTTGCACTACGTTACTTCAAGCAGCATTTGCACTTAGAGAGGGCCAGCACTCCCCAGAAGCATCTAGCTGCAGGAAGGAAAGCATATCCGAAGGGATGAGGCATTGTTTCGAATGCTCTGCATGCAGACTTCTTCTCTTCCAGTAAGTTTCTCCACCTTGGAGAACCTCAGAACCTGCAGTCATGCTCTGCATGCAGAGTCAGCCTTGGAGCTCTCTGGACTTGTTTCAGAAGAGCATCAGCTAATCATCAGCTAACTTGACATAAAAGAAGAATATTACCTTTCCCTTTCTGTATTCTGCTTTTACATCATTTTGAAAATGTCTTAAATATGTAACTTAAAAACAAGTTTGTTTTTGTTTTTATTTTTGAATTCATTGTTGAAACACATACCAAATCTGGCTGAGTTTATAGTAATGCAGATGTATTTTATGAAAAAGCTCATGGATTAAAACTTTTGGAAAATTTCTGTACAGGAACTTACACCTCAGCTTAAAATTCAAATACATTTTGGGCAACTGTAGCCTGCTTGAAATCTCATGCTCTGTTGTTCCCCATTGCTTTAACACGAGGCTAGAAAATGAACATTGTTCTTAATCGGTTTCCCCAGAGTCAATATTTCTCTGATACTGATAGAAAGTTAATGTTGTGCAGCATTATAATAAACATACAGCTTTTAAAAGAACAGTAATATAACAAAGAAAAATTACTGTTTCGCTCTTACTTTTGCTTTCCCAGTGTGTACAAGTATGACACAGCATTCATGCGTGGTATTACAGGGTAATTTTTCATGATGCCCTGCTTTATCTGGTTCACAGGAGGTCAGAGCTCAAACGCAATTATCTGATATTTTCTTTCTCCTCTCTAATGACTACAGGTAGGGCTGTGGTTTGACCCAGCAGGCAGCTCAGCCCCACACAGCTGCTCACTCTCCCCAGGTGGGATGGGGACAGAACCAGAAAGGTAAAAGTGCCAGAACTCCTGGGCTGAGACAAAGACAGTTCACCAGGTAAAGCAAAAGCCACGCACAAGCACAACAGAACAAGGGATTCATTCGCTGCTTCCCACGGGCAGGCAGGTGTTCAGCCACTGCCAGGACAGCAGGGCTCGTCACGCGTAATGGTTCCTTGGGAAGACAAACGCCATCACTCCCAACGTCCCCCCCTTCCTCCTCCTTCCCCCAGCTGTTATTGCTGAGCATGACCCCATGTGGTGTGGGACATCCCTTTGGTCCGCCTGGGTCACCTGTCCTGGCTGTGTCCCCCCCAGCTCCTTGTGCACCCCCAGCCTCCTCGCTGGCAGGGCAGCACGAGGAGCAGGAAAGGCCTTGGCTCTGTGTGAGCACTGCTCTGCAACAACCAAAAACATCGGTGTGTCAGCAACACTATTTTCGTCAAAAATCCAAAGCACAGCATTGTGTGAGCCTCTACAAAGAAAATTAACTCTGTCCTAGCTAAAACCATGACAGGCAGGTATCCTTTTCAAACCCAGCTCTGGATAAGGAATTAATTTTGTCAAAGGCTTTTTGTAGCACTCGATGACATTGAGGAAACATACGCATATTTTGGTACTTAGCATTTTTTTTAGAATATCCTGATTTGATGAAACAGCGTTATCACCCTTATCTTATAAAACAGGAACTGAGACGGAGAGAAAAGAGCAAGTGCATCTTGTATTTAGGATGCCTGGAACTGAGAGTCTGGTCAGCAACATGGCTCAAAACGTGCATAGAGATGAATACAAGTTCATTTGTGTGTCATTTTATTGATGCCTGGATACATTCTCAGCAAAACTGGAAACTGGTTCATTGTAATCACCTCTTCTAATCTGACAACAGTAGGATGATGTCCTTTATATGGAGTTAAACAGAGCAAAAATGGGACCATTTGCCTATGGATTGCCTATGTCACCTATTTTGGTGACAGCAGAGAAATGATGACAGTACTCTCCCAGTTCTTGCAAGAGGTCACACCTTCTTCCGTCTTGTTCTTCTGCAAGCCTTATCTTTTCCCAAGTCTTGGCTTTTCATTCCAAGCCTGTTCTCCGTCCCTCTGGCTCTTTGTTGCAGTCACTTTGCCCTAATCCTGTAAAGGCTTGTTTTTCCCCACAGAATTTCTTGGTCTGCTTCCCTGACTTTCCTGAGCACAAGAAAATTATGATCTTTATAAAAGGCTTAAAAACACAGCTGTTACACTAAGCCCATTCCTGAGTCTGTATCAAATCTCACCTTCAAAGTCACAGGTAGAACAATTTAAGCTTTTAAAATAAAAGTGTGCCAGAATACCTCCCAAGCCTCCTTTATTGTTCTCCAAATGGTTGTCATCTCCCCTTGTGTATATCAGCAGCTCAGTAACATTAACTTCAAGGGACTTGAAAATGGTCCAGGTGATCTTGTCGTCTTTGAATTTTTTTCTTTGGCAAAATGCAAAATGTCTTCAAAGGTTTCTCTCTCATGTGAAGAGCTGATAGTGGCTCCAAATCCTGCTGTATCTTTTCCTCGGTGGACCTTCCTCCTTAAAGAAAAGGCCATATCCAGCACAGATTTGAGCATATGCAGAACGTGCCTAAGACTTTTGCTGGAAGAGCGACAAGCAGGCTCAAGATTTCTGCAGTGAACAAATCTTTCCTGAAGGCACTCCAGGCCCATGCAGGGGTAAGGAATTTCAGCTGCTCCAAAATGACTGACCATTGGATTACATTCCCTGTTCTTTTACCTGCCTGGAAAATGCCAGTCTCTGGAGAGGGCTTGTTGTTGGGACCTCCTTGGAGCTGCTCCTTTCTATATTCCCTTGCTCTTTCAGAGGGAAGGAAATACCACAGAACTGCAAATGAGGCAAATTAGCTGGCTAGTTAATGACTACTGATCCACTTACCAAAGGGTCACAGTGGTGACCAAAGGGTCAACATCTAAACAGCTCATGGAATATTTGTAACTGATGGGTCTCTCTGGAGAGAGATGAGACATCTCACCGTTACCTCGGACGTGGAAATGAAGAGCTGAAGTCAAGCAGTGACTGATATCTAGTTCCACCTCAGGCTTTCTCTTGTTTATTGTTTTCCTGCATGGGTCTTTTTAGAAAGACAGAAAAGTTAAGACGAGCTTTCTAGTGACCTCCTGGTGCCTTAGGCTTCCTATCACTTGTAGTATGTCAGCTTTGAGCAGCAGGGTCATGTGAAGCCCCCAGAGGAAACTTCTGAGGAGTTTGTCTTCATTATCTTCAGCAAACTTGCTACCAGCAATGGCACGGTAACCTCAACCTCTTGCTGTGCTGTTACATTCTCTGAGAACCAGGAGAAGGCAGTCCTCCCTGTGCCCTGAGGTGCCTGGTGATGAATCAGAGGGCTAGGAGATCGTGGCTGCCTCATCATTCACAGCTCTGAACAGTCTTGACAATGCAGACACAATGTCTGGAGCTCAGAAGGAAGAGAGTCAGTGGACATCTACTGCTCATCCTCCTGAAAGAAACCTTGGAGAAGGAAAAGGTGCAATGGGGCAGAAGAGGAGGCAGAAAAAAACAACTCAGCATTTCAGTGAAGGTATTACAGGACATTTTATACCTTATCCTTGAATTCAAATCTGATGTGGGATTAAACCCTAATGAGCACAAGGCTATATCTGAGGACAGCCACACTGATTGCTAGTGCAGGATATCCTCCCTGGTGCATAGTTTTCCCCTTCTTTTGATGTAGTTCTAAAGAGAAGCATTTAATTCAGAGAGTGGGAACATCAGTCCTTCCCTTGAATGGAGGAAACCCAGTTTTGTGACAGTTCACTGATCTGTGAAGAGGAAGGGGTGAGAACTGCTGATGCAGTGGGCCTTTGGCAGAAGCTCTGAGATGGCAGAGTCCATATGACTTTGTGTATAACAACGATGTGTCAGGAGACATGATTTATTCGGAAGCAGTTTGTCTAACTGCATGTCCAAAGCTGGAAGCCTGTTGCTGCTGCTATGGGAGTATCAAAACCCTGAGGGTTAGTAGACACTGTGCCTGGATTCCAGCTTTTCATCACTCCTGTGAGCCTGCAAGCACAGGCACTTGGTCAAAAGACCAGGACGCGGTGCCGGCCCAGACACTGTGTGGCTGCGTGGGTCTCTGTAAATGCCATCAGGTATCAAGAAGCTCTGGCAGCTCCTGGAGAAGTTGGTGACCTGAAGAGACCTAGATGTGTGCATACAGGTAGACATGAGCTTTCTGTGTTTTTTTTTCAGGCAACAGAACAGAAAAGTATAGAGACCTGAGATGGTGCTGAGGTTCAACAAAGCCTGATTTTCTAAGAAAGTAAGATTTCTGCCCATACCTCTGGATACTCTGGGTGAGCAAGCTCTCGTCTGACAAGAGATTGTGGGTAACTTTTTGGCTGCACTGGCAAAAATGGTGGAGGAGCTGAAGGTGTTCTTTGGACCCACTTTCAAAGACATCATCCTGTATGCCAAGTTTTTTTTTTTTTTTTTGATGCTGTGAGTGAGCAGTATTACCTAACTCTGGTTCCAATGGTCTTTGTAAGGTTCATTTGAGAGGTGTGTTATAAGCAGGTGCAAGTGAGGATATTTTGGGTTCAGAGAAGGTACTTCTTTTATGGAAAAGACCCAAGAGTATAGGACAAACCTTGGGGTGACCTCTTCTGATTGTTGGTCTCAGACAGGCACTATTCTGTACCGTATAGAACCTGCTCCCTTGTCCAGCCTGCAGAGTGGGGACAAAGAGCTGTTCTCTGCAGGGAAACAGCCCTGGCCTTGCAGGAAAGACATATGGGAGTGACCGTTGTCTCCCAGATGCTCCTGACCCACATGAAGAGCGCAATCTAAGGAGTCTGATGAGGCAGATGTAGGACCTGGGAAGGGCTCAGAGAGGCAGGGGCCTGGGACTGAGGCAGGAATAGGGTGCATAACTCTGGAGACAGACACACACGGGCACTTTCACCACCCAAGACTCTGTTCAGCAGGTTACACAGTAATACATGGCAAGTATTATAAGGGCTGGATTTTTGCCTGGAAGTCCTGCTCTATGCCAATCTGCACACAGGACAGAGTCAGAATGGGCAGTAGAAGATTTTTCCTAGTTTTTGTAACCAAAGAAATGGAATGAAACTTTTGAGAACAACACCTTGACATACAAGATGGGCAGTCTCTGTTCTTTTGCAACACTCTTCCACAGCTTTCAGCCTTGCACCTTGCAGGAGAGAAACCCAGAAAATTCAAATTGTCCCTGACAGACAGCTAGAATTTCTTTTGTGTCACTCTGAAATGTGCTGTACAAAATGAGGCTCAAAGAAAAGATTTCTGGAAAAGTTTACTCCAAAGGGACACCGTTAATTCTGCCTCCCCCTGCCACGACACTGACTCATCTCTGCCTTTACTGAGCTGCCCCACTGACTTGGCCAGCAGGACAGAAGCTGTCCCTTCTCTTTGAGCATTACTTTACTCAGCCAGTAGCTCCACTTGCTTCTGTGCATCAGGGATGGTTTTGCAAAGCATGGGTGTGTGGGAAGCCAATGTGCCAAGCTGCATGCAGTGCTACTTGGTGAGCTGCGGGTTGCAAGGTGGCCGTGGTGCAAAAGGGTGATAAAAGATGGAGTACATCAGCACATTAACCAAATCCCATCACAATTTTCCTGTGGAACCTATAATTTCCTCACCCGGTGGCCTCCGAAAGGTGGAAGTGGTCTGGGTTTACATAAGCATAGTGGGAGTACATCAGAGGAATGGTCTACTCTCCAGGAATATCCAAACTCATGAGTAGCAATGAGGATAAAGTTAAGCAGCACATAATCACAGAAGGTTATCTTAAAAACATAGCCTTTCATTTTAGCATATAGGAAGACCAAATAAGCAGGAGAAATGGCATTTTCCCTCCCCCTGAAGTAAAGCACAGGAGTTTCCTTTAGTCTGTACTCTCTTAGTTAACTGGAGTACTGTACTAAAACATTGCAGATCCCAGGAACAGGCATGCGGAGACCCCACTCTTCTTAGTTAACCTTAGCTCCTGTAGACCAGTCACTTCAACTCTTCTTCCTCCATCAAGAAAACAGAGGATCATATTGCTTGGTTAGATTTTGGAATGTACCTCAAAATCCAGCGAGGACAAGTATTGCACACCTGCTGTGAGAGGAGGATAAAGGCTTTCCAGACTCACGTAAGAAGAAAAGAAGCGCTGCTGGTCTGAAAAGACTTGCAGAAAGCATTTTCTATGGTTGTGTTTGGCATTATATATTGCATATGTTCCTGTGCCTCTGCTTGTACTGGTTTTATTAGGTTGTTTTCTGAAAAGGTGAGTTCTTCATTTAGTCCTCTGCCTATGTCTGCTGCATACTAACGAAACAGTTTCTGTTGTCTGAGAAATCATACAATTCCTTAACCTCCCTCCTCTCTCAAGCATGCAGAAGTTACTGCTACCTACAGTTGTCCCTTCTGGAAATGTGGCAGCAAATCTGGCCTCTGCTAGCTAACAGTAGGTAGACTACAGAATCACACCCACAAAATGCTACTAAATAATAAAAAAGAGAATTTAGGTTTAGCTAGCCTGTGGTTTGGGTAATTAGTGGTTAGTACAAGCTCATGCCTCAGCCTGGCAAATATTCTCTACCGCCCTCAAAACCTATCACTCTTGGACAAAAGTTGCTACTTCCAAAGTTCCTAAAGCCCATCCCTATGTCACCACGTAACTTGTATTCTCTGTAATGAACTGCTTCCTTAATATGAGTTTCTTTCTGAGGGGACCTGAAGAGTGCAAAGGTTTGGGGGAAAAAACAAACAAAAACTAGAAATACTAATCATTCCGATGCTTTTCTACATCTAAACCCTAAATTTCCATTGGTTCACATTCAGCTCTAGACACATTTGGTTGTGCTCTAGTAGTTGGTGTGTCTATTTACAGTGCATGCGTTGAGGAGCCCTGAAGAGTTCACAAAATAAAACAAAACAAAACAGCCAGTGAAACAGAGCCCCTCTCCAATTAGTAATGAAATCCACATTGTCTGCTTTTGGTGAAGGCTGGGATTACAATGTGAGCATTCACAGGACTAAGCTAAAAGAAGGCTCTGATTTCTGCCCATATTTCCCTGCTGGAAGTACTAACATTTTCTTGAATTTCAGCTTTCATTTAATAATTTTTGGGAATAGGTGGATTTTCCATAAAATTAGGTTCAAATATTAGTAACCCTACTGCAGAAATATTGATCCTTAACTCTTCGAAATTTCTCCTGAGGGAGTTCCAGCAGTGGGTTATAATCAAACAACCACAAAGAGATAACTCAGTGGCTTCATCTGCTGAGAACTTCTGAGCTAGCGTATCTGTGTCGGCTGGGCTTAGCCAATGTAAAGGTGCAAGAGACTTTTGGTGGTGGAAAGTGTCTACGTGTATGGGAGTAGCATGTTCTGGGACAATAAAGCATGAAGAAAGGTCACCTCAGAAGCTGATTTCCTTGGTGCTACTGACTTGGATTGGTAGAAATTGGAGTCAAGCAATTTTAGTTCAGGCCAGTGAGTCCGTAGAATAATAGAAAATAGAACAGCACAGGCTGGAAAGGAACCTTCAAAGGTCATCACATCCAACTGTTAAGATGTTAACTCTTAGTCTAAAAACACCAGATGCGATGATAGATAGTTCTTTGAACATTTAATCAAGCTGTGGAGCACTTTGCTGGTAGGAGCCACAACTGTTGAAAGTTTTCATGGGTTCCAAAAGCAGCTGGAGAAATTGCTGGATGTAAAATCTACAAGCAGTTGTTATATACAAAGGTTTAATAACAGCCGCTGTCTCAGGAAGTCCCTGAATGATGTGGTGACACTATTCTGGGAAAGCATGGCTATATGCTTGGCCATTACCTACCGCTGCTTGGCCTATGCCTAGTGTTGTCCCCCAGGTAGCTGCTGCTGACCACAGTGAAAGACAGGACACCAGGATAGGTGGGCCTTAATCCTGATTGTCCTTGCAATGCCTTCTGTAATGCCTGTTTGCTGGGACATGGGCTGCAAGAACTGTGGTTGGTAAAAGTGCTCAGGTCAGAGTCCTCTGGAACCAGTTTCTATCTGAGGGTCCCCTTGGTCTGGAACTGGCTCAGTTCAGGGCAATTTTCTTTCCAAGACTCTGCAAGACCCATGGGAAAAAAGGTCGTCAGTGATGAAAGAGAGGGGGCGTGCAGCTTTGTTGGCCTTGATTTTAATGCAAATATTTACTTCCTGATGGCTGCCCTTCTGAACAATAACATCTTTGCATTTTTATTCTGTATTAAGCCACTTGCTAGACCAGGTCTTCTGCTAATTGCACACATGGAGGACTTACTGCCGCCACAGCAGCTCGGTCTTTCTCTTCCCTGGTGTTGTCCTTCCTAGGGTGCTTCCATTGCCTCAGCCATCACCCTTCTGATTTCTTCCAGGATATTGCTTTCTTTGATTCACTTAGGTGAATACCCATCGCTCCGTGAGGCAAGAAGTCTTCTGGGTTGGCCATTGACTGAACAGGTTACATAAAATCTTTTTGGACAGATCAGTTTTTAAAATTCCTTCCCAAGCCAAGAAGTGCTTGTAGTGAGTTCCTCTAGCTGTCCCTTCCGTTGCATTTCTTGGTACTCATGGCAGGAAGATACACTGTTTTTTTCCTCATCTTCTTTGTTTCCTCATCATCACCTTGGTGGTACCTCCATAGGAGGGAATCCATGCACTTCCATATGCAATATAAAAGATAAAATAATCCAGGAGATAAGCCAGAAGATGACAAAATCAACCCTCTCTCCACAGATAAGGCTTTTAATGGACAGCTATCTTAAAAAATAGACAATGGTATCAGATTGTCCATTTATTAATAAAATCAGGCTCCACCACAGCTTGCTGAAGTACAAGGAGTATATGTCAGCTTGTCTAATGACACTTTGGTGTCAGGATAAAGCAAGAGAGAGAAGAAAATTGCTGATGTAATCCCATCCCATGAACTGAGTGTCTGAACAGCTGTCCCACACCAACACCCAGGGCTGTTCACCTGAGAAAAATTTACACAGTTTTTCATTAGGATTGCTTGCTGGAAGTAGATGAACAGATAATTTCTTGTGTGGATTTTTAAAGACCAAGAGGAAATTAAAAAGAACATATCTGAAATAAGGAGTGATTTTAGTTTTGTATTATAGTGATCCTGCACATTTAAGTATAGGACTTTATTTTTCACTAGGTAGCAAGTTTAGCTATTGTGTTTTGTTTAGATGTTATTATTTCTTTTAAAATCTCTAACGCCCTTCAAATAAAACTCCAACCCCTAGACCTTTTCAAACCTCTGAGTACAAAGAGTATTCCTGAAAAAGTCTGATTTTTTGGCTGACTTCACGAACAGCATGAGGGTTACCCTGTGCTCCTTGCATGTTGTTTAACTCTTATCCCAAGAGTTTATGCCAGGGACTTCAATGCAAACCTTAGCAGAGCAAGATACTCCTGAGCGCGACAAAGCCACTGGAAGTACTTCTGCTGAGTTCTTTCATCTGCTCTTGTTCTGTTTTCAATAATCTGGTTCTCAGAGCAATGTCATAGCTGCATGAAAACACTTGTGTAGTGATGACAACCATTCGCTGAGGGGAATACACTCTAAACTTCATTAAAAGCTGAATTACAAACTTCCTTAAGATAGATATACTTCCTCTGTCTTTTAAAATACAATACTGCTGTACGCTTTGATCCTCAGGTTAGAAGCAAGTTGGACAAAGCTGTTCCTGTGAGCTTTAAAACGCAAGTCTACAGAACAAGCCTAGCTGCAGAGCAAAACCTGAAAGGCAGGCTGACAAAATCCTTGTCGGTGTATGAACATTTCAAGCTATCATTAATTTCCTTCATTCCATTAGAATATACTGCACTTCCGTGAGAGCAGAAGCCCTTCAGCAGAGACACCTGCTTTTTGAGTACAGTGCACAGAGATTTCTTAGGCATTATTATTAGAAGAATATATGATATACAGTTCCCATGGATCAAGGTAAATTGTAAAATATAATTACAATTCCTTACACCAATTCAGGGAAGGACAATTCAAATATAGATGACTGTGAAGTTTGACAGGGAAGGAACTGTATCACTGTGGAAGTAAAAGCGTGTTGTACACGTGAGTTGAGAGCAGTTAGGGTGGGATAAAACATCTGCATAAGATTTCTCCAACGCTTTTCTTAGTCCTGTCCCACCCCTTGGGGCCATACAACATAGTCACCAAAAAGGCTAGTTCTAGATTTCTGAGCAGGTATTAACACAGTGCACTCACTTCCTCGGGACACATGCACAAAGCTCAATACAGCATTTAGAAACCAGTGATCTAACTCAGCACCCCCCTGTGTCCCTGTGGCACAGCCTTCCTGCACCACTGTGCACAGCCTGATGCCTTTGTGAGCTCCTCCATCCACACCCAGCCAGGGTGGTGGTGCTGAGCCACATCGCACTGGTGCTTACCAGCTGTCATAGAATCGAATTACAGAATCATGGTGTGGTTTTGGTTGGAAGGGACCTTAAAGACCATCCAGTTCCACCCCCCTGCCATGGGCAGGGACACCTCCCACTAGACCAGGTTGCTCAGGGCCCCATCCAGCCTGGCCTTGAACACCTCCACGGATGGGGCATCCACAGCTTCTCTGGGCAACCTGTGCCAGTGCCTCACCACCCGCTGAGTGAAGAATTTCTTCCTTATATCCAATCTAAATCTCTCCTCTTTTAGTTTAAAACTGTTCCCTCTTGTCCTACCACTATCTATCCCTTCTAGAGCGGGTGGCTGTGGGTCGCTTTGATGCCTTTTTCCCTTCAGGAGACCTAGAAATCAAATCAGTACACTGGATCATAAAATCATAATAGGTTTTTTAATGAGAACTCAGCTAAGAATAGTAATGAACAATGAGCTTCCTGTGGCTTGCACATACTGATGAGGAAGTCTAGTTGATGTAGGCATGATAAGATTAGATAACTAATTAGTCCACAGTGCATGACAGTAGAATTCTGATCATCCTTATCTGTAATATGACATTCATTATTTAAAAATAAAGATTTAGATGGAGTGGCTTCCTTCTCAGAAAGTTTTAACTCACACCGAAGCCACTGTACACAGCAGTCTGGTGGTGAGGTGGCGGTTAAATCCCTCTTACCACCTCAGTCTTCAGAAAACCACTCATGAGCTGCTTGATTTCTGTCTTCATGGTCACACAATGCAGCCAGGACATCCTGTGCTCATAGGCTCATTAAGACATGCTCTAGGCCTGGACCTAAACTCGGCATCAAAACTCCTACTAAAAACAGTCCTACTAAAAACCCACCCACCACTCTCAGTAAGAGAATAAAACACGGACCTAAAATACACCCTTTGCTCTGGAAGTGACAGATAACATCCAGAGGAGGAAAAGCAGTGGGGTACAGCTTCTTTTAGAGACACACCATCTGCTACTGGAATAAACATTTTTACTCTCTCCCTGTGTAATGCATCTTATTTTACAAGTTTTAAAACTCACCAGGGAGCTAACAGCTATTGAGTGTTATAAGGCAAAAGCATGCAGAGGAGCTAGTTGCAACTCTCCCACATTCGGGGAACAATTAATATCAAAGTGGCGGAGAGAGAGAAGGCTCAAAGAATGGCACAAAGCAAACCTGAATCTCAACATTGCCATTTTACTTTCAAAGGTATTTAAGAAAAAACAGATGTATGTAACTGTTTCTAGAAAGAGTGCAGTGATGAAAAGGCCAAAGATGGACCCTTTCCTTAACTCCTAAATTGGAATTTAGCTCAAAAGGGCAAAATATGGCAAGCGCAGTGCTACTAAAATAAAAGTAGAACTGAGCCAGGCAGTTGCTGCAACACATCTTAAAACAGCAAGATAGAGCTGAAGAGCTCAAATGTGCTGAGACTGTGGCCAATTTTTAGACAGTAAATTGCTAGATAGGCTATCTTTCAGGTGCTGCTGTTTTCTTGACATCATTAATTTTTAAAAGTTCAATAAATTTTGAACCAAAATTGTCAGATCAAGATGAATTATGAGAACAAAAATTAAATGAGCTACAGTGCAAAGAGTTTGCTCAGGTTTTAGCATCAGGCTGTATGTACTGCACCAAGGTTTTCAGATGACGACATGTGGCTGTTCCCGGAACACTCAATCACTCACACTGCTGTAGTTCACAAAATTAATTTTATTTAAATAACCAAGAATTGATACATGTTTTATTGAACACTTTAGAAGACAAGAGATTCACTGCAGCAAGTCATATTTTAAAATACAAAAAGGGGAATTAGTAAAAGGTAAGGTTCATATCCAACACGAAACATGAACATATTAATTCCAGAAGCTTCGAGTTTTAAAGACTAAGAACTCATTACTTACATCGAACAGTTCAAACACACCCACATCACAAAATCTCGGTATTGCACTACTGCTCCTTGTTGAAAACACACAAAGCACAATGTGAAGACAACCAAACCAGCTTCTATGAACAACAACAGCACGGGAGCGCCTGCACTGGGATCACCAGAGAGTGGTCAACAGCTCATTGCCATACCACCCAAGGAAAGGGGACTGTCTTAGTCTTACAAGAGTATTTGCACACTTGTCTCTGCGAAACGCAAAGACTTATCAGAGTTCAGTCACATCAGGGAGCTTTATGGAAGCTGCCCATGAGACAGCCCTTAAGAATAAGAATTACATGGCTGGCAAATCTGTGTCAGATTACTTGTCCAGCCAACCACACCAAACATCTGCATTACCCACAGAAAGGGCACCAGCACAGCCAGAGAGACACAAACTAGAAAAGGTCAGAGTGGTTGTAGGTTTGCTGGGAGAAGTATGCAGTACAATGCAGCACCTCAGACCATATCCAACATAAACCCTGTTTCTTGCTGGTAATGCAATAGACATTAGGGTTGCAGCCATGCTACTATCCTATGTAGAGAGTTAGCATAAAGTTATGGCTTTAAGACTTTCTTTTAAATAAGGCTCACTTAGCTGAAAGTCATACAATAACCAAAGCGTTCTTGTAAAACCAGCACAACGTGTGTTATGGCAGCACTTAGGGATCCACTTGTCTAACAACCGCGGACCGATTCAAGTAGGTGCAGTATCTCTTTGAAATCTGCTGCAGCACAGAAGTAGTTCAGTGCAAAGGCTGTAATGCCAATTACTTCTTTTTCCCCTCATTCCCAGCAGCATGGAGAAGGCTAACAGGCAAGAACAAAACAGCAGGTGACACCAATGAACACGGTGGAGGAAAACGGAAGGCTTACCTAGCTATAACAGAGGTACCACTCAGTCTAAAAGGACAACCTGGAAGAGGTGACAGACAAGACATTTCAGTTACAATATCACAGACCATACAGAAAAACAATCGATCATGTAACACTTGTGAAAGATACACACTGTCGCTGTGGGGATTAAACCCCCACTCACCTACCTTTCTATCTAAAATTCAAGACAAAGATCATTTTAATGTTAATGAAAGGTAGAGGTCCTGGATGGGGTGGGATGACATTCAAGCTGAACGCTGCGTTCCCCAAACCATACCATAACAAACTGGGACACTTTTCCGGTTTACAAACACACACCCTTCCTTTGTCTGTTCCAACCCACTTCAGCATCTTATCTTTAATGAAAATTAAGTCACAGGGTGTGTGGGGAGAACAACCTTTCTTCATATTCACATCTACATCATGTTGGCTACTGGGTGCTTAGCTCTGCTGAGGCACTCAGGTGCTACTCCAGTACACATAAGACTGTCTTCTCAAGTTGGTTTTGGCAAACAGCACAGCTAATATTGCATCTGATATTGCAAACATGTTGAAACAAATTTCAGACTTGTAAGCATAAAAAAGAACTTCTACAGACCATTACAAAAATGGAACCAACTTCTCTGATCTTCAGTCCAAACTCCAAGAAGGACATGTTAGTCACTACGACCAAAACAACTGACAAATAGAAATTAGCCTAACATTTACCTTACATATCATTACATTTTGTATAAAAAAATGTTGACGTTATTATTTTATGAATACATAGAAAAATCAAAATCCCTAAAATCTACTGTACTCCCTTATACTAAGACTGCTTGTAGTTTCTTTTTCCATCAGTGCCAAGTGAATAATCCCACACTTCTCTGTTGAGATGACTCATCAAGACATCCTGGGCTGAATAGAGCAATCCCTATTTTTGCTGTGAAGACACAGCCAATATCAGTGGCCAGCCACCACCTGGTACACAGATTAACCAGACTCAAAAAAAAAAAACAAAACCCAAACTTTCATAGGGAAGAAAGCCCCCAAATACCTCACTTACACCCCAGAACTGAGATGGCTGCCCCCAACAGAGCAACACGTCAGCATGCAATATGGCCATCTCTTTTGGATATTTGCAGGGCTATGTTTCCCATCCCTGTAGAGAATAGTGCTCTTTCCCGATGTCTGCTTCACCTGCATTCAACGCATTTCACTTGTTACTCATAATAGGGATTTTTTTGTTCTTGTTTCTTGTTCGTGTTTTGTTGTTGCTCTTGTTGTTTTTTTTAATAAATAATGGAAGTCTACAGCATGCTTTTTCAGGTATGTGATCGATGCCTGTTATTCAACAAGTAGTCTGTAAACCAGTTTGTCCTCTGAGGAGTTGTCAGGCTCTCAGGACACTTGCACTCAAAAAGCAGCACCTTGCGTTCAGTGAGACAAAGGCAGAGGAGAAGCCCTCTTGCAGCATGAAGCTCCTGCCTGCTGTGGCTGGAAGGCATCAGCACGAAGAGTCAATAAGTCTTTGGCGAAGTTTTTTATCTTCTCTTGGGCTCATGTGGCCACTTCCACCATGGTCTGTCAAAACTAAGCAGAAAGTAAACCTTTAGAAGTGAAAAGCCATCAAAGCACTTGACATTCTTCTCTACAAAGGCACTGCAACAAAGATGGTGCCACCAGGCTGCCCTGTGCCGCACCGCAGCTGTTGTGCATGTCTTCCCACACACAGCAGCAAAATGGCAGCTCTGCAGAACAGCATTCACCCGTTTCCAGCGCTGCTGCACGTCCTCTTAGAGCAGAACTGCAGCAGGAGCAGGGGCTGCAGCGCTGCAAAGAGGGTGCACAGGGGACGGAGCCAGGCTCTTTTCAGTGGTGCCCAGTGCCAGGACAAGAGGCAATGGGCACAAGCTGGAACACAGGAGGTTCCACCTAGACACCAGGGAGCACTTCTTCACTGTGTGGGTGACCAAGCACTGGTACAGGTTGCCCAGAGAGGTTGTGGAGTCTCCTCCTTGGAGATCTTCCAAAGCCACCTGGACGTGGTGCTGGGCAAGCTGCTCTGGGTGTCCCTGCTTGAGCACTGGGTTGGACCAGATGACCTCCAGAGGTCCCTTCCAACCTCAACCATCCTGTGGTTCTGTGATGCCCCATCCTCCCAGCCCAGACCCTGGGCAATGTCCCCTAGCCCTGCCACCCCACCTGCACCGCACCGGCACAGGACAGGAGGCTGCCCTGATACAGCCGGGATGCAGCACCCAGCAGCAGGATCCCTGCAGCGTCTCCTGCCCTTGCGTTTCGGAGACAGCAACTACCACCATTTTGTTAACATGGTTACTAATTAAAACAAGACATCGCTAGCAAGAGATGAAAAGATGGGGAGCAATGGGTAAAGCTTTGCTGAGGGACAGTGAAATCCATCGTCAGAACATGAGGGTTGTGCTAGCCAGAGCTGGTCATGAAATGGCAGCTTCTCTCTGTAACACATTTTCACAGAGCTTCAAACATGAGTTTGTTCTGCTCTGAAGACAAGAAAACCTGAAGCCTTTGAAGTGTTTTTGTGAAATGAAAACAGTCTCAAAAGTTCTGCTTTCAGATAAAAACGAATCAGATTTTCCATTAGCTTTTTCAGCTCATTGAGTAGACACTTCCACCTTGGGCTCCTAAATCCTCCTAGCAAAACCGACCCACCTGTATTTTCAAAAAGGGACAAGTTTAAAGGGAAAACTATTTTCTGTCAGAAGTACTCCAAACTGCTCTTCTGCCAGAAGTGTTTCTTCTACAGTTTAAAATAATTTTCAGTGTTTTTATTTCCCCTGTTGTATAAATTCTCTTCTCCTCAGCCTACCAGAAGTGCTTGACCAAAGCACAGAGGAACAGTTAGCCTCTAGATGATGATGCTTCTTTTTTCTGTTAAGCACAGGGCATAGTTAATCGAAGAGAAAGTACATTTCATGTTTTCCTGCCTTTGAAACAGCTCTTTAACTTGCCCTCAGCATTAGCGCTCACCTACTGAGGTCAGCTGCTAAGCGTTTTGAAGCATTTTCACTTCTACAAGTGAAGGACTTTGTGAAGAGGCAGCCCATGAGGTGTGAGCTTCTTCATTTAGAGGATGTAGGTACTGGTGTCCTATGGCTTCTGCAGGGACATCTGCAACAGTGGCCATGCTTACATCAAATGGGAAGACAGATTTTCCATCCCTTTTTGCCTCCATTTGGATATCTAGCTTCCCTTCTGTAATTTGGCACTTGACAAAAGAACTGGAATCACATTTAAGATATGCCACATTTTTCAGCACAGAATCTAACCCCAGGTCTCCTGCAAAGCAATTGCTCAGAGCCAGTCATGTCCGGAAACTGATGGGACCATTCAGAGAACAGGTGCACCAATCCAGATCCTGACTCAGACCGTTGTGGCAAAAAACACCTTGCAGACTGTTTTCCTTTCTCTCTGCTTAAGAAGGAAAAAGAGCACATCCGCTGGCCCCAGTTCCACTTCCCCCTCTTTTTTTTTTTTGTCATTTTCTGTTCCTCTGCCAGAGGCATTTCTGCATATCGCACCTATTTTTATGTTAATCTAAGTTTTCTGCTATCCCAAACTCATCACACGGGCATGTAAATGAAGTTATAGAGTTATACTACAGACATCGTAGCAAGGTCTAAGCAGGTCCGTTTTCTTGTAGAATATATTAAAACACTTTTGGTAGGAATACACACCTAGATGAAACCTGCTTTGTTTATTATTATTGATTTTTTCTTATTAATGGATTCCTTATACCAGCAGGTTTGGATGGTTTTGGTTCTTCTGCTTGTTCTTTTTTAAAGAAAGTGCAGGCCACCTTACCTTGTAGTTCTGTTGCATCTTTCTCCAGCTCTTCTACAGCTGTTTCTTCAGGCTTGTCTGGCACAGCTGTCCCTGGCTTCCCATCTACAGTATCTGTCTTAATCGTACCAAGGTTTATCAAAAGCTGCATGACATCAAACTTCTCAGAAACTGCAATGTTCTCCAGCACTTTGAGGCATTTATATGATTTAAGTTCACTCACGTTTTCCTCAAGAAAGAGGAGGTAGAGGCTTAAGTCATCAAAACACTTTGACTTCAGTTTCAGAACATCAAAAGTTGGCAGGATTTCATACACTTTGAGAATACCTGAATTCCACCGGAAGGGAACAAACATTGCATACACCACCAGCGGCATCACTAGAAGATAGACTATCAGGTTAATATAGCTGAGTACCTTGAAGACACCAACAGCAATAAGCTTGCACTGAACCACTTCTGGAACAGTTGTGTCATTCTTTAAGATCCCTGTTTTGATGGTGCAGAGAAACTCATCACTCAAAGAGGAGAGGCTAATGTAGTAGCCCAGATAGAGGCACGCAATGAAAATAATTACTAGAGTGAGTAAACGGCAGAAAATGTATTTGATTATTAAGCATTTGGAATTCTTCTTTGTCTTCAGGTACTGCTCCACAATTGGGTATTTAAAGTGGCTTTCAGAAATTTCCCACAAACTGAAAGAGAGAAAAAAAAAATCTCATAGATCAGATGCTGCAGCATTCACCTATCTTAAACTTCAGATAAGCCTGTAAAATAGGCACAAGATTGTGTTCTGTCTTACTGGGGTAAATCAACAGTAGTTCTACTATAGTCAATAGAAAAGTAACAGCAGATACACGAAGAATATTGACAATCTTATACAGAAAAACCACTTATGAGCAAAAAGAGCTCAAACATTGGAAAATGGAAAAAAGTTATTGCCCTCGCAGCAAAAAAAAAGTCTTTCTGTTCTTTGCAAATACAGAACAGGCATAGTAAGCTTACCCACAAAGAGAAACAGACTTCCCAAGCGCTCGTTCAGCTCACAGCGCACTGCGCGGCTTTTCACTTGTCAAGGCCACGCACTGAGGAGCAGATCCCTGAAGTCCCCAGTGCATTGCTCGGCCCCACGCGCACAGGGAAACAGGCACCCGACCCACGATGAAGCAGACACTGGATCTGGTTAGAGTGGCGCACCGAGTTGATCAGAGAGGGTTTGCTTTTTTGCTTTTGTTGTTTTTTGGTTTTGCTTTTTTTTCAGAGGGGGTTTGGGGGGAGGTTGGGGAGGTGGGGTGTTGGTTTTGGTGGTTTTGGTGGTTGTGTTGGTTTTTTGTTTTGCTTTAACCAGAAGCTCTGCAGACCCGGATCTAAAAGGGCAGCAGAAGACAAGTAACAGGCTCTGCCTCACAGGGTGCGAGCAACCCTCAAGAACATTGAGAAGTGAGGACTGCTACCCCTCTTGTTTTCTTCTACGCAGTGGGTAAAACTAATTAACACATACTACAACCAAAGAAACTGGGACATCTTGGGTAATTAGTAATCTGAAGAGCTAATCAAATGTTTTCTTTGGCAAAAGAAAGTTGTAAGTTCCAGCTCCAAGTGCCCACAGTAAAAATTTCTGATGTCTTCTTTTTTTTTTAAAACCCATTTAAAAATGTGTCAGGTCACCATTCAAACCTTTGCTATAAATTTATTTGCAAATGCAGGTGCCACATCCGTTCAGAGCTTAAGGAAAAGAGCAAAGAAAGCCGAACCCTGGCATCTTACCTCTGTGTCAAGTTTTCGTTAGTAGCTGGAATGAAGTCAGTGGGGTCCCTGGGCTCTCCTCTACGGATGCTATTAGCAGCTTTGATTGCCCTGTTGTAGGCTTTGTCAAGTTCTTCCATAATAAATTTCAGGTCTGAAGAAAGGTGAGGTGCTGCAGTGAAGCGCCAGAACAAGCATGGTAGATACAGCAGGATAGCAACTAGCAGAAGGATGTATGGGAAGAACTGAAGGGAGAAAAAGTCCAGATTAGGCTCCGCCTGTATAGAAAATAAGTCAGCCAGCCACCATCATTCCCTATAAGCCTATTAAATTCCCCATAAAACTATTAAATTCGCTGTAACTTTATTTAAACGCTTTTCCTAAAACCCACTTTTGTGGTTATCAGGGACATGCAGGGAAGCAAAATCTCTTTTCAGACAGCTCCAGTAGCCTTGCTACTGCTTAGAGCTTTGCAAAACAAACAAACAAACAGAAAAAGAAAAAAAAAAAAAACAGAACTAAGTTATCACAATCTTGATAACATTTTCACTGCATATTGAGAACTGCACTGCCTGAACTGAAACTGAGGCATTAATCTGGGGAACCACAAGCAGCAAACCCAACCAAAGAAGCTATCAGAGAGGCCGACTGGAAGAAGAGGACAGTGTCACGTAACTCACCCTCCCAAACGTGTCACCACTGTACATTGCAACGAAAATGCTCCAAACACTGGTGGAAAACTCTCCTGCTGCCCACTAGTAGCCAGGAGGCTAACGAATAGGCTTTTTATAGTACTGTATCTGCCCACAAGCAAACACAGCTGTTCAGAGCGCATGGCATCAGACTATAAAGAATATAACTGCGGTTGTACCACCTAAGGGTACTTAAATATTTTTAGACAACTCCTAAATGGAAACCAACACAGGGCATCAGAATGGTCTGATGCTAATGCAGAGCTGAGAAGTCAGCCCTCACATAGTCCCCATTGCCTAGGGAAAGGCCTGGTGAGACTATAAAACACAACAGCTTGAAGTCTTTCTGTCTTTCTCCTATTTACTACCAAGAAGGAGTTTTTCCACCATGAGATTAAATCTCCAGCTCCCTCCAGCTGCTGGGAAGAAGGTATTTTCTATCTCCTGTGACATTATATTCAAGATGTATAGTCACACGTAACATTACACTTACGGAGATGTGATGTAAGATCTAGTTAGACAAGTCCTTAGTTAATATAATGTACCATGCAATTTGACTAGCCTTTAATTCATTACATCCAGCTTTTAATAGTTGCACTTAAATCAAGCACGAGTAGAAAAGGAATTTTAAGTTAGCTGTGATGAACAAATTTGAATCAGACTTAAGTTATGTTAAATGTTATAGCTGCACACATGCACATTCTTTGAAAAAGCTAATGGAGAATTTCAGAGGAAACTTGGGTTGAAGTCATTAGTCATCCAGTGGGACAGCTCCGCTTACATCAGTGGACCTGCAGATATTTAACAAGATGAGAATCTGGACCTAATATTAGCTTGTGCTTGCATCAGTCAGGAGAGATTAAAGTTTTGTACGCACAAAATAATCTTATGTTACTGAGCACTTTATCCAGGAAAGCTGCTTCTAATATCGTTCACCATTAAAGCAAAATCCTATGTAATTGTTAACACTAGGAATGCATATGACGCATTAGCACCCAAACGAAAGCTGACTTACAGGAACTGCATTCAGCAGCTGGAGACTGTGATACGAACAGGCTTTCAGGATGTGCGTGTTTTCTGCATAGCAGTCACGTTGGAAATTTGTGATACACAGTAAGACAAAGCCATGAAAAGAACTAAATCACCACAGAAAGCAGAGAATGCTGCATTTAAAGTTCAGCTTTCTCTTGAAACTCTTCTTATAAATCCAGAATTTAACTCTTTCTTCTCCATAGCAACATAATTGACCCTTGGCCAAAACTGCTACTTTAGCCCATTCTCTTGAAATCACGTCCTCAGCGGCAGTTGTCTCCCAGCTGTCAGCTCTACTTGCTGCACCCTTGACATGAGCCTTCTCCCACCTACACCAGCCTGTTGAAGCTGCACAGAGCTCTGCCCTCACTACCTTCTCTCTTCCCTCTTTGTACACAGTAGATAACTTCAGATCATCTGCTTGTCTCCAGGTCCATCACTTACAATCCAGGTGGAATGCTCTGACCCTTCCAATGTGTTTTTGTAGACTTACAGTCATCTCAAACCCAACAGCTCAGGAATCTGTCCTTATTCGTCACTGTGGACAGCGCCATCAGGTTTCTCAGGTCGAAGTCCTGATGCCTCAGGCTGCCCATACTTATAGGGTCTCGCAGGCAGGTTCTTTTAGTCCTCTGAATTTTGTATTATCTAGAAAGAATCTCCCCTATCTACGAACACACTTAAACTTATCTAGGCCCCTCAGTCTAGATTGCTGCAGCACCTTTTCCACGGGCCTCAAAAAATGTCAGCTTGTAGAAGACGGCTGCAAAGACTGTTTGACTTCACTTACTTCTGTGCCATACACCTCTCAACATCCTTTCACTGTTGCCAGGCAGGGAAAGAAACAACATACCTAATTTAGTAAGGAGCCACCAATGCATCTTACATTGGTTCATACCATTTGGCTTCACCGCTCATTCATTTGAAAACGTACAGGCATCAGAGGACTTAGGAGTTCCCTTTCTGATCCTCAAAACTGGAAAAAACACCAGCAGTATCTGATTACACCTTCAGATCTCTTTACCCAGAGGCCTACAAGAGACACGGCAAGAGGCAAGATGGTTGATACACTGAAGTCACAGCCCAGATCCTCCGTTGTCCCAGTCCCCACGTCTTCCTTCGTATCTAGAAAAAGACTGGTGGCATGGTCTGCACTTGTGTAACTATGGCATCAGCCCTGCTGCTCTGCCCCAGACCTCCTCCAATCCCACCCATCTCCCCTGCCTTGCTACAGCCTTCTTCCCTTGCACATCTTCCTCTCCCTGACTCCTTTACCACTGCCTCTTCACCTAGAAACATCATACTACTGGGGCAAAGGCATGTTTGCAGTGAACTTCCCCTCACAAGGCTCTCATAACCCCCAAAGCCAGAGCTTATGAAAGCATGAGAAGACACTACGCATCTCTTTTCCAAATGGTCTCAAAGCCAGAGCAGCAGTACGACCATTAGTCCAGCTCTTTAGTTTGGAAGCAAAGCCTTTGTTTGTCAGCCCTTCCATAGCACTTGATGCTCGACTCCATCCTTCTCAGATTCTGGTTTTTTTTTTTTGGTTTGTTTGTTTTTTAAAAGGAAAGACATTTGTTCTATTTTAGCCAATTGTTCTGAATCACTAAAATTTGTGGTCCTGAACCAACAGGCAGAAGTGAAAATGCAAAGTCATCTGGCACGAGTCCTAGGTTTTAGAACAACAGACTTGAATTATCCAGCTCATCTGACTACATTTTATAGTCATGCACACAGACTTCTCATCTTACAAAATGGACTCTGTGGCATTCACAGATGGATAAGCATGTTTAATATGTTTTTTTTTTTTCATGTTTTATATATTTACTTCTAAGGCACTGAATATATAAGGTGGAGATGCTATTCCAGTTTTGGACAGTTTGTAGTATTTAGATGAAACAGGAAATATCACTGACCTCAGGAGCTTTGCAGTCAAATACATGCCAGGGAAAGTTACTGCCCTAAAAGTAAAACTCATTTTTTCCTTTGCTATCTATCAAGTTCCTTTCCAAAGGCAAGTTCACAATGTTTGATTTAAAGGGTCATATGACATTGCATAACTGAAGACAGGTGCTCTAAAAGCAGATTAGAACAGATACATTAGAACAGGTAAAATATCCTATGGTACAAAATGCTCTTTTCTGAACTTCCCCAGTGAAACTGCATTGAGGCTGTAATGCCGCACTCCAACCTGGATTCCCTGAGCTTTCATTTCCACCCAGCTGCAAAGGGAAAATAAACGCACAGGCAAAGGCCCAAAGAGTTTGGCACTCAAAAACAGAGTAGCAGAGCTCCAGCTACGCTATTCCAAGCTTCTGGCAGGTGCTAGGCATAGATACTGTGTGGTTATTATTCAGCATGAGACAGACAAAACTAGTAACGCGTGCACCAGGGACTCAGACTAGATCTTCCTATATGTTTTCTGCTAAGTACTACTGAGCTCCTGATGGAAGCAGGTTCCCTTGCCTTGCTTGTCACCTACTCCGACGGCACACTGTGTCGGACAGCAAGCTTCCAAGGAAGCCCAGCACTAGGAAGCCAAGCGGTCGGGCAGCTGCCCCTCACCCTGTACTGCTGCAGCTCGTTTAACGCCCCAAACCTCTGAGCTCTGCATGCTTTGCAGGCTGTACCCTAACTCCTCCTGAAAGCCAAGAGCACCTCATACTTGAGCAGGACGTGCAGGAGTGTTAGGATGTAGAGCCATGATCCCCCATCTCAGCACAACACGTGGTTTTCAGTCGTGTTGTGCATTTGCAAAAGCAGCCTTCAAGGTTATGCTTAAAGAAAATCATCTATGCACATCAAAACGCTTACACTTCATAGATGTGTGCCGTTTTCTTACTTCATTGACCATAAATAGGTCGAGCAGTTTTAAATCAATACTAGCTACTCCAAATGGAGAAGAAAAATAACCCTCACACATGGAGTAGGAACTCTAGAAATTTCCCGTTTAACACACTGAACTCTCTTGAAGTCATGACTATTTATTCAAGTGCCTGCAATTACTCCTCTCATGAAAATTATCCGCATAAACTGAATGCATATTTTCCAAAACAACTCTGCCTTACTACGATTTGTGAACATCTGTGTTCAGATAAATGTTCAGAGTGACACAAACCATCCTCACTACACTTCAGTTCCAAATGCACACGCATAGCCTACACTGATAAATACACATACCATGCTAGCACTACAAATATCAAAACAAATTCCAAATATTCTCATGACATGATTTTTGTCACCTTTTATTGGAAGGCCAGGGAAATAAGCTGCCAAGCATAATTTGTGCCTCCACAAAAGGGTATCCGTCTGAACAGCTGGAGGCTAACACACAGCAACATGCTAGTGGTCACAACTCTAAATAACAGTGATTAGCTAAGTGTGGTACAGATAAACTGCTGAGGGCCGTGGGGAGAGCCTGACACCTCACACACACAATCACAGCTATTTACAGGAGAGAAAACAGAGTCATACCCAGGCTGTAAAGAAGCTGGAAAGCAGGAGACCCCAGGCTGTCTCTAAGGCCTCTGTTCTCTTGCCCTATGAAACATCCTTCTGAGTTTCTAGAGGTTGATCTGCCTTGCTGAAAACATATGTTTCAATTGATTTTAAATTAATTGTTTAGAAATCAGCTAGTTCTGCTATCAAAATGCATGCATGGATGAAGAAGAAGAATTGCTTGAGAAATCTGTTTGCACATACAGATAAGACACTGGAATCAAGGAATTGTCTGTTAAAGATGCGTTAGCACCACACTTTCCTGAAGATGAGGGAAAAATGAGACTAAAACCTGAAAGAGTCTATTATATAACATTTCCAGCTTCAACTGCACTAAGATCCAGTAAATACACAGAAAATAAGTTAAAAAGGGTTTTTAATAACTTCTTCATATGCTCAAATATAGTTTTGTCATTAGAAGAAAATATAGCTGCCAAGGGTGGAGTGGCCCAGAAGGCATCCGATAGGACCTGATCTACAGAAAGCCTGCTGAGATCTGGATAAAGACAGCTGGCAGGAGGTGAGGGCCGCTTTAGTGACATTAAGAAAGCAACAGTTTTCTAATTTCACTGCATCTTAGTCCTTATTTATTCTGGGCAACCCCTATTAAAATGACTGCAAGCATTCAGATTTCTACCATACTTAACAGTGGTGAAACATTAACTTTAAGTGCAATAGCACAAAGCTGTTAATCTGCACTGGTCTGAATTACAGTCTTGAGAAAATTCATTGGCATACAGTAATACTAAAAGAATCACTGAAGTGCTTTTATTGACTTGCAGTCAAAATAATTCTCATAAAATAATAAAATCATCATGAAGTGCCAGCTTCTCCAGTTCCAGATTCCTATACGCCGACAGGAAGAGCCTCAGCAAAGGAACTGTGCCCCAAACTGGCTGACAGCAACAAATGTTTCCAGCAGCAGTTATTAAGCTCCGTCCGGACATAATCCTATTCCTGTTAGAGTCCATGGGAGATGTTTCATCGGCTTTCAGGGCAGAAGCACGAGCTATAAATTACTCATAATTCTAAAGGCTGGCACACGGTTGAGAGACTATCCTGCCTCAGATCTGAAAGTGAATCTCAAACCATGCATGCCCTTTTTTATCCCTCCTGTTACTTGCTTGCTATGATACAGCTTAAAAATTGTATTTTTCCAGCTTCAGTTAGGAAGGCTGATGTGACTAAACTAGCTATAATACCACACACTCAAAGAATGGATGAGAAATGCATCTGCATTCAGGTTTTCTTGCACTGACAGCCTTTAATCCCTCTGGGTGGGGTTTTATAGGTGAAAGATGAGGAGTCCTCAGTCGACTGGGAAGTTGTGTAAACACTGAGTAACGAGAGCACGGTAACAACTGTGATTACAATACCAACAACATACTGAAGAACCTCAGGGTTTTTTTGTATATTTACAGAGAAGCAACTCAGAAATTAACCCACAGGTCCAAAGTAAATCTCAGTTCTATTACAAAAAGGTGAGTATTTTGAAAGTATTTTGAAAGGGTAAATTTCACTCCACATACACAGACTCCAGAGCCATTCTTTGCATGAAATGCCTTGAGAATGCCCGCAGCAGCTGCCCTGCCCTTTTACAGAGACCTGAGCCAGATGACTGACTTCTCCTTGCCGTGCCACTTGTGAAGACCTCTCCTTTCTGCTGTCAGTCACGCTCAGAGCTGTGCGCAGATGAATCGTTTGCCTTCATTTTGCATTGGTACCCATTCCCTTCTTCTGCAGAACTTACTCCCTTCGCCTCAGCTTTGCTAACTTCCACCTTGCTCCTTGATTCTCTCCAGTTATCAGTAGAGTAGGAAATAGAGCAATTTAAAAAAAAATCTTTTAAGATCATAGGCAGCTACATCCTAGCAATCTAGGTTTAGGGGCTAGGAGAGGTCATCACTCAATGTCCAACTGCCCCCCAGCTTGTTTGGTTGCCATCATGTCTGGTGGCTATCAAGAGCCAATACAATGATTCTCACTGTTCTCCTGCGTGTTTCTATAAATATCTCTGGGCACTACGGATTAAAAAGGCTTCACAGTACAGTCTTCTCCTCCACTAGACTGTCCACTCACAACACCCAAAAGCTTTTTTCTATTCCAGTTCAGAATTAAGCTAAGTTTTATCAAAACAGGCCATCAGGTGGAGCGCTCATCTTCAGAGAGAAGAAACAAACTGTCAGCACAGAGGGAGCAAGTACATGGCTCCTCCACCCTCCATCAGCCCCGCCGCTCTCTCTTTACCGCTTGTCTTCAGAAACTCCTCTATTCTGATACTTTAGTAACATCTTTAGAAACTAGCATCTCTGTTCTGATACTTAGATAGCCATAGGAAACCTCCTGAGGGGAGTTAAGCCTGAATGGAAAACTCCAGAAGAAAACAGAGACAATGGAAGAGTGAAGCCCAGCCAGACTCAGTCCCATCAATGACAGTGCTGAAGACGAGTCTTGTCAGAGGACTCGAACACGTAAGCATTTTGTCAGCTTTCTCGCTGACAAAGAGGAGGAAATCTTAGCGTTAAGCTAAGATTACAGGCGGGGCTTACCCCACTTTCTCACTTCCATGTATCCACCTGCAGATTGATAGTTTCTTGAGCTGTGCGTTTCAGTACACTATTCGTTCAGCATGAAGAGTTATTTCAGATCACCGGAAAGTTCGGAAATCTTGTTCTCCAAGGATCAGCAGGGTCTGTGGAGGCCCTGAGCATCCTGGAGGGGTGCACAAACCAGCAGAGAGTCCGGGAGCCCAGACAGCTGCAGCATGCTCCTCCTCTCTGCTCCAAACCAAGCTTTCTCAGTGAGAAATTCAAGTGCTGAGAAAGATCTCCTAGGGCAGAACTGGCAGCAAGTAAACGTGCCTGAGCTTTGGGGATTGCCTGAAATGGAAACATGCATTTTACTGATGGAAAAAAATAAAAAAATCCCAGAGTGAACACGTATTCCGAAATAGGAGGGAAATGGGAAGGTTTCAGTTTTTCTGTAATGCAATCTGCTTTTGATAATCCTTCAGTGCAACCAGACACCTCGAAAAAAGCAGGGCAAGTTGCTGCAAGTTGGCTTCTTCGCCAAGTGACAAAAAGCACCACGGTCCTACTTCCATCCTACACCACCAAACCTCTAACAGCACTTCTGACCGAGCACTGAGAGCATGCCATAAGGAAACCCATTCACCCCAATCAGGATTTGGGCCCTACAGTCTCAAGCCCCCCAAACCATAATATAATGCTTCCTTAAGCATCTCTTATGGAGTCTCCCAGCACGCCAAAAGAGCAAGATGCTAAGTGAGTCAGTATTAAAAAGAACCTGAGGTGCTTTGCAAATAAATGCACTGCTGCCCCGAATGCAGAAAAAAAAAGCCTCAGGTGTTGTTTTAAGAAAAATTGGGCCAACGATCCCTGCTGTCCCTGGATTTTGGTCCCTGCCCTTGCACTACGGAGTGAAGTCTGCTCTCCTTCTCTGAGCTCACGCAGGCTCCCTTTCGTCTCTAACATCACCCTGCTCCCACAAAGGCTCTTCTCTGCACATTTAAAAAAATAATTTTGCCAAAATCTAGCCAAAATCTGCAGAGCAATGAGCTCTTATAACCTCGCAGTACACAGCACACACCAGTAGACAACCAAAGCCCCCCTCTCCCGCAGAAGCGACCAGCCCACGCTGTACACCAACCAGCAAGTGCAGCCAGCAGCTGCTGGCCCCGCGTTCAAACAACAACCAAATGTCTTCAGATACCACGGCAGGAAATGAAGGCTGGTGTTAGTACCTGAACGTTGCTCCTTGCCTGGAAACTTGTTGATGAACAACAAGTAGAAGGATATTAATTGATACTATGTCCTGTGAGGAGATTCTGAGGACACTTGGGTTGTCCAGTCTGGAGAAGAGGAGGCTGAGAGGCGACCTCACTGCTCTCTGCAACCTCCTGAGGAGGGGAAGCGCAGAGGGAGGTGCCGGTCTCTGCTCCCTGGGAACCGAGGACAGGATGCGTGGGAACGGCACAAAGCTGCGCCAGGGGAGGTTCAGACTGGGCATTAGGAAAAATTTCTTTACCGTGAGGGTGGTCAAACACTGGAAAAGGCTTCCTAGCGAGGTGGTTGATGCCCCATGCCTGTCAGTGTTCAAGAGGCATTTGGATAATGCCCTCGTTAATATGTTTTAAATTCAGGTTAGCCCTGAAGTGGTCAGGCAGTTGGATTGGATGATCTCTGAAGGTCCCTTCCAACTGAACTATCCCATTCCATTCCATTCCTTTCCATTCCATTCCATTCCACAGGCCTCCAAACAGCACATGCAGCTTCCAGTGCCTGGCTTAGTGGAAGGGCTGGTGGCCAAGCACGGATTTAGGAAGTTAGGACTAGGCACCCTGGCTCAGTTACAACCTCTGACTCAGCTGTTCAGACACACTGCTCGCGGCCAGTCTGCAGGGTTTTACAAGGAAACGTCACATACCATCAAGCTGCTGTAGAGGAAGGGCCTTGCATCAATTCCTGAGACAGCACTAGTCAGCAAATTAGCATGGGCTGTGTCATAAAAGTATGACACTAAAGNTAAATTCAGGTTAGCCCTGAAGTGGTCAGGCAGTTGGATTGGATGATCTCTGAAGGTCCCTTCCAACTGAACTATCCCATTCCATTCCATTCCTTTCCATTCCATTCCATTCCACAGGCCTCCAAACAGCACATGCAGCTTCCAGTGCCTGGCTTAGTGGAAGGGCTGGTGGCCAAGCACGGATTTAGGAAGTTAGGACTAGGCACCCTGGCTCAGTTACAACCTCTGACTCAGCTGTTCAGACACACTGCTCGCGGCCAGTCTGCAGGGTTTTACAAGGAAACGTCACATACCATCAAGCTGCTGTAGAGGAAGGGCCTTGCATCAATTCCTGAGACAGCACTAGTCAGCAAATTAGCATGGGCTGTGTCATAAAAGTATGACACTAAAGCTTGTTAGCCATGGCTAGCAAACTAAGAGGCTTACAGTTGCAATTGTCAGCTGTCAACTGTAGCATAAAATGCAATGAAGAGAAATCAAGTAACAAGAACTTGTTTCCTTGACAGAAGGAGGGAGCAACACATCCAGCTCTGCAGGTGGAGGTTCCACCTGCTCAAGCCGACTGCACTGTGAGATGTTCCAGCAGCTTCGACTGGTCTCTGCTGAGGTGATCTGGAGCACTAATAGAGCAATGATGAGTTCAGGCCAGAAACCAACAACTCTGCCTTTAATATTCATGAAACAGAAGATCGCTTGGTCAAGTTTATGAGTGGAGCTCACTGGAGATGGCACTAGTAAACCCTTACAGTCAGTGATCTGGGACAGCAAATGAATCACAGACAGCCTTGAATAGTCTGTCTGAGGAGATCCAACCAGCTGACTGGATAATAAAATCTGAGGTACAGGATATGCCAGCAGAGCCCAGAAATACAGGTGCTGCAGGTCCCAGACCTGAGCTCCTTCTAACACCAGGTCCTCCTCTGCTCCCCATTGCCGGTGGGGTTATTTGTGGGAGCCCAAAGCTGTAGCTTGGATCTGGATCTCCAGAGGTAATAAAAGGGCAGCACACAGCAAAACCCTCACACCTGCAGAGCTCCAGCAGCATTTCTGACTTCAGCATCAGGGCTGTGCTGCTTCTTAAGGCGAGTGAGCTCCAGGCACGGCATAAAGTCAGTCTGTAACTCCTGCCAACACTCAGCTAACCCCTTTGAGCAACCTCAAGTATCTCAGTACCTCCTGCACTTCTCAGCCATAAAATAGGCCCCTTGCCATGCTTTCAGTACGACGCTGCTTTGCCTGCAGCAGTGAAAGACAGCTCAATGGGAACAACCCGAGGAAGCTCAGAAGAGCGCACTGAAGACAGGGGTTAAATGTGTTGGTACCCACCATGTACTTCACCTCTCCCAAAATCCCTATCTGCCCTGAGTCCAACTCTCTCCAACTGGCCAAATATAATATAATAAAAACACTAAATGTTTTTACTATCCTGCTTTCCTAAATTAAGGTTTTGATACGAGCATTAAGACAGCTGCTGCCTTGTATCCTGATTTTGAAGTAGTCCCTCGTTAAAGGCACTTTGGGCACCCAGCTCCAGGGCAACACATCAACATTACTCTTGTGTCAGATAACTGGTGACATTCGTTATTCTAGCACAACAGATGCTTTACTTAAAAGCAGAAAATGCCTCCTCCAGCACTACCCCCTTTGGAAGTAAGGGAAAGAAAACATTCTCTCTAAAAACAGTCGTGTCAAAGCCAGGAATTATACCAGAGAACAGGAATGAGAAAGGTAAGGCAAAGGCAGGCTTCTACGTGGAGCCAGTTTTTCCACGACGAGACCTGTACGTACTTTATGAAGCCAGAGGGGAATGTTCTCCAGGTTGTTCTGGGACGGCTGCTTTTGCTGCACAGCTGCCCAGCAGTAGGAGTCCACGTAGGCAGCCTGGCGCCAGGAGAAGGAGCTGGGTGCGAAACAGCTTATCTGGGCACCTGGAAAACAAAGCAGAAGCGATCATGCACTCGGGAGATTAAAAAAGAAATCAAGCTTAGAAAGAGAAGCTCACACTCATAATTTTGCTGTTTGCAAAGCTATCACTTTAAGTGATAGAAGGAAACACAGCAGCTCTGAGAATCACTGAATTCCACAGAACTGCACCCAAAACTCCCACAGGGACTCTCTGATCTCTCCTAAAGGTTGAGACAGCATGTTAGAAACACCTGTCTTTTAGGCCTATTTTCATAATTTTGGGGGGAGACTGTATCCTCCAAGACCTCTCTTCCTTGCGCTAGCCTCAGGTCGGCCAAAGGGGAACCAACAGACGTAAAGTGTGATCCGATAAGGCTGGTTTCCCAAGGAAACTACCGCCGCGATGCACCATCCTGCAGCTGTACTTCCAGCTGCTCAGCCCACAGCTTACACCTCTGTTGAAACAAGACCTCAAACACCATTCCCCAGCCCTGTAGCCCTCGCCATAATGCAAGGGCAGTTGTGTTCCAGGCCACTGGTTCTGCCTCTGAGACTGTGCAGGAGTTTTGAGGGGTTTGGGTTACCCCTGTGAAAACAGGGCCTTCCTGCTGTAACTGCTGGCAGAGCAGTGGTGGTCCCCAGGCTCTTCCAAAAGTCTCTGGGCCTCTCCTCGCCAGTGCAGGCACACGCTGTGACCAGGACCAAGACCAAGACCAAGACCAGAACCAGGACCAGGACCAGGACCAGGCACACCACAGTCATCTCCTCTCACTCCCACCACTTCTCCAGCTGCTCCAGAGCTTCAAATTGAAGATCAAAACACTAATAGACAGCAAGAGCAGCTATTTATAATTATATGGAGTCTCCTTCTCTGGAGATGCTCAAAGCCCGCCTGGATGCCGTCCTGCGCAACGTGCTCTAGGTGATCCTGCTCGGCAGGGGGGTTGGACTAGATGATCTTCAGAGGTCCCTTCCGACCCTGCCCATTCTGTGATTCTGTGATTTAGCCAGCCTCAGCCTTAAGGTCAAACTCTGCTCTAACCAGCTAGAGGCACCAGTTAAGTCTTCCTGCTACATATCTCAAGGTGGAAGAGTGGTTATTTGATGTGGAGCATCAGTGGCTCCTTAGATGAGAGCTGGTAAAACAGTAGGAGGAGTTTTGTTTTTCTTTATGAAGCTTTGACAGCGAAAGCAAAAAGTAGTTTCCAGCTGGCTTTCCCAGAGGCTGACACAGGATAGCTGCTTCACCAAACGATTACATGAAGCAGAGGTGGCTCTTCCATGAGCGGCCCTCTTCCAAGAACAGCCTCCAACGCTTCCTCCAACACAACACATATGTCAAAAGAGCAAAATGGGGAAACATTGCTACTTTCTTCTCTCCTTAATATATTCATCCAAGTTAGTGCTAGGTGGCATCGCTGTGTGCTTTATGGGAATAGGTTTTTGTATAAGACTGTGTCATTCGTTGTGCCTTTTTGCTGGTTTAGCTCTTAGAGAAACAGAACTGCTTTTGTAACAGGAGATGACTGCATTAGCCTTGTAACTTGTACAGCCTTTTTACAATGTAGCATAGTCGAGGAGCATTATAAATAAAAGCCTTTCCTTATGAGTCACTATTACAATTATTACTGAGGCTGTAGTACCATAGTGACATGGTTTGACCTGTCACAAGCCTCCCTCATGGAAAACAAGTTGCTGTTTATCAGACCAGAGCTCACGTGATTTAACAAACTTGGCACAACACAAGCACTCGCACTCTCCCAGAGCTTCGGGAGTTTCTGCTTTCCAGAGATTTCCCATTATCTGTGGAAGCTCAAGAAATACCCTGCAGGAAAAAAAGAAGAAAAAAAAACCATGCAATTGGAGTGTCTCTGTTCTCTGCTGTACGGGGGCCATTCATGCTCTGCTCTCCTTAACAAACCTCCTGCTGCTGGCTGTGCCCTGTGTGAAGCAGTAAACAAGTGGCCCTTTCAAAGGGCGAGCAACAGGAGTGTTCAGCAAGATGCTTTGTCCTGTCCCTGTCTGTGCATTGACAAAAAGAACGACGTGCAACCTGTTCATTCTTGTGGATGGGTGGGAAACCACTGAAAGCGATGGAGTCTTTAAATCAGCGATGAGCCAGGCAGCCAGCCTCCTTCTCAAAGAAGTGTAAGCACAGCTTCCAACCAGAATAGGTACAGCAATCCCAGGAGTGCAGCAGAGCAATGAGCCCAGCTCCCCAGATCCCCAGCGTTTCAGCAGGGACTTTGGAAATCTTCGGGACCTTCAGTCAGGAGCCCAGCAGAGAAGAGACGGACATCAGCAGAAGCTGGAGACACTCCAGCGATTGCCCTGGTTTTTGATTAACTTACTGCAGTCCTGGTTGTAAATAATTGTTAATATAAATTACAACTTTGCACGAACCGTGGTACGTTAAGACTTAAACAGAGAGAACATTTTTGTGCATAATATTCACCAAACGCAGATTACTAAACACAGCTGAAAATGGTCATGATTTTCCACCTTCTTTCCCCTTCCTTCTCCCCTCCAAAGGAGTAACAGCAATAAATATACACTGACAATTTATTTTGTGTTTGGACCTTCTGGAGAAAGTGAAAATCCGTAGTTTCAAGTGGAGGAGAAATTAGCCAAAGGGCTAAACGCCTTTCACTGAACCACTGTGCACACAGATGCACACACACATGCACGCACGCACAGTTTGTAGAAGGCAAATGGTCCCCAGCTACCAAAGGAGCAGCCTCCTGCCTCGGTGACATGAAGCCAGTCCTGTCCCTTTGCTCCCACAAGTCGTAGAAAAACAGCAGCCAAGCCTGTAACAATGACAGGGAGGTGCAATACACAGCGAGAAGGATGAGGAATAATAAACGGCTGCATCCATTAAGCAGTTGCCACAACACAGTCCTTGGCCAAGTTATCATTACCTACTTTTTTTAATCAACCTTTTAATCTACCTAATCAATCCACTGATTCATCCTTGGAGAGGGAGTTACGGGGATTTGACTTAGACTTTTGCCAACAAATGAGCACAAAAACCCAGAAGTGGTTGCCCTAAAGAGAGACTACGCATGAGAGCTGCAGAAAGATAAGGCAGCAATAGCAGCAGATGTGCACCTGCGGGTGATAAGCAGTCACTTTTGCACGTGGGCGAGGACTGGCAGCTAGGGCTGGGCCCTGGCAGCAGGAATTACTTGCAGTCATGCAGCCGAGGACAGAGGGCACGCCTGCGTCACCGCAGCCAGAGAGCTGCAAGGCGAGCTGTCACCCCGTCCAGCCTCCGCAGGGCTTCACGCCTGCTTTGCCAACAAGCCCCCCGATGCCTCCTCCATGCTTGAGACAGGAGAAGCCATTTCTTCTGCAGCTGGTTGCTCTGCAGCTCCTATCCAGCACTGGAAAACCCAGCGTGGGACAGCCCACAGGCGGAGGTCCTGCCCCCATCTTTCCACCAGCTTTGCTTAAGTCCTGCAGGCTCATTTGGGAAGGATCAGCCATCAGGTGTCTGAGAGAGGATGTCCCAGTCCCAGCTGGCACTCCTCAGGGTTCAGTAAGCCTACTCTGGCTCCTTTGGCCCAAATGGAGGTGGAAATATTGCTATTGATGCTAAACGAGCAGGATTCAAGTCAATTGACAGCAGTCAGTTGGCAGCAGTCCCCTGCTGCCCCTGTAGATCCAAAACAGAAGCCTACCTACAAAAAGACACTTCCAGACTCCCAAGAAAAATCCCAGGTTGGAAGGAGAGAGCCCCAGTTCAGTATGTGACTGCCTCACTGGTGGGCAAAGTGACACTTGTGGAGGGCCAGCATCCTCGGGCTGTACATCCATCGCTCACCTGGGAGTGGATACCCAGCAAGCAGGACTGGTTTCCTCCCCAGCAGCTCAACACCTCTCTTCCTACTTAGGCATCTAATTAAGAAACTAAACTAACAGAGAGTGCCTCCAAGGATCAATGTTAATCACATGCTGAACTATTTTTCCTGAACCAGGATCAGGTGGTTTGTAGCTAACAGGATTAAACCGTCACTAAGTAATTACTTGCTTTCCACTGCACTGCAATCACTGGGAAAAGATTTGCACAGGTTTAGATGAAAACCTAGCCATTAATTACTACTATAATGTTGCACCAGGCAAAATGAACCAGCCATGATATTCAAATACCTGATTTTATCTAGCAAGAACTAGCTACTGTAGCAGCCACTAAAGAAAAACCCACAAACAAGAAAATCGAGCAACGTGTACACAACATACAGACGGCCAGGCACCACGCAACACACATTCTCCACACCAACATCAAAAAAAAAAAAAACACATTTAAAAATATGAAAAAAGATGTTCCAATGCATGCCAAAGAAGAAGAAACTGTATGTGTGGGTGTGCACACATGCATTAAGGGCAGACCGGAAGGAATGACTGTATTAGATTTATAGATGCTTCTTACAGACCAAAGTGGCAGGTTGGATGAAGGAGAGTAGTCACTGTGTTTAAGAAGGAATTATGGAGAGATACATGGGTGCACAGGAGAAAAAAACCTGTTCACCAAGGTTTACTTTGGCAATGGGGCAGCTGAACATAAAGCCCAGGTGATGCGATATTTAAGTAGAGTTGGTCAGAGGAGCCAGCAAGTATCTGTCCCTCTCCATGGGGCTGCCAGCTATTCCTCAGAGAAGCCTCAAATCATGTGGTGGAAGAAGAGAGAGGTATTTATCAGGAATGCCTTCAGAGAGACAGATTTTTTTAATCATGGGAAAAAAAACTTGTGAATGAAATTCCCACCAGTGGGATATTAAAAAATACAAAAGTTCCCTTCATCTGAAGAAGGAGAAACATCTCAGAACCATGGCTATGAACCTGTGGCTCCCCTGCCAACATTGCTGTTACCCCAAACCTCAGGCAATGCCAGAGGGCCATGATGCTTTTAAAATGAATTCTGGCCCCAAAAGCAGCTTTCTATCATTTCTGTAGGAAATGAAAAGCTGGCTGTATAGAAGTTAGGCAGAAAAAATTCTCCTCCCCACCAGAAAGAGATGTTCACCCAAAGACAATTTAGACTTGGTGTTGAAGCAAATGTCAGAGGTTTGCCCTAGCTCTCCGGGCAAGCCCACCCCTGATGGCTGTAACTTCTGCTCTTCACTGAAGGCTCTTTATGTGCCAGAAAGCAGCACGGCATATGCTGCCGTAGAAAAACCACAGTCAGTAAATAGCTGGAATATCCACAGTGACATTAGTGTGTCCTAAAGTGTTCCTCTGCACTGGTGGTTTCCAGTCCCTGGCCCACAGCCTGCTCCCAAAGAGGCCTTCAAGGGGAACCATGGAGCAAAAGCAAGAGCAGAACCTGCATCAGGGAGCTGAAGGTTGCTCTTCTGGGTCTGCACCACTAATGAAAGACGCTTTGGAGTTCACAGCTCGGAGCAGGCTGAGAAGCGCTGCTCCAGAGAGATGCTGGTTGACTCAGTCCCTCGTTAACGCTCCCAGTTTCAGCAACTAAATGCAAGATGTGCAGACCTCACCTATTAGCATAGCCTGCTTTGGCAGCACTTGGAAATGTTCTCCAAGCTCCCAGCCAGCAGCTGCCGTAGTAATAGTCTTTGGCCTAATTACACCCAACTTAACCCAGCTCTCACGGAAGTCACAAGATAGGATTATTTCCCAAAAGCCATCCCGGCGACTCGTGACCATGAAGGCAGATGCACATCAGCAGGAAGGGTCAGCAAGGGGGTAGCAGCAGAGGCGAGGATCCTAATCCAAAAGTTACGGCTATTTCTTGGTATACTTGTTATGACTTACTCTCAATTTTTTTTTTTTCCCTGATTCTTGCAGCTGCTTGAGAAACAGAATTAGTTTGTATAGAGCTGTGGGCCCAGCTGGAAGCGACAGGAGGGATGCTGTGCTGCTCACTGTGGGTGGGCAATGCTGCCCCAGCAGAACCCACACAGTCTGCTGAGATACTCTACACAGACTCCCTGCTAACACCCTTCATCCCCCAACTTCCTGCTGTCCAAGGCACCCCAAAGCCCACAGACAGCCAACCGGGGGAGATGAGAACTAAAACAAACAATCTGGGGGAAAAAAAAAAACCACTCTCCCAGAAACTATGTGGGATTTGAGCAGGACAAAGGTTTGTCACCAGCTGGAAAACCCCAAATGGTCAGTGGGGACGTTAACCCCATGGCACGCGCAGCATAGGGCAGGGCTTTCCCACCTTCAAGCATCATCCAGCACATCAAGGTGAGGACAACCTGACAGCATCAGGGGGCAACAATACTTCTTGGGTGCAGCAAATCTTCTTTCTGACAGATCCACGCTGCTGCTGTGGGTTGGTCTGTGCCCAGGCACTTCCCAACCCACCATTCTGCCACAACTGACAGGCTGGTAGTGCTACCCAGACCTTCACAGTGATTATACCCAATTTTCTTAGGTGCCTTTACTTAGCACGTGATGGTTTCTGGGTCCTGGGAAGCTTTCCAGTGGGTTTTGTTATATCATAAAATAAACACAGATGCTAAAACGAGAGGATTAAGTCATGCTATGAGCCACACACAACCAATGCCCAAACTGAACACACAGTAAGGACACCGGGTATCCACCACGAGATTCCCATCTTCTCCTGTCCCCAGACCTCTCCCTCCATCCTCGTCTCCCTTCCCCGCCACCAGCTCCCGTGCGAAGCTGCAGCTGACACGCACTGCACACACTGCTCGCTGCTGTCACAAAGCCTGCTGCACACAGAGGGTTAAACGTGATAATCTGGGGACAAGCAGCCACTGGGCTTAAGCACATATGCACAATTCCCAATTCCCTTCCTACGGAAAAGCATGCAAATATTTGATGTTGGGTGGACAGCTCTTACATCTGCTTTTCTTCAGCCGCAACCCACGCCAGCCATTGACATTTTTCCCAGAACGACCTTGAAAACAAGCCTCTGCCAAAACTAGCAGCTTGTTTCAATTTCCTCTCTATCCAACCTGCTTAGGGTTTCACTTGTTGTCCTGGAGAAGAGTCTGGATGTGCCGCTTCCCTCCACGTGGCTCTTCAAAGCCCTCCATGCTCTGAGACACAGCGACAGTCACGGCAGGTGCACTGGCTGTGGGAAAGAGGGCTTTGAAGACCTCTCCCTCCCCTTCTCCATACAATGACCAGGCTGCCCCAGCCATAAGATGAGGCACCGCCTGAGATTTCAACCATCCATGTCCCGACGGGGGAGTTCCTGCGTTCGCTCTGCCCGTGCCGACCCTCTGCAATCCCCTGCTCCCTGCAGAGGGAAGCAAACTCACACGCCGGGGCGCAGCGTGTCAGCGCCGTGCAGCCAAAAATGAGTATCCTGCAGCTGTAACAAGCACTGCCTCCCCAGCAAGTATCCATGTTTTCAGCCAAGTTGTTTACGGTAAGAAAGCACGTCTCGTAGTAACACCCAGCTTAAAAACTGGAATCTCAACCACGCCACAAAGCTTCTCATTAAAAGCATGGTCAGAGAATAATGACATGGATAAACTCCTACCGACTCTGTGGCTCAGATGCTGCTGAGGGTGTCCCCACCTTTTTTTGTAAGAGGGATGGGTGATTTCACTGTATTTCTGTGGTTTCTGTTACTGTAGTACCTGACCACCTGTAGTATATTTACCCTAAGAACTGCCAAATCGCCCACGGAAGCGACGTAAGGCAGTAATGTAAGTAACACAAGCACACACAACACTGTTTAAATCCTCACAATCCTACTGTTATTTCCAAGTTCTCAGTATAAAACGATATCAAACAGAGACGACAGCTGCAGGATTTCCAGCTTTCTCCTTCGCCACGTGCTGATCAGCAAAGCTTCCCAGGGCAGACAGGGACCAGCCCAGCCACAACAAACCAACACCAGCACTGGCTTAAAATCAGCACAAACCTGCAGCTGATCAGGGTTTTCTGAAACATAACTAAGAATAAACTTGCTCTAGTTCTCCTTCTCCCCTGAGGGACGCTGGCACGCAGAGCACATGCCATGTGCCTACTAACCCCGGGGAGAGCCTGCAGGGCTCCCCGCTCCCCGCCCGAGCACGGTGGATGTGTTTCTCACGCCTCCGGCACAGAAATCCTCTGTGATACGCAATTTGAACCTCGTTTGTTATCTGAAACTTCTATCAAAACCAAAAGTTACTTGACGGCTTCAGAAAACCCCTGTGGCCTTGGTAAGTGTCTTAATCATTGTGCACAATCAACAGTAACCACAGGTGGGATGAAAATTGCAGGTATCGGAAGCTACGCTGCAACGAAACACCAAGAGGGAACGGGAAGGTGACAGCTGAAGCTGCCAAGCTAATTTAGGTGGGAAGAACGCAATTATCCCAACAGAAATAGGATCTGAGCACTCATTTTTGGAAAGCACACGCAATTTTTGTACCCAGAGGCAGGAATATTTCCACATAGTGACTCACATACTGCTTTCACAACCACTTCTGATTTTGGGTTGCTCTTCGTCAGACCTAAAACAGACCCTACCATTTTCTCTAGGCTTAGCAGAGCCGAGCTTTTTCAAAGCACAATTACATCAGGAAGCATTTGAAACAAATACTTGCTTTCCATTTCATCGCTGGCCGAGCAGTAGTGCTCACAGAAGACCCAAGACCCTCTGCATCCGTGAAAAAGCATTAATGGGAACTGCCTAGCGAACCGCCTTCCGCAGCCTGCTGCTAAGCAGGAAGCACTGTGCGGGACACAGGCGCTAGCTGTCCAGAAGCAGCACGGCTGATGTACTATCACTTTCTGTATGGCAACCACGTGGTGCAGCATCACTCACACTGGAGGCCTGCCATCACACTGTCGATCTTTAGAAGAGCTGGGTATTAAACTCCAGGTTTTCTTCTGACTGGTTCTCAAGATTGCAAGCGAAAAATAGCACGTGGCGTATCCCTGGCGTGCAAGATGGAGTGCACGCTTTAATTCTTGCTTTGTGGATCTGCTGTAGTCACGGACTCAGTTTGAATCATTTCAATACTGAAAGGTGTCACATAGACCATGCACCAGGGACCAAATGTTTGGTTAGCGAAAATGAGAGCTTCGCTCATCCAAAAGAAAGGAAGGCCTTACCAAACTCTGCAATTCAGCCACATGTTGGGGCTTTGCATAAAGAGGGAAAATGAAAGAAATACTTCCGCAGGGCTCGTCAGAGGGACCTTGATACACAGCCACTGTTTCAGGCTGAGATGGATCCAGAGCCTTTAGAGGTGAAGCAGAAGAAAGAAGAACTGCCAGGTCCACACCTGAGCTACTCTGTGCACCTGCACAGCCGCCTAATATGAAAGCCCCTTTTTCACTTTTTCAAGATGAAGAAAAGTGCACTTAGTAGCTGATCTGAAACTAAAAGGAGGTTAGATTACAGAAATACTTCTGCACCCTTTCACTCTCTGACTGACCAGGGCTGCCATGGGACATGGATCTGGTCTCGGCAATCCCAGCCTGGTTGTCCTCGACGCTTCTGCTTAGTTATTGCAGGTCACAGGGTTCTGGGTCAAAACCACATCCACTGAAACAGGTGTGCAATCAGATGTAAACACAACAGTCAGAGGCATCTTATCTGTTAAGCAGTCTGACATCTGGTTAATGCTATTCATGATGTTTTTCCACCAACTCAACACTAACTCACAATCCCATGCCTGCTTCCACCCTCTTGTCGTTAGCTTTACTCAAACCTATAGACCATGTATCTTGGGTATACCTTGCTGAACACCAACAGACAGGTACATACAGTAAATAAAACTATTTCTGGAAGTGTGGAAGAAGTCCTATGATTCACCTCTGTCTCTAAATGGACAGCACTGCTTATTCACCTTTGAAATCTTCTTTCATACAGTGCCATTCAAATGCTAAGCAATTCTTACGTGCAATAGGTTTTATAAGCAAGCACCCAAGTTACAAACCCTTGTCATTTGGACTTGAAAGTCTCCGCAGTCATTTCTCAGACTCTGAAAAGGGCCGGCTATTAGGCTGCAGCACAAGCACGTCTGTAACTTGGGGATGGGGAGGCAAAAAAAAAAGATGGCAAAGTCATTAGGAAATCTGGCCCTTCTCACGAACAGCACAGCTTCACCGACCGAGTCACAGCAGGAGCTGGAGTGGGGCAGTTGCAGAAGCGCAGCGGAGCAGGGGAGCTGCTGTGAGCGCTCCCAGCCCGCGTTGCCCGGAGGCCCGCTTCAGAGGCACCGCTTCGGACCCCGCTCTTTCCAGGGTCCCAAAGCAGTTCAAAGCCACGCAGCGGGGGACCAGCCTCGGCGTACAGCGGAGCCGCCCGCAGTCTGGGCAAGCTGCCTGAGGTCCCTGTTCCCTGGCACCTATCTCTGACAGCTGCTGGATCTTATTTCAAGCACCGGGAATGGCAGCGCAGCACATGGGCTGACTTCAAGGCCCAGCTCTGCCCAAGGCTGAGCAGGGAGAAGCAAAGCGGGCGGCGTGGCTCCGTCGCCCTCCTGAAATCACACCCACCGGAGAAGGTGCAGCAGCAGAGCTGGCAGGGGTCTGGCTCAGGAGCTGGTGCAGAGCAGCAGGGGTCGGGGTGCTCCCCGGGAGGAGGAGGGGGCGGGAAGGCCAGCCTGCACGCCCGCTCCCTGGGTAGAACGGCTTGCGTGCCGGCACCCCCTGGGATGCTCCCCGGCGGAGCGGCTCTCCCCTGCCGCACTCCCCGCGGCCCAAACCCGCCTTCTGCCCCAGCCCCGAGCGGAACCCCCCCCCCCAGGCGGCAGCTGAG